>PVIW01000826.1:0-386365 GCA_004026585.1 Noctilio leporinus
ATGGCAGAAAGAAAGAAGGAACTTGTACCCTTTGCAACAACATGGATGGAACTGGAGAATATTATGCTTAGTGAAATAAGCCAGTCAGTGAAGGACAGGTATCATATGTTCTCACCCATTACGGGACAATAATGAGCAAAACTAACAACAAGCAAAACAGAACCAAGTGTATGAATACAAGGAATAGGCCTGCAGTGGTGAGGGGGAAAGGGGTTGGGGGGAGGGGGGAGGCAGAGGCAAAGATGGGGAGCAGCTTAGACAAGAACCTAGTATAAAGGAACCATGGTCATGGACAGCAGATGTGATTTACTTTGCGGGGAAAGGGTGAGTGGGGAGGGGGACAGAGGGGAGCAAAAAAGGGATGGATATAATACAACAACAATAAAATTAAAAGAAAAAAAAAAAGAATAATATTGGCCTCATAGAAAGAGTTTGGGAGTCTTCCCTCTTCCTGTATTTTTTGGTATAGGTTGAGAAGGATAGGAGTTAGTTCTTCTTTAAATGTTAGGTAAAATTCACCTGTGTATCCATCTGATCCAGGGCTTTTGTGCTTTAGGAGATTTTTGATAACTTCTTCAATTTCACTAGTTGTTATTGGTTTATTCAGACTTTTTGCTTCTTCTGGATTCAGTTTTGGTAGAATATACATTTCCAGAAATGTGTCCATTTCACCCAGGTTGTCATATTTCTTGTCAAATAGTTGTTTGTAGTAATTTCTTACAATCTTTTGTATTTCTGAAGTATCAGTTGTGATTTCTCCTCTGTCATTTCTGATTCTGTTTATTTGGGTCCTCTCTCTTTTTTTCTTGATGAGTCTGGATCACGGCTTATCAATTTTGTTTATTTTTTCAAAGAGCCAGCTCCTGGACTTGTTGATTCTTTGAATTTTAGTTTGAGTCTCTAAGTTATTTAGTTCTGCTCTGATCTTGATGATTTCCTTCCTTCTACTTGATCTGGGCTTTGTTTGTTGTTGCTTCTCTGTTGTTCCTTTTTTTATTTTTTTTTTTAAATCAATATATGATTACCTTTTACCTGCCTCCAGCAACAGACCTGGCTGGAGACCTGGCTTGCAACCTGGTTATGTGCCCTGGCTGGGAACCAAACCAATGACCTTTAGGTTCACAGGCCAGTGTGTTATTCACTGTGCCACCTGCCAGGGCCCCAGCTCCTCTAGTTCTTGCAGCTATATGGTTAGGTTGTTTGTATAAGCTTCTTCTATTCTTTTGAGGTAGGCCTGTATTGCTCTAAATTTCTCTCTGAGGACTGCCTTTGCTGTGTCCCATAGGTTTTGGACTGTTGTGTATTTATTGTCATTTGTTTCCAGAAACTTTTTAATTTCATCTTTGATCTTATTATTAATCCATTCATTACATAAAAGCATGTTATTCAGTCTCTATAAGTTAGTGTGTTTTGTTTTTTTCCCTTGAGATTGGTTTTTAGTTTCAAGACATTGTGATCTAAAAAGATGCTTGGTATGATCTCAATTTTGCTGTATTTGTGGAGGCTTGTCTTGTGACCTACCATGTGATATATCTTAGAGAATGTTCCATGTGCATTTGAAAAGAATGTGTATTTTGCTTCTTTTGGGTAAAACATTCTGTATATATTATTTTTTAAAGATTTTATTTATTATTTTTCAGAGAGAGGGGAAGGGAGAGAGGAAGAGAGGGAAAGGAACACCAATGTATGGTTGCCTTTCACCTGCCTCCAGCTACAGACCTGGCTGGAGACCTGGCTTGCAACCTGGTTATGTGCCCTGGCTGGGAATCAAACCAGCAATCTTTGGGTTCGCAGGCCAGCACCTTATTCACTGAGCCACGAGCCAGGGCCAAGATTAGCCCTTTCATATCATACTCTATTTCCTCTATAGTAATCATTCTGTTCTAATTTTCTCTTTTTTGGGTAAATGTTGAGTATTTATGATTGCCAGGAAAATCATCCACTTCATCAACATCTTAAAATATAGTCTCTTAAAGGTGATAAAATCATCCTTGTAGTTATAATTATTTTGTAAATTTGTGTTATCCCCATTTTGCTTGTTAGTTTCTATCACCTATTTTATTATTGTAATTTTTGTTATTATCAAATAATCACCTTTAAGATTTATTCATTCTATATATTTTTTGATTTATAATTAATTAATTCCTACTCATTCACTTAGGGTTGCAATTGTTATTGCATTTTCTTTTTCTGATTTATTAATTATACTAATTTCTACAGCTCTATACAGTTATGTGTCACTTAGCAATAAGGATATGTTTTGAGAAATGCACTTCTTGGTTATTTTATCACTGTGTGAGCATCACATTATGTACCTATACAAACATAACTGACAGAGCCCACTACATATCTTGGTGAGGTAGTGTGGCCTATGGCTTCTGGTCTACAAACCAACAGCCTGCTATTGTACTGAATACTGTAATACAATGGTAAGTATTTGTGTATCTATACATATGTAAAAATAAAAAACACACATGTATACAGTAAAAATACAGTATAAAAAATAAAAATATTACACATATATTCCATGAATGGAGCTTGTAGGACTGAAAACTGCTGTGGGTGAGTCACTGATATGCATGCCTAGGCCTCTATGTACACCGCTATACAGGGTATGTGCAATCAATAGGCAAAATTTTAGTAAAATAAACAACATACCACAAAAGTGTTATATTTTGAAATAAATTTAAACTTATATGGAAATACATAAACATAGTAATTATGTTTTAAATTGTTCAAAAAAGTCTCCACTTGCTGCAATAAGAGACTCGATTTGACTTCAGAATCTCGAGAACACTCTAATTAACTTTTCTTTATCCATGGACATCATTGTTTGTTCAATCTTAGCTTTAATAGCCTCTTTATTGGAATGAGGTTGTTTATTAAATTCTTCATACATAGTATGCTCCATACATAATAGTCTGAAGGAGTGCATCTGGTGAACTAGGTAGTCAGATTTCCTTTGACCAGAATTCAGGAACATTGACACCAAGAAATTCTTGCACCTTCTTTGTGTTATAAGCTGGTGCACCATCTTGTTGGAAGATCAAATGACATCGATATGAGACTTGCTTTATCCATGGTACAACTACTTCTCTCAAAATGTCAAGGTAGACATCCTGGATCTTCATTGATGATCTCCTGGATTCTGTGTACAATAACTGGATTTGTGCAATCCAGGTGTACCTTATGCTGTTCCCTTGTTGGTGTGGCAACCTCAGGATCAGCATGATATGCCTTCTTCACATTGTCAACTGTCCATAAAGGGATGCTATTGAAGTCTGCAATTTCCTTGGCAGTTGGTTCTGCACTCAGTCCAGAAACTATGGTTGCCCTACCATTATATTCCTTCAACATGATGGTTGCTCTCTGAATTTAATAGTTTATATCTGAAACAATGATGTTAACTCATAACCTTAGAAACATAATTTTCAAAATTAATAAGAAGCACATGAAATAAGGAGATGCAAAGTTATTGCCAATTGATCATGCACACCCTGTAGACCTTACAGATGGCTACACTAAGGCTACCCTAAATTTAAAAACATAGTGTACTTTCTTCAGTTGTAAATTAACCTTAGCTTACTGTAACTTTTTTACATGATAAATTTTTTATTTATTTCTTTTTACTTTCTTGACTCATAATAACATTTAGTTTAAAACATACATTTTACAGCTGTACAAAAATATTATCTTTCTTTGTATGCTTATTCTATTCCTGCTTAACATTTTTTAATATGCACATTTTACTTTTTAAACTTTGTTAAAACTAAGACACAAACACACATTGACCTACACCTACACAGAGTCATGATCATAATAGTTCTGTGTTAGACCTCCACTTTTATTCCACTCAAAGGTTCTCATGGGCAATAACATGCATAGAGATGGCATCTCTGATGGTAACAGTGCTTTCTTCTGTAACACTGAGGGACCTGCTGAGGCTCTTCTTGTGTCACACTTTTCAGAAATGTGTTTATGAATGTTTGCTTGGTTTGTTTCTTTTCTTAATCATAGATTTACTTGTAAGCAAATAATGCACCATGAACAACCCAGCTTTGCTCATCCAAACCTTTCAGTGTTGGAAGTCCATGTTTTCAGCATTTTTAAGGAGCTTGTTGAGGTCTGCAAAAGATTGTGCTAATCATTTCACTGTGAATTTTCTTCAGAGATTCTTTTTCTTCCCATGTACTTTCCTTTTTATTTTATTTTTTAAGATTTTTTATTTATCATCATTAGAGAGAGGGGGGAAGGGAAAGAGGCAGAGAGGGACAGAGACATCAAAGTATGGTTGTCTTTCACCTGCCTCCAGCTACAAACCTGGCTGGAGACCTGGCTTGCAACCTGGTTATGTGCCATGGCTGGGAATTGAACCAGAAACCTTTGGGTTCGCAGACTGGTGCCTTATCCACTGTGCCACCAGCCAGGGCCACAGTGCCACCAGTCAGGGCCATAGTTTCCTTTTCTATTGACTCTTCTGCAGCTGTGTGTTCCTGTCCTAGTTCCAGCCATTCCTCATTAGTTAATTCCTTAGGTAGTACCTTTAGGAGCTGCTTAATAACATCTTAATTCACACCAGGTTACAGTTGTTTGCAATCACAATCACATCCTCGTTAATTTTTGCAACCTCTTCAACCTTAGCACATCCTTTGAAGTCATGGACAACACTATTGAGTGTCTTCTTTCAGATGCCATGTAGACATTCCTTGGTGACATCACTCTAAGCCCAAGCAAGATTATTATTATTTTCTGTATTTTTGACATTTTTATTGTTCGGTTTCATCTTTTTTTTTTTTTTTTTAAGGAAATGGCTTTTTTTCTTTGACGATTTTTTAAAATTATTTTTAAAGAGAGGGGAAGGGAGAGAGGCAGAGAGGGAGAGGAACACCAATGTATGGTTGCCTTTCACCTGCCTCCAGCTACAGACCTGGCTGGAGACCTGGCTTGCAACTTGGTTATATGCCCTGGCTGGGAATTGAACCAGCAACTTTTGGGTTTACAGGCCGATGCCTACCCACTGTGCTACCAGCCAGGGCCTTTCTTTTCTTAAATAAGTCCCCTTAACATTTCATATAATAATGGTTTGGTGAATATAAACTCCTTTGTTTTTTTTTCTTTCCTGGGAGGCTCTTTATGTGCCCTTCTAAATGGTATTCTAAATGGTATCTTTGCTGGGTAGAGCAATCTTGGCTGTAGGCCCTGCTTTTCATGACCTTGAATATTTCTTGCCAGTCCCTTCTAACCTGCAAAGTTTCTGTTGAGAAATCAGCTGCCAGTCTTATGGCAATTTCCCTGTAGGTAACTCCTTGATTTACTGGTTAGATTGAAGAGGTGGTATTTGAAGGGAGAAGTAACCACTGGGATATTGAGAACAAGGTCACCAATAAAAGAAGGATGTCAACAGTAAGTGAAATCTTGAAAGGCATATTAGTCTCCAAATAGTGCTTCTTCTTTGGGCAGAGCAATTCAGGAGTGTGTCTTGGAAGAGAATCCGGGTCACCCATGACTTCTATTGCTCCTGCCATGCAATGACAGGGTGTGCTTACTGACATGCGTGAAGGCTCTGGCATTCTCATGTTGCCAGATCACAAAGAGTTTCAATTAGTAGCCTGCAACATTGTTTCTAAGCAAGATTGTTGTCTTGTGCTTAAAAGCTTTGAAATTTAGTATTGACTTGGCCTCCTTATGGAAAAAAAGTCATTTCTGGGGTTTGTTTCCGGAACTGGGAGGTTTCATCTATAATATACTGAATATTTGATCTGGCAATAATTTTTCCTCCACAATCAGCTTATCTGGAGTTTTAAAAAATTCTTCAGCTGCTCTCACATCAGCACTCATAGATTCACCACTCACTTTCACATTATGAGATAAATGATTCTTGAATCATCTAAATAACCCAGAGCCAGCAGTAAATTCCAGCATGATAGCAAGGTCAAGGCTTTTCTTTCAACATCACAATCAAACATTTCGCTTTGGCTGTGATCCATATGTTGCGGAGAGGGATGTGTGCAGTCTTTAATCCAGGTCATTAGAAGTTTCTCTGTCTGAATAGGCCTTTCTTTACTCTTTGTTAGTCTAGTTGTCTTCAATGAAGCAGGTACTTAAACAGCTTCCATCACTTTGCACTTGTTCTTCAAGATCATAGCTATGGTGCCTGATTGGCAAGCAATAGCCACTACTGATAGCTTTTACCACCTTCATAGTCTGTAATCACTTTCCATTTTGTTTTCAGGTCAACCACTTAACAGGCAACATTAGGAGTGGATTCTATATATTTAGGGGCCACAATGAACAAAACTACACAAGATTGAATCAAACAGAGAGAGAAAATGATCCAATCAAGAGACACAGTAAACAGATGTCTGAGGTGGCTGCCAGCATAACATGATACACAGTCTCACAGTGGGAGGAATACACTCTAAAATAATGAAAAGTATAGTATAGTAAATATATAATCTAGCAACATAGTAATTTGTTATCATTATCAAGTATTATGTACTGTACTTAATTATATCTGCTATACTTTTATGAAGCACAGTACATTTGTTAATACCAGCATCATCATAAACACATGGGTAAATGCATTGCATTATGACATTACGACTGGTATTATGTCCCTAGGTATTAGGAATTTTTCCATTCAATTATAACCTTATGGGACCACTGTTGCATATGCAAAGTGCAACAGTGTAGGATGGTATTGTGTTCTATTTGCATTATTCCCATAATTGCGTTGATTTCAGATTTATAGCTAAATGAATCAAATGCTCACTGACAGAGCTTTTTCTGTGGAGTTTGCATTTACATATTGATTAGCTCAAGTTTTCATTGTATCTTCAAGGCTCAAGGAATCTTAGTGTGTTCAAAACTATTTTTCTGCTACCCTTGTATCTTAAAAAATTTGTTTTTGTAATCCTTCCATTTTAAAATTACTTTTTAGAGGACTTTTTAAACTTGCATTTTAGAGAGAGAAAGAGAAATATGGTGTAAGAGGGAAGCATCTATTGGTTGCCTCCTGTTCACATTCAGACCAGGGATAGTAAGTGCTGGGATCAGGGACCAAATTTGCAATCTAGGTATGTGCTCTGACTAGGAATTGAACCCACAGCCTTTTGGTTACAAGAGAATTCTTTAACCAACTGAGCCACACCAGCCAGGTCTGGTATCTATATTTTAATGACAGATTAGTTAGGTATAAAATCCTTGGATCAAACTTTCTTCCCTTTAGGAATTTATAGCAGTTTTTAAGTTAAAAGTTGCTGTGAAAAAGTATGAAATAAATGATATTTTCCTCTCAGAACAGATGACTAGCTTCTAGCTTTCAGTGATTGAAGTCTTCCTCTCTTCTCTTGAAGATAATTTTACCAGAATATATTTATTTATTTTGATTATTGTATAAATGTTTTTCCTGTCATGGTGTACCATTACAGTTTATAGATTAAAGTTTCTTTTTAATTTGTCAATATTACAAATATCTTTAAATATTTCCTGTCCCATTATTTCAGGTTTATTTTTTTATGGGAAGGGGGCACAGAAGGAGATACATATTATACTTATATTGCATTTCCTTGTCTCTTTTCCATATAGATAGTGTTCTCTCTAGTAGTTTTTTATTTGCTTTTGTTTTATTTTGCTCCTCTTCCTCATCTATCTTTTTTCTCCTTTACTGTGTGGTTAAGCAGTTTCTAATATTCTGTGTCTCTTACTTTTGTTATGGTTTTAAATATTTTTTGTTTACATTTTTATGCTGAAAGTTCAACTTTTATCTCCTATTGCTAATTTTTCCTGTCTTCTCAATTATTTTAGAAAAATTATTTAAAGGCAACTTAAAAACAATTAAGGTTCTGATCTTCAGTTTTTATTTTTATGACAGTACACTCATCCACGATTGTTATTTGCTCCATCAAACATTTGTAGAATGAGTGTATTTTTAAGTTTTTTTTCCATGTTTCTTTCATCTGTTTAGCATTTTTACTAGCTTTATAATAGCTTGTGTTAGTTCTTTTGATTTTATTTGTATTCTTATTTGAGTAAAGTTAGGGTGTCCTAGATCTGATACTCACTTTTAAGCTTTCTGCGAGTTAAGGAATATATTCAAGTTTGTAGAAATTCTCCTTATGACACAGAATCACAAGTGTGTGTGTATGTGACTTCTTTTCACCTTTACTTTCCCAAACTGACTAGGATCATCCTGGAGGGTGGTTCATGGCTCGCATGGCTTCTCATTCCTCATCTCACTGACAATCGTCTTCCAGCAAATATGGCTTCAGAGTGTGATTTCTTGCTTATCCTTGATTTACCAGTTGCTTGAGATATTGTAGCAAAATAAGTTCAGAGAAGTGGTTGCTACCAGACATAACTCGTATTTTCATTATTTTAAACCAGAGCTCATTTGTTAGGGGTGACAATTACTCTGGAATTCTCTGCTCTGACATATTTGTTTGATATGTACAGATATAAGCATATATTCTAGATTTCTTCTGTAATGCTGTCGGACTTTTATTAGTTGTTCTTTTGCATAGATTTTGGTAAGTAATAGCTGTTTCCTGGTTTTGTTGCATATGGAGATAGTACTCTTGTTTATCATTTTTATTTATTTATTTTTGAGTTTTGTGTGGTAGCTTAGAGTGAAAAGGAGAAAGCACTATTTTTTACTGCCATTTTAAAATGGAAAGTACTCTCCTTTCACAATATTTTGAGAATTCAAAGGGGAGGCTACTAGAACTTTCATTGTTTTATTATGGGAAATGATATTAAGATTTTTTGGTGAATATTTACAAAAGTGCTGTCTTTAGTACTGCCTGATGTTTTTGGGGTTTTGTTTGTTTGTTTGTTTGTTT
Organism: Noctilio leporinus; assembly: GCA_004026585.1. Taxonomy (NCBI): domain Eukaryota; kingdom Metazoa; phylum Chordata; class Mammalia; order Chiroptera; family Noctilionidae; genus Noctilio; species Noctilio leporinus. Next base: position 8,841 of record PVIW01000826.1, read on the forward strand.
GTTTAATATTATTTCTGCTTTGCCAACAACAAACACATATATGCAATTTTAGGATTTGTTACCAGAAAGAATTGGCAGTATATTTGCAGTCTCCACTGCCATATCCTGGAGATCAAAAAAAATTATTTCTCTTAAATATAAACATTAATCTTTGTTCTCCTTTCAAATTATCATTGTTAGAAGGCAGGAATTTAGTACAAGTTTCCTGGATCTTTTCATACTCTGTCAGATTCTTTCTTTAAATAGTGGGTCTAATGCAATTTATAATATTTAAACAGTAGAATTACATGAAAGATCACAGTTTCCAGCCTGTACTTCTAACATTTTTCCTGTCTTAGCACTGGTTTGGAGGACAAAATTCCTATATTTTATCAAGTATCTTCTCTTCCCTATCTACTTCCCTCTGTGCTGTGTCCTGGTAATTACCACTTTAAAATGATGGTAATAAAAAGAATATAATAGGAATAAATGTGGAGGGGTTATGACCTTGGCTCTATCTGGCTACCAAATTAATTTCCCTGGAGTTGGAGAATGGCCACCTGTTGTTCTTGTCAGTTCATCTTCACAGTTTCAGAGCTAAGTATTTACAGAGAAGGTGAATCAGTCTTTTCTAATCTTACAGGCTCATCTGGACTTTCTGATTCAGAGATTAGAGCATGGGTTGTACAGTTCAAAACTGTACTTGTTAAATTCACCCTCACAGCTGATGCATTTAGTTGAGATTCCACACAGATTTGGCATATAGTCTTCTTTTATCTTGAGTTTACAGTGATGTTGCCAGGTTTTTAAAAATAAATTTTATATTTTCCTGGGTATTTTAATGGGGAGTTGGGATGTCATAAACATGTCAAGCCTGACACCAAATTAAGTTTCATATTCACATAACAATTTCACAACTTAAGTGCCTTAAAGGCAGGGACTCATTCTCAGGGGTCTTTATTGAATAAGTGCCCAATAAACATGTTTGATTTAGAATGGAATAAAATGAATGTTAAGTTGTTCTTGGTTTTTACTTTAATATGTTAATTGTGAAGTGTAGTATATTATCCTAGTACTGGATACTATGAGCACCTGAAATGGATCAAATTCAAATGTAAAAAATACACCTATAATTCAGATTTTTGTTAATTTGTACAATCTTATTCCATATTTTTTTTAAAAAAGAAAACCTGATTTGGAAATAAATAGAACTTTGAGAAAGTCTTGGAAATTGTGTTCTTGTTAACTACAAATAAAGTTTCTTTTATTTCACTCAACTAAATTGCTCACAATATATGGTGAAAGAGTCGGCCTGGTCATATAATAAAACAATCAGATGGTTGCAATGTTTCCACTATTGTTAAGAGACATATAGAGGTTAACAGAGCCCCAGAATCATATAGTTTACTCTAGGAATTATTTAATCTCCCTACCAGTATTTTTGCTTCTTAGAATCATGATGACTTCTATATTAGAGGGTTTTAGACCATCATGCCCATTCTCTAATAGCATCAGATGCCATACCTAGATTGTAAGCTCTTCTTCACTTATATTTTAACTACCTAAGGCAATAGCAATTTTTGTTGTTGTTGTTGTTTTATTCTATTTTGCAGTGGCTGCTAGGCATAGAGAAGTGCTGTAAGGCACAATCTAGAAGCAGAATAGATTATGGAATTTAGAGTCAGAGGACCTGAATTTAAGTTTTAGCTCTGCCATTTATGATCTGCATGACTTTGGACATGCCATTTACTCTGTTTTAATGCTCAGAGGGGTGTGTAAATGAAGAAATGTATTTAAATAAGCCTGATAAACTATGAATGTGCCACAAAGCAAAAGCTGCATTGACCAGATTCAGCTGCTTTACAGATGGATGACATGCCGCTATGGTCAGAACCAGGTTAACCGAACAGTTTTTGTGAGTATTAACATGTTACGTAGAATTTAAAAAGGTGGAGAATATTTTATCTACAAGAACTCCTAGATGGGAAGAGATGGGAGTGCTACTGCATATGTTTTGGGAGGAATATTAGGATAAGCCATTGGGGTGAAGGAGCAGGCCCTCATGGGACATGTGTCAGCAGATGGTACCTAAACTGCTTTCTAAGCAGGATCAAGCAGGTTAACCCCAGCCTTCTGGTTTGGCAAGTGGAGTACAGACTCTAGGGCTGCTAATGGAGCCATCTTTCTCTTTTCTTCCCTCACACACCTGAGCCACCCCTATAGATAAACGTTGAATCATGAGTTAGAAAAATATCCTTTTCAAGGGTTAGCACATTCACAGCCTGTGGGACATGCACAGGATGTTATCAGGTCTTCAAAATGATAATATTCACTGCATAGTATACTATGGGAGCTGCACTAAATGAGAGACAAGTATTTTCAGTGTTAAAATTCTCTGAGTTCTCCATCTCCTGGCATTCCCTGTCCAGACTTAGATCTCTGTTTAGCTTCTAGCATACTAATCGAAATCTGTCCTTCAGGTTTCTTATGAAGTTACAGCTCTTGGAATATGTAATGGTGGCTTCCTGCTTTGTTCACCAGTAACGAGACTTTCACATTCCCTCTGCCAGGGCAACTGTCCATAATAGTAGGCCTGGGTACCTCCTAGGAATTACTTATTTGCTATTCAGGAATTGGTTGCCTATTTTGCCTTATGGGTCACCTCTAGTACTTGTAGGTAGAAGTATAGACCACAGAAGATCCCACTCTTTGGGTCTGAGCATTGCTCTTTTATTATTATGACCCAAGTGATAATTCATAAAGGCTGACAGTATTATTTCAGTTTTCTTGAAAGCTGTTTTGATTATCTGGCCTTCAGAGCAAGCCCTTTTTAGTACAGAAACTATTTGTTTATATAGTCAGGCTTTGAGGATGATTTGTTACATATTCATCTGAGGAAACTGCAACTCAGGCAATTCAGGACTTTTAACTTTATATATTTTTTAACTTCCAACAGCAAGGGGATATGTTTCCAGACAAAAGCAATGTCACTTGATGAACAATCCACTTGTTATTTATCTTTTTGCTTTGGGGAGACAATGCTAGGTTAGCCAAGGACATCTCCAAAAGGGTATTATTAATAATGGAAGTTAAATGGTGTACAACATAGAATATGTTTTCTTTAATTATATTCTGAAATGAGATGGAAAATGGTTTAATAACCTTAAAGCTGGTACCTGATTTTAAGTGTTTTTCTATGTATTATTTAATTTAATCATTGTTTTGTATGAAATGTATACATTATCAGAAATATATAAAAATAGATCATGAAATTAATTTGCTTGATGACATGATTTTTATTTTTGCTTTTCTTACAGTTTGAGAAGCTCCTCATGACTTTTAGTTCTTTTTGTCCATATCTTTATGTCAGTTGGAGTATATGTAGAACATACAGAAAGGTGAAGCCATAAAATATATTATAAACAATATACATATGATTCTATTACTCCCTTAAAATCATCTGAAGGTTCATTCAAGTCTTCAATGAAAAATATAAATTCCTTAATATTGCATACAGACCCTCTATGATGAGACCCTTGATCACTTCCTTAACTAGATTACTGACCAGACCTTCCCATCTTCCCCTCCAATACACAGGTATATGCACTTGTGAGCACACTTGCATCCCTAACTATGGTTATAGTTTTACTATTTAGCCCATGGTAATCTCTCTAAACCTACAAAATTAACTAACAGAAGGTAATTCCAGTGTTGAAATCCTTGGAGGAAAGGCAGTTAATATACAATGAAATAGCATTTGCTATTAATCAATATGTGAGGGAAGAGTAAAAAATGAATAGTTAATATATATCCTATTGATGATTAGAGATAGCTTAAATTTGGGCTGTAGATCAAGCATTTATAAGCTACATGATCTTGGCTAATGTAATGTCTTCCAGCTTCAGCTTCCTTTCCTAAAAAAGGAGGGGCAGCTAGAATACTGGGTAATGAGGGAAGTATTAGGGTTTATGGCCTACTGACTGGATGAGTTAAGGAGAGATTTAGCTGGGTGGGGGCTGGCGGTGGGGAGATTAGGGACAGCAGTGCAAAGCATAAAGAATGGATGAGCAACATCAAGTGTTTGGTGGACTTAGAGTTTGGCTGTACATCCATGAGCATTTTTAAAAAGTTGAAAGAACAGAGGCAGGTCAGAAAATGGAAGTCAGAGCCAAGGGTCAGAGAGCAAGTCAGGCCTTAACAAGAGGGAACAAGCTCAGGATCGCATAGAAATGGGTGATGGCTGGGGACAAATTGAAAGGGACTGTGACTTGCCATGGATCAGCTCAGACAATGAAAATGCATTAACTAACAGGGTTATTGTGAGCATAGGCTATTAAAAAGTCATGTAATTTGAAGCATTAAAAAACCTGTGAAGCCATAACAAATATTTCTATTTTTATCTTGCGGTATCATAAAGATGAAGCAACTGCAAAAATGCTTGTCAACATTAACCCCATCAAGGAGCAACCCAACAGCTGTCCTCCCTTTTACACAGGGGAACGTGCACTTGGCATTCACAAAAAACTTGCCTTTGCTTCTCCTCATGTGTCTGACATTCTATCAGGCTCAGGACATTCACCTTCTGTTTTGATCTTCAGATGCTTTTAGTGAACCCTCCAATTCCCAATTATAAAGGCTGATGTGGGAGCAGGACTTCAGGCATTTTTCATCAAGAAATCTCTCAACTTCTGCTAACTAAAATTAAAAAATGTATTTGTGCAGGGCAAAGCTATTGTTTTCCTTCTGTCCTGCTTGTCAAGTACTTTGTCCTGGAATGTTTACATTCCATTACCATAAATTCAATTGTTGGAGAACTTGTTTCTTTCTTTCTTTCTTTTCTTTTCTTTTCTTTTCTTTTCTTTTTCTTTTTTTTTTTTTTTTTTTTTTTTTTTTTTTTTGCCCTCTGGGTAAAATACTACATTTCAAATGGATTGTCTTTAGCAAGTTGCTTGCATCCCTTTTGTTGATGCGTTCTCTCAATTTTTACCACCTGTAATTTCATTATTTTTAAATAGCTTTTCATTGTCTCAGATATTTTTGGTTGCGTTACTGTTCAGTGCATATTCTTCTACCAACATGTAGACATTTAACTGTCAACCACAGAGAAACTGGTAGGCTGCTAATCCTTCTTTTATTTATTAATTCAAAGATCAATTTTTCATTGTCTTTCTTATTCAATGATCTGGTCCTCATTGGCCCTTGTTTCTTCCCCCTCATTCTTCAAAGCTGCACATATTACTGAGCAGGCAGATTATGCTGCCTCTTTTGGATAATATTAATCTAACATTCAGACTGCTCCATTAATGTCTCAGTTCAGAAACACAACGTGAAATGCTCATCTCAGCCTCATTTTTAGAGCAGTTACTGCTCTGTGCACTGCAATAACATAAAGGGGTTGAGCGGCCAACCAAATGCATCTTCTCTGTGCAGAATGTTAAAATCACAATCTAATGAGGCCACAACTGTGTGTGAAGAAAACTGCCTTGAATTAGACATGAGAAAACCTGAGTCATATTTTCTATTCTACATCAAAAAGTCTTTATTCATTGGTTATCTTAGCACCCTGTATTTCTTAGATCTTTTACCCTGTACAATTGGAACTTTGATTAATTGATCTCTAAGGTTTCTGACAACTTCAGAACTCAGTTTTTACAATTGTTTTTTCTTCCTCTATAAATACAGCCTTCCTGCAGTGAGAAAGGTACAGAGTGACCAGAAAGTCTCAACAAGGTGGCTTATTTGAGCTGAGCCTTGAAAGATGAATACAACATTTCCAGATAGATGAAGATAGATAGGAGACATGGCTAACACATAGTGTCAGCGAGGTGAATGAGCGTGGAGTATTTGAACTGGGTTAAATAGCTGGTTTGGGACTCAAGGGGAATTCAAGCCCAGAATGACAGCATGAGACTAGTGAACTTTGTACTGCCACATCACATCCTGAACTTTAAACAGACATGGAATGTTTTAGTTTAAAAAATCAACATTAGTTCAGGCTGGTGTAGCTCAGTGGATTGAGCATTGGCCTGTGAACCAAAAGGTTGCTGGTTCGATTCCTAGTTAAGAAACATGCCTGGGTTATGGGCCAGGTTCCTAACTAGGGGCATGTGAGAGGCAACTGATCTATGTATCTTTCACACATGGCTGTTTCTCTCTTTCTCCTTCCCCTCCCCTCTCTCTAAAAGTAAATAAATAAAATCTTAAAAACAATAAAGAAAATAAATATTAGATCACATCTATACAAAGGATAATAGGGGCAATGGGGTGTTCCCCGCTTTTAGGGAGAAGGAGCTTCATAGTGGGGACCTTAGTTCCAGGTCAAGGAGCTACTATCTCCAGGATGTACCTATAACCTTCCATCTGATCTGGAAGCCAGACCGTTGAAGGGTTTCTGAAGTTTCAGTAAATACAGAATTGAGTGAGACTGGTCCTTCATCTGACTGCCCATGGTACAGCCAGAAAGCAAAGAGCCAATCCCATCCCAGTTGCTGGACAAAGAGGCAGATTCTAGATAGGAAGCTCTGGGAAGGCAAACTCCCTAACAGAAGGCTGGAGTACAGCCTGAGGGTAACAGAAAAGATGACATCTTCTGTACAGAAATTTGCGGTAATTAAATTGAATAAGGCAGTTAAAAAGTTTAACATAGTTTTTGATGCATAACAGGCATTCAAGAAATGGTAGGGTTTCTGTTGTTGTTTAAAGCACTGAAATCTAAATGTTGAAGGCCTTGCTTGAGATGGGATCGGCTTCTAAAAGAAGAGATGAGACTTAAAAACAATAGGTTGATTATTTCCCCAACCCCAGAGAGTTTCCTATTCTTCCCCACCCCAGCCCCATGGGATTTCTTGGGCAGCCATCCCTAGTACTTTTGCACTCATTCATTATGAGACCCATGTCCTACTCTACCCACTTTCAGTGTTCGGGTTTTCAATACATTGAGCTTTACAAGATGCCACCATGATTTTCAACTACAAGTTCTCCCCACCTCCTATTTAGGGAATTGAGGAGTAGTTTTATATACTGTAGTCAGATGTACTAGGATGAGAGTCAGGAGACTTCTTTGAAGCTCTGTGATTAATGAGCTGAGTGTGTGTTCTGAGTAACTCAATCTGTCTTGATCTAATTTTCTTATATAAAAAAGGGATGACTGAGCTGGATGGCATGCAAGGACTTTCTCAACTTCAGCAGTATGAAAACATGGCAGGGCCTAGGGAAGGTGCATTCATTAAAGTTGACAAAAAGGTTCAACACATCATCTTAGACATCAAATTATATCAGCTGCACAATACCAGTTAATGAGCTTTTACTGGTATGAAATGACAATGAGATTTATTTTTTAGCCAGAAAGATGCTCTTCTCCATGGCTATGAATTTTGATAAAAAGGCATCCAAGAAGTCAAGTGGCCACTTTTGTATATCTCAATAATTTGGGAACTGCAGGCCAAGTGATCCTCCTTTTACAAGTCAATTTCAGCAGCACTCTTTAATTGGATGCTGTATGTAGGTGCACTAGGCAAATCCCCTTTGCACTATGTGTGTTGATGCTTAACAAATGCATACTTTCTTTAAAACAATATATAACAATCCTGGATGGGTAGCTCAGCTGGTTGGAATATTGTCCCTTGCACCAAAGGTTATAGGTTTGATTTCTGGTTAGGGCACATACCTAGGTTGCAGGTTTGATCCCTAGTCAAGGTGTGAATGGAAGGCAACCAATCGGTTTATCTTTCATATCAATGTTTCTCTCTCTCTCTCTCTCTCTCTCTCTCTCTCTCTCTCTCTCTCTCTTCCTTTCTTGCTAAAATCAATAAACATATGCTCAGGTGAGAATTAAAGAACATATAATGTATTCTATACTTTTTCTATAGCTTGGCAGAGTCCCTCTAGAATGAAAAAATTCTTCCTACTTCCATTCTAAAAAAACATATGGTCTAATGTGCAAACTAATACATGGATCCATTACACACTCTTGATAATGGGAATTTAACTTAGGTAACCAAGGCTTTGTATAACCATTGTATATTTATTTTTGTCCACAAATCATTTTTTTGACAAGCATTCCCTGTGCCAATGTGGTTTCAAGGGGAAATTTCCAAGGTGATTTCTTGTTGTAAATTTTAAATGTTTATTGTTGTCTGAAGTTAATGTTATCATTGTGTAGAGCAATACTCAGGAAAGATATAAAAATAAAAAATTAGGTGTTTTTGAAATGGTTAGCCTAGATTTGATTATCAAAAGTCTGCATAAATGAAGTCATTCATATTTTAACATTGGGAGGCAAAGCTATTATTGCAGTAGAACAGTGTATTTGTAAAAAGCAGTGCTTCAACTTCAGTGAAGGAGTGAAGAAAAAACTTTCTTGAAAAAGAAGAGTTAATGGTATGTGTCTCAAAACATGTTTTGTTTTGTTTTTTTCTTGTCAGTTCTAAAAACAGATATTCTCAAATCATGTTTCCTTAAGTTGAATAGGAAGATGCAAAAATAAGAATATATGTGTTTTGTTTTATCTTATTTCTGAAAGAAAGGGTATAAACTAAAGGATGAATGATTCAAGCTAGGCATTAGGAGAAGTATCATGATACTTAACAGTGATAAACTCTGGGAGGAGTTACAAAGAAAACAATTCCGCTATCATGTTGTGGCAGTGTTAAAAGTAGGAGAGACCCTCTGTCTGAGTGAGGTTGGACAAGTTAGTAATTTTTTATTTTGTTTCATCACTTGAAAATTGGGGAAATCTCTGAGACTCTAACTTTGAAAATTGATACTTCTGTCATACTAAAGTGTATTTTTTGTTGAAGTCAGTTCTCTTGGAATGGGGACGTTTAGGTGAATTGAGCTATTTTATGAGACTTCTGTCAATGTGGCACCTCTCTCATTCTTTCTACATCTCTCCTGGGGTTGTTCACTTAATTAAAAATAACTGGACACAATAACAGCAACTATGACTTCCTTATAGCCTATGTTTAGGCCATTTTTATCTTCAGTTCTTCGATGTAGTTGGTATCAACCCACAAATTCCCCCTACTGTCCTGTATTTATAGCCTTTATGTTCTGGTATCGCTGACTAAATGCACTTTATGGACTTCTGGGTCATGGGAGAATTCCGTTCCTTGGAAACCCTCAGGTGGCTTGGATGTGACAAGAAAACATGAAGATTCATCCTTACTTTCTGCTCTGGTCCTGCTGTTAATAAAAGCACTTAAGTGTTTGAAATGACAACTGATAGCAGTGTCAAAAGAAATGGACTATAGGAGAGTATTTTGTAATCGTATAAAACCTGGTGATATAATTATTGCATCTACCTTTTTTCTTCTCTGTTTTGCTTGTTTCCATTAAGATAAAGACACTATGGATGATGGGACAGAATGGAAAGTTGACCAGTGTGGCCCATACAGATTATATTGGAAATGAGATTATCAGAAATTCTTTCAGTAATGCAAGAGTGGAAGCGTTCCAACAAAGGTTTTGATTCATTCATTTTTTTAAGGACACACTAGTTCTCCATGTTCAAGCATAAACATGACTCAGTTCTTTCTGCAACATAGTTTTACTGTTATATATATACCCAGTTTTTATTTTCTAGTAGTATATAGGCCATTAAAATGTAGAAATATGGCAATGAAACTGCTGATTTTTGACCATCATCAAAGCAGCTTATCTTTAAAAAGAACATATTAGAGCACTAAATCATATAAACATTGCATCATGGAGACTGTCAGGTCATTTAAAAACTATTTTTCCCTAAATTTTCAATATTATGATCTTGTGCTATGAGATATTTTGATGTGGGAGTTAGAGAAGCAAATTCAACTTATCTAGGAAGGTTGCAATAATATTTTAAAGAAATAGATTAAACAAAGAAACATTTCAGAAAAACAATGTGGTTTCCTAAAAACACAACAATAGTCTGATTTCTTCTCATGTTGAAAATCTACTTTCTGTTCCTTTTGTGTTTAGAAGACTAGAGAAGTGACAATGAACTATTGCTCTCCCTGACTGTGCCTGGATTGTGTGTAGTATATTTTAGAGACACACCTACTTTCCTTCTGATCACAGTAAAGGGTTATAAATCTATCAGCAGAGTGATTCCCAGAACATATGGCTCATGGAGGGAAATAGCTTGCTTTTAGCTCTGACCAGCTGTCCAGGGCTCAACAATGCTGGTAACATATTTTAGGAGAGATAAACTAGGAAATATATTTAGAAAGAGCAAGCAAATAAATTTACACCTATTTTCTTCATTAGATTCAAAAGCAGAAATTGGGATTGCAGTATTTCTTGGAGCAGAATTTGATAAAATTATTTCTGGTCACCAAAGATCTGATTAAACAGGAATTAATATGCACCATTTCAGACCATGTGTAGATGGCATTTATCTGGTTAAAAGTATAACAATGAGCTTTCTAATAACTTATTAAGTAACTGCTGACACTGAAAAAGTTTAAAGGACTCAGGAAGGTCCATATGCATAAGATGGACCATCTATAAATTTGCCTCAGGCATCAGACACTTAAGTGAAAATAAATTTGATTTTAAGATTCTTGAGTGCATGAATCAAAAATTAGCTACCAAGACTCTTTGCAGATTAGCTGATTCTCTGGCTGGAGTAAGAAAAATAAGATGAGCCTGGAGCATGTTGTGGTGAAATAAAGTGCTTTAAAGGGAAAGAACAGAAGAAAAATAAAAAGGAAAAATATGGACACATACCAAATGAACACAGGAACCAAACTGATAGAGCTCCTAATGGCCAAAACTGGAACAATTTGAGCAACAACATACATTACTATAGCACTGGTTAAAATCCAATGACTCAAACAAATATCCATGTCTTTATACTAATGTAAATAAATGACTGGATTAAAAATAAATGGTGGAAAAAGGATAAATCTTCTTTAGAAAAGAATTCTGAAGGATATATGTAGATACTTCTCCTTTCAGGGACCAGAGCATGATTCCCTTCTCTTTAGTGTAGGCTCACTTCCAAAGAATAGAGTATGAAATGAAAAAATATTAACTTTTGAGTTGAGAGACAGATGGGATTGTACCCATGAGGTCAAGATAACAGTACCAGTGATAAATCATTTTGATAACATGTATATGATATGATATGATGCAATGAAAAAGTCATTTCATCTGCTTGGTAAGTTTTTCTCAAACCTATAATGCCAATCTAATTATGAGAAAACAACACACAAACCTAAACTGAGGGACATTTTAAAAATATCTGACTGGTACTCTTTAATATTCTCAATACATTATAAACAAGGAAAGACTAATAAACTATCACAGACCAGATGGAACTAAGGTAAAATAATGACTGAAAGCAAGGTGGTATTTTGGGTCAAATTCTTCAATAGTAAAAGGACATTAGTGGAAAAACTGATGAACTACAAGTCTGCCGTTTAGTTAATACTATTGTAACAAGATTAATTTCTTAGGTTTGACCAGTGTACAAAAATTATTTGAAATGTTAACATGAGGGGAAGCTGGATGAAGGTACCAAGTTTGAATTAAAATAAAACATATTTAAATTTAGTTGTACATTTTGCACATTCAAAAGAAAGTTAATCCCCACCCCCCACCCCCACCCCCATTTAAGTGTGTAAAATTCAAGGTCACTTTGTAAGGAAATCATTGGTTCTCTGAAGCAGTGTTCTTTCCAACAGTTTCTGAGAGAGATGGGATAGTTATCTACCTACTCATGTATCTGTCTTTGATAAGATCCTTAAATTTCCTTTAATTGAATTTATTGGGCTGATATTGGTTAATACGATTAATTAGGTTTCAAGTGTACATTTCTATGATACATGATCTCCATAATGCATTTTTGTAAAAAAGTATTCTTTCACTACCTTAATTTTTTAAAGAAGACATGCCTGCACATTAACTAATTTCATCAGATTATAACATTCTCAAGACTTGACAGAAAGGATATTATATTTATTATTATTTATTAAAAGTTTTAATAAAGAATCAATATTTATTTAGGATTGCTTGGAGGATATGTAGTATATTCTTTCTTCTAGGCAAAAAACCTACGTCTCAAATGAGCCAGATCATCATAACTAACCAATACATTATTGGGCATCATGCCAACCATCTGGACAATTGCTTTATACTGAATTATTCTTTGGTAAAATGTCATTAGTCAGAATTGTGAGAGATACACAGACTACTTCATAAAACTCATCCCTGTGCTTTCTAGAAGAATGCTATTAGAGTTATTATTTCTCACATTATACAGCACAGTTGAGGTAAAGGGTATTTAAGTATCAACAATAAGAATATGTTTGCTGCTTTGAGAAATGACTAATTTTAAAATTTTCATGCACCTTCCAGATTATAGAATTGATTGTTTCCCCTTTTCTTTGGATGATAGAAAAATTTGGAGTTAAATTTATGGCTGGCATCTAATAAGCACATATAACATCAGAGCATGCATTCCAAATACCAATCTCACATTTGATTGCATTTTATTGGTTCTTTATTTTTAACATTTATGTGTATTACTTATATCATACTGTTGAATATATGTTCATTGTTGAGAAATTAGAGAATGTAGAAAGACAGTATTTTTAAAAGAAATTTAAAGATTATCCCATCACTTAAGATAATCATTGTTAACATATTGTAATATGGGCATATGTATATCTAGACTCATTTTATCATGCTGTATCTTATTACCTGTATTAGGTTGGTTTGAGAGTTTTGGGGGTGGGAGGCATATAACATAAGATATAAATAAATCAAAAGAAAATTAAAGAAATATATTTAAGTCCTTGATCTTTATTTGGCTGGGTTTGATCTTACTACTTTGTAGGTGGATTAAATTCTATGTCTGAGACTTCATATGTGCATCAAGAAGCTCTACATTTAGGTACATTCAGGAATAAATTGGTAGTTGCCTATTTCAGTAACAATAAAGTTAAGGAACATATTTTGCCTAATGCATTATAATAAAGTGACCACTCAATTATTAGTTCCATAATTAATAAATACCTGGAGCAAAAGAAATGTATTTCTTTCTTTATTTATTTTTAAATTGAATTTATTGGGGTGACAATAATTTAAAAATTATATAGGTTTCAGGCATATAATTCTATAATACATCACCTGTATATTGTATTGTGTGTTTAAGTCAAGTCTCCTTCCATCACCACTTATCCCCCCTACATTTAATTGGAACTTGGAACCAATTTGGCATTTTTGTCTCAATTGAAGTATAGAAACATTCAGTGGCTGACTTTTGTACATCAAGTTTTACTTAAAGCTTAACTCAGGGGACTCTGTTGAGTTCTACTAATTTCTCTAGCAGGAATCTAACTCATTAAGATATTAGAAGTAAAAAAAAAAATTTTAATGTATAAGGCATTGTATCAACACTAATATAATGATGACAATAATAATAATAACAGCAATAAAAAGAATACCTTTACCTTTTAAAAATACTTAAGAGGTACCTAATAAGAAGAAGAAACCATGGAAGAGAATAAAGAAGTAGGCTGTAGGAATAATTTTTATTAGAAGTATCATGGTCTTAATCTTTTTGAGCAGATATTGTTGAAAGGAAGTTCAAGAAAAAGAAAAAGGAGGAAGGGGAGAAGACTTTTAAATAAGAAAATGACTGGAGACAAGATGGGTAATTTTCATGGTGAAGAGTTCAAAAGGAAAAGAAGAATCTTGTTCAGAAAGGAGGTTAAAGATGCTCTAAGGTTATAATAATTGGCTTATGGATATGGACTATTAGAACTGGGAGGGCACCTTTTAAGCAATCTACTTTAATATATATCTCACTGTCTCTCCCTTTATTCCTCCCTTCCTTTCTTTCTTCTGTCCTTCCTCCCTTCCTCCCTTTCTTCCTTCCTCCCTCTTATTTCTCCCCATCTCTTCTCTTTAACATATGATGGATTGTGATCCAAAAAGGTGATGCCATTTACCCCAAATTGCACAGCCATGTGGCAGAAATAAGATTAAAAATCTAGACTTACCGATTTCTCACTCAATTTCCCTTTCACTTCACTGGTCAGGGATAAAAATTACATATAACAATGCCATGATAAAGTCAACTCAAAGATAAAATGTGGTTAAATAAACTCACACTGCTAGGGTTAGGTAGCTCAAGGACTAGCTTTTTTGGTATATTTAAATTAGTATTACACACTTAAGAATTTGAATATTAGCCCTGGCTGGTGGCTCAGCGGAATGGCACCAGTCTGTGAACCCAAAGGTCACTAATTAGATTCTCAGTCAGGGCACATAACCAGGTTGCAAGCCAGGTCTCTAACCAGGTCCGTAGCTGGAGGCAGGTAAAAGGCAATCATACATTGATGTTTTTCTCCCTCATTGCCTCCCTCACTTCCCCTCTCTCTAAAAATAAAAATAAAATCTTAAAAACAGAAAAAGAATTTGAACAATTATGTGTATTTCACTCCTGTTACTTTTCATATAATAAATGCTGAATAAATATACTCTAAAATAATCTATTATATTATTGCTGAAGTTCTACCCAGTCTTAATGTTTTGGTTTAGTCCTTCGTTGACAGAATTACTATGACCTCCAATTACTTTGCCCCCTTGTGGTTCTTTCCCACTCCCCATGCCAGTTCTCAATCTTAGATCACCCCATGAAACAGCTAGAAAAGGTCACACACTGAGTAAACTTCATTTTCTAGCCCAGTAACCCTTGATAAATTCAGACAGTTGCTCCTAATTAATGTGTAGAAATTTTTTCCCCTAATTAATTCTCTGAAAATTTCCACATTGCAGTTGTTAGCTTGCTTTTCTTCTCTCCTTATGTCAAGTTTTGTCTTCTGAGACACAGACCATCTATTTTTCCAGTGAGAAGCTTGAGGCCATTTTTCTTTTTCTCCCTTAAGAATATATCTAAGTACATGCTTTGGGCACACTCCTATGTACTTCTATATACTCACCTTTTTCCCCCTCAAATTAACTCCTACATTTGCTTCTTGCTCCTATTTTTCCCTCTTTATTTCCAAACATCACACTTTCCTCACCTTTTTAGATTTTATCCTCTTAATAATTTCTTACACATGGTTTGTTCAAAAGGTTTTTTTTTTTTTCTTTTCTCTCTCTCTTTCTATCCCTAAAATTCTCAGGTCTTCATCCTTTTGAAGAAAACATCTTTGAGTTATTACTAATTTAACTGGCCTTGCCTCTCAGAAAGTACATGAACTCTCAACATTTGAGCTATTGCTATGTTCACATCCTTTGCAGGCCTCTATCTCCAGCCCACACCTTTCTCCGAAGCCAC
This sequence comes from Noctilio leporinus, assembly GCA_004026585.1. Lineage (NCBI taxonomy): Eukaryota > Metazoa > Chordata > Mammalia > Chiroptera > Noctilionidae > Noctilio > Noctilio leporinus. Next base: position 24,091 of record PVIW01000826.1, read on the forward strand.
AGACTTCTATTCAATTGTGTTCATGATCACTTCTGTTTCATTCCATCAGTTTATGAAATTTTATTTCACATTTGTTATCACCATTTATTTTTCTATTTCTGATTTTGTTTTTATTTTACTTGGTTTTCTAACCTCCTTTATATTTAAAATGACTGTTATCCTCCTCCCCTCATATACTGGCATGGCTCAAGTTGGCATTTCCATCATACCAGATACTACTCTTCTCTTTCTACTTTGGCATCACATACCAGGTATACCTGTATAATCTCACACCCCATACTATGAAATTAACTTACTGATATCTTATTCAGATTCTTCTTCAGAAGCTGGTAATTGGGTAGCCTGGCCAGTCCTTCATTATATTACATCCTAACGATTATAATGGCCTTACCACAAGATTCCCAGGCAGGAGATTCTGAACAAAGATGAGAGACTAAACATTCCCAAAATGCATTGCTTGTTCACATCATGCCTCTCTACAATTATTTACTGTCTTCCCATCACGTATTCTATAACATAGAGCCCAAGTGCCTCAGCCTAGAATTCAGGGTTTTCCACTCAAGTCTGTATCTGTAATCTCTACATCTGTCATCAGTATGAATCTACCTCTTCAACCAAGTTTGTCTACCCAGACATGTCATGTGCATTTCTACTACAGCACTTTTGCTTATGCCTTCCTTCCCATTTTAAAGTCAAACTACTCTTCTCTCCCCACATTTTCCCCATCCAATGCCAAAAAATATTGATAAAATTTAACATCCATTACTGGTTGAAAGCCTTAGTTGCCTAGAACCAGATGAATACTTTCCTAGCCTGAGGAAAGACTCTCATTTTAAACTAATGGTCAATATTATATTTAATAATGCAGTTTTAATATATTTCTATGAGACTTCAGAATAAGATGAGGATGCAAGCTATTACCAATGTTATTTAATGCTCTCATGAAATTTAAGAGATATCTATTTTGATGAAAAAAAGAGTCAAATGTATTTTAATTTGAAGATGATATGATTGTTACCTACTCAGGCAGCTTAAGAGAATCAAATAAAAAAGTAGTAGAACTAGTAAGAAAGCTGCAACCAAGGTTGTAGATTATAAAATAGCCAAAAAATCAATATGTACCAGCAATGACCTGTTAGAAAAAATGATATAATTTACAATAACTCAAGAGTACATAATAATACAAATAAATTTAACAGGAACTGTGCAGGATTTATATATATAAATCTATAAAACTTTAATGAAGACTATAACCACATCCACCATTCAATATGAACTGTGAACTTAGCTCAATTCTGCACCTCCATAAAGTTTTCTAAACCAAGATCAAAATATTCTCTCTCAAATGAACTCCTGCTGTTTATTTATTATAATAATAGTTATCTTGTTCCTAATCACATAGCTCTTTAAATGTAAACTGTGAGGTTCTTGAGAACAAAAATTATGCTATTTGTATAGTGGCTATGATGTAGGTGGTCACACCACCAGATTACTATATTGATTATATAAATAATTTACAATTAACAATATAAGTTATGAATAGTATTTAATAATTATTAAAACAGTTTATAAAATAACTTAAATTACTATTAAATAGTTAATAATTTAAATTTATAATTGTCTTGTATACTACTTGGCACATGATAAGCCCTCAATAAGTGGTAGCCATTAGTTGTACCTCTTTATAAGAGGTTACACATAGTAGGCCAAAGTGTTAACAAGTATCAAAAAATGAATGATCCCTTTAATTCCAGGAATGGCAACACAGGAAGAAATATACACAAACACAGCTACTATAACTCAGAACTAAAGGAAACCAGAAACTAGAGGTAAAACATAGTCACGGTTTGGAAATCAGGAGAACATAAAACAATAGGAGAAGCATGGGGTTGCTTTAGGGTTCAGTTACTGGGAGGGAAATGAAGCCACTAGGTACCTCAGGGACCAGAACAATGTAGTTATTGAAAGCCCCACACTTGGTTTTAAAAGAAGTTACACTGGTAAGAGGATTAATGTATTCAGACAGGTAATGGGTTGGTTATAGAAGATTAAAGATAGCTTTTAAATCAATGGGAAGATGAATGTGGTGACAGCAGCCAAACTATAGCATTAACACATCATACCTATGCCTATGGTAGGTGCATGGTAAATGTATTTTGAACAAATGCTATGCACCTTCAGAATAACTGAGACCACCTAGACTGATCTTGATTTAAATTATTATAAAACAGTTGCTTGTTTTTAACTGGTTAAAAAGCCAGGTTCCAATTAGAGAATATTCATTCCAAATGAGCTACAAAAAGTCAAAAATTACTCTGAATCAAGTTTATGTTAGTGAGTGTGGCTTAAAGAGAAATTGTTTAAAATTATTATCTACTTATGTTATTTCCAGAAGCATCCAAAGCAGCAGAAATCCATACTGTCATTCTAATATTGGTTAGTGTTATCAAGCCACATTGCAAGAACATATTAGAACCCTCATATAATTTATGTAATCATTTTTTATTTTATAAGTGTGTTCCAACCATTAAAATTTCTTCTTCATTTTTTAAAACTATATTTTATTTTTTATGCTATTACAGTTGTCCCAGTTTTTCCCCTTTCCCCTCTCCCACCTGGTAACCCACTTTTTTTCAAAAATCCCCCTACCTTAGTTCATGTCCATGCGTCATACATATTCTTTGGCTTCTCCATTTCCTATGCTGTTCTAAACATACACTTGCCTATTTTGTATCTACCAATTATGCTTCTTCTTCTATAAAAAAATATTTATTTTTTATTTTATTCTGTTTTTTAAAGATTTATTTGTTATTTCCAGAGAGAGGGGAAGGGAGAAGGGCAGAGAGGGAGAGAAACATCAATGTATGGTTGCCTTTCACCTGACTCCAGCTACTGACCTGGCTGCAACCTGGTTATGTGCCCTGGCTGGGGAACAATTATGCTTCTTCATCCCTGTATTTATTGGCAATTTAATGTTTATAGTTTTGATGATTTTTTAAAGTGTTTTTTGTTCATTATTTTTTAGAGAGAAGGGCAGGGAGGGAGGCAGAGAGGGAGAGAAACATCAATGTATGGTTGCCTTTCACCTGCCTCCAGCTGCAGACCTGGTTAGAGATGTAGCTTCCAACCTGGTTATGTACCCTGGCTGGGAATCAAACCAGCAACCTTTGGGTTTGCAGGCGGGTGCCTATCCACTGAGCCACCAGCTAGGGCTTGATCTTCTTTTTCTTAAATAAGTGCCTTTAACATTTCATGTAATAATGGCTTGGTGATAATAAATTAATTTAGCTTTACTTTGTCTAGGAAGCACTTTCTTTTCCCCTTCCATTTTAAATGATAGCTATGCTGGATAGAGTAATCTTGATTGTAAGTCCTTGCTTTTCATAATTTTGAATACTTCTTGCCAGTCCCTTATTGTCTGAAAGTTTATTTTGAGAAATCAGCTGATAGTCTTATGGGAACTACTCTGTAGGTAATTCTCTGCTTTTCTCTTGCTGCTTTTAAAAGTCTCTCTTTATCTTTAACCTTTGATATTTTAGTTATTATGTGTCTTGGGTGTGGCCCTCTTTGGGCCCAACTTGTTCAGGACTCTCTGTGCTTCCTGAATTTGTATGTTTATTTCCTTTGCCAAAATAGGGACATTTTCTTTCATTATTTTTCCACACAAGTTTTCTTGCTCTTCTCCTTTCTCCTTCTGGCATCCCTATAATTAGAATGTTAGCATTTTTTGAGATGTCCCAGAGTCTTCTTAGTCTTTCCTCATTTTTTGAATTTTTGTTTCTTCTTATTCTGGTTGAATGCTTATTTCTTCCTTATGTTCCAAATTATTTATCTGAATCCTGGCTTCCTCCCCTTCAATGTTAGTTCCCTGTAGATTTTTCTTTATTTCATTTAGTGTAACCTTCATTTCTTCCTTTATGTTGTTTGCTGTACTCAATGAGTCTTTGAGCACCATGATCACCAATGTTTTGAACTCTGCATCTGATAGGTTGGTTATCTCCATTTTGTTTAGTTCTTTTTCTAGGGTTTTGTTCTGTTCTTACATTTGGACCATATTTCTTTGCCTTCTCAATTTGGTAGCTTCCCTGAATTTGTTTCTGTGTATTGGGTAGAGCTGCTTTGACTCCCTGTCTCAGTAGCATGGCTTCTGTAGAAAAGCTACTTAAATTGTGTGGGGTGGAGACTTAGGTAATTGCCAGATTGGGGCAAAATGCTTCACCATTTTGTGGCTCTGTGTGATGGTAGAACTTGGAGAGGGAACTGTGCTGCTGCCTGGCTTCTGGAGACTTGCCCAGCACTCACCCCATTTCTAGTCACTTCACCCACTCCCTGTATTCAATTAGCACACTTCTAGCTATTGCCCTGGTGCTGAATCCCAGATTGGGTGAGTTTGCATATATTCTAAGACTGTGTGGGCCCTTTAAGCAGAGTCTCTGAAAATCTGGAAGTTTCTTCCACTGTCCCATCCCCCACTGGTTTTTATATCCAGAAGGTATGGGAATTTTTCTTCCTGGTGCTGGAACCCTGGGCTGTGTAGTCTGGCCTGGAACTAGGATCACTTGCTTTCAAGACATCCCTCCTGATTTTTATCCACCACACATGAATGTGGGACCGCCCATTCTGCCATTGCTGCTGCTTCTCCATGCCACACTGCATCTCCTTGCCTCTCCACCTGTCTACAGCTCTGCCCCTCCTTCCCATCTGCATGAATGTGGCTTCTTTAAATCCTTGGTTGTCAGATTTCTGTACAGTTAAATTTTCTGACAATTCTGGGTGTTATTTGATTTGCGGTTTAGTTGTAATTCTCTCTATGGTTATGAGAGAAGGTACAGTGTGTCTACCTATGCTTCCATCTTGATTGGAAGTCCAAATCATTAGTAAATTTTCAAAAACATTTGCATTATTATTTTACTGAAGCTCTTGTAATGTTAACACCATCTCTGCAATGATGACCTTCTAGGCATGGTCAAGTTAGAAAGATTGAGAGCCTTTACAATGTTTAGAATTTTTTCTGCCAATTTATGTTCTCTTCCTGCCTCTATATTGCTTAGAGCTCAAGTGAGAATATTGTATTTCTCTCATATTGTATAAAGGTTTCTCCTGTGGACTAGTCTATTATCATTTTTTAATGACTCAAAGATAAATAAGACCACCATCTTTATCACACTGTTAAGTTCACCCTCAGGTTGTATAATTTTGTTATACAACTATATCCAAAAAACAAATTTCAATGCAGGTTTAAATCTTTCCCATAGGCAATCATATATGTGTCTATAACTATCATCCAAAAAGGCCTAGAAGACTGATAGATCACAAAGAAGGTCTGTGATGAGTTACAGTGAGCATTTTTAAAAAATATATATTTTATTGATTTTGCTATTATAGTTGTTCCAATTCTCCTCTCTTTGACCCTTTGACCCCTCCACCCAGTACCCTCTATTTCCTCCAGTAATGCCCCCCTTAGTTCATATACATGTGTCATGCATATAATGTTCTTTGGCTTCTTCATTTCCTTTATTGTTGTTAACATCCCCCTGTCTATTCTGTAACCACCAATGTGTACTTATTTTATTTTTCTTCTTTCACATCCAGGCCAATTCACCATTTAATTATTGCCTCTGTCGGTCTCTCAAATTATATTTAATACAAAGTTTTCATTATTTCAAAATGCTTGTTAATTGATTTATTTAAAGAATTACTTTTTAAATTAATAATGAGTGTTTTTGGGATGGAAAAGGGAGAATAATCCAACTGGCTAAAAGTTTTAGCTAGATCTCTACAGTATTGTATCAATAATTATGCATAAGAGATCTATCAACATACAATATAAAGAAATGAGAGGAAAATATTTTAAAAGTCAAGTAAAAATGTAAATACCAATTCAAAGTAAGACTAAAGTGATTTCACTATAGGAAAAAAAAAGGATAGTGGACTTTTCTATTAAAGGTGTGCGTTAAAATCTCAAGCTTGTTGTCAACTAGATCTGTTATATGGGTGAGTTATTTACTCCTGAAACATCATTTTCCCATGTCTACAATGTCTGGCAATAATCTATACCTCTGGCATTATTTTGAAAATTAAGTGAAATGCTCTATGTAAGAAAACCTTAGTAAATTTTACTAATTAATACTGAAAATAATATAAAGACTAAAAACTGTTTTGTGAGTATCTGTGTATTTCAACGCATAAAAGTCAGATTTATGCAGTTTCCTTTGTTGCCTCATGTCTTTTTACCAAGACAATATCAATTTAAGGAGTGTAGGGAAAGACACTAATATCTGTATTGTATAAAGCAAAAACACTACCATTCAGCTGATGAACACTTAGAGTAAGGAATAAACAAGATGACATACATCATAGCCTGATATACTTGCATGCTGAGAAACTCTTCATGTCATCTTTCCTGTTTCTTAGTAACCTCCTTGCTCTCCAAGTTAGTCATGCAAATCAGTTACACACTTATCAGGAAGATTCAAAGGCACACTGATAAGCTAAATACCCAGTGAAAACCTAATTACACATCTTTGAAGATCTGTCAGATTTCTCTGTGAGAAAAGGTTTGTCCACAAAAATCAGCAGGCCAAAAAAAGTTTGGCTAATAAATGCACTTACCTTTTCTCCTCTTGGATAACAAAGTACCTTAAAAGTCACTTCAGTTCTTTTCTGTGTGGACTGCTTTGTATTGGACCCTAGAGGAAAGTGAAAAGAAAGGTACTTACTACCTAGTGAAGACAAATGTAAATGAGAAATATATGTCCTTTACAAAAATTAAAACCAACATGGTATAGAAATTAAGAGCACTTACTTCAGAATCACATCTATCAGGGCTATAATCCTGGCTCCAACATTTACTAATAAGGTAATTGTATTGAAATAACTTGGAATTTCTATGTTTCAGTCCCCAGGGGTGTGATGTTACCTTATAGGGTAACATGAACACTAGATGCAACAACACGTCATCCACTTGGTCAAAGCATTCAATCAAGGGAAATAATCTTGGTTTTGGAAATAGAAGTGCTCTTTCCTTGCATCAGAATCAATTAATGATAATTTTGCTTTCCTTTTATTCTTAAACATTCAGAGTTGAATTGCTGTTAGTTGGGAATGTAGATGAGGCAGAGAAAAAAAGAGACACTGAAGGACCATTGCTAGTCTAGGAAGAGCTCTGTTTTTCATTCTATGATTAAGTCTGACCAAAGGTGATTGAGTACCTTGGTATTAACTAACTTTCAGTGTGAACTTGGAGTCATACAACTGGCCTTCTATTGCCATCCTGCCCCTGATGAGCTTTGTTACCCTGGGCAAGTTCTTTACCTCTCAAGTTTTAGTGTCCACTCCTGTAAAGTAAGAATGATAGTACAGCCTAATACAGAGAATTGTTGGGTGGGTAAGTAAAATTAGTGCATAAAATGCTTAACATAATGCCTAGAAATCTTAGCATTTTGCATAAGTTTGATAATGATAATGATAATAACAAGTAAGTCACCTTGCAATTTGAACCTAAAGTCTTACATATTACTACAGAATTCCTTATAAGAAGATTGAATAGTGAATTCAAACTAAAATGATCTATTATTAGCACTAAGTAGTTATAACCAGGGGAAAAATTAATACTAATCTGAGCAAAGGTTTTTGCAAACCTGAGGTAGGCAATAAGCTTCCTTTTGATGTCTGATTTCCCCCAAATATCTATATTATTTCCTTGAACCCCTGTTAGCTTTTGGTTAACTTATTTCCTCTTTTATCATGAGATCTTTGTCAAATATTTTACATTTAACTAAGTGCTAGCACATATCTTTTACCTCCAAATAACTTCAAATTCCAGTCTGCAACTAAATATGAATCATCTGGGATGTCTAGCGGTGTTAGAACAAGTAACAAGGACACTGGTAGCACAAACCTTAAGCTGCAATTAAAAAGAAGCTACCACTCACTGAGCACCTTCTAATATCAGGTAATATGCTAGGCTCTTTACATATTTAATGGCATCCTCATAACAACCCTGATCTTATGCTTATACTTAAAAAGCAGACCTCGAGGTGTGAGTTCTCTTAAGATCAAAGAGTTAAGAACTGGCAGTCTGTCTGACTTCAAAGCTGTCCCACTTTCTTAAGCCTCACTGCCTCTCCCCAGGAAACTGGCACATACTCAAGCCTACCAATAGGGACCATAACCACCTGCTGGTGACACAGGGTCCAGGCACGCAGCTGGGCAGCACCATGGAATCTAATGCCTATCTGGCGCAGCACTGAGAAAGCTAAGCTCCTTGCTCCAGGCAGGACTGGCGATAGCCCAAGCGGGCCTGGCCTTCAGGTGGCAGGCGTAGGAAATCCAGGCTCAGTGAGATAGAAGGCAGAGCCTAACAGAGAGCTTTATACTGAACCTAGTTGTCCAGCGATTTTCAAATGTTGTTACTGCACAGAGTGGCACTCTTTTTTACCCCTTTATAAATAAATATATAAATAAAAGCTCAGATGTTCTGAAGTGGGATCAAGGTATGAAAAACGAGGGCCTCTAGGATTTTTGCTGGCTTCTGGGGTGGCTCTATAGGCACATCTGTGGGTCCATAGCTCCCAAGACCAGTTTGAAAAACACTGCCCTTCTTAGTAATTGGGTGTTTAAAAAACTGAACCATGTCACATAAGGACATTTACTTAAGCAGTGTGTCCTAGAGTGTGCACAAGAATTAAGTTGTTTATACAAATGCATACTCCCGATTGCTAGTCCCTACCTGCTATTTGGGGGGATTCTTAGGCAAAGACCTGGAAGGCTCTCCTATCTGCCACTCCCCAAATAATTCATAAGCCATCTTCATAAAATCATAGTTTGGAAAGTTCAGAACTCAAAGAGTTGCATCATTCACAAGGTGCTCCTCAATAAACCCCATAGCTTGGTTACAGCCAGTCTCTGCTGAGATGACCTGCTTCTTGCACTTGAACTAAAGATGATTGACACTATGCGATCCAATGACAACTTTCCCTTGCTAATGTGAATGACAGGCTTCCTCTATGATCTAATAAAAATGTGAAGAAGCCCTGGCTGGTAGCACAGTGGTTAAGGTGCCGGCCTGCAAACCCAAAGGTCGCAGGTTCGATTCCCCAGCCAGGGCACATAACCAGGTTGCAAACCAGGTCTCCAGTCAGGTCTGTGGCTGGAGGCAGGTGAAAGGCAACCATACATTGATATTTCTCTCCCTCTCTGCCTCTCTCCCTTCCCCTCTTTCTAAAAATAATGAAATAAAATCTTAAAAAAAAAAAAAAAAAAGAATTGAAAACGTCAAAAAAAAAATGTGAAGAACTACAAGCATGCAAAAATTGTCACAACATCAACTAAGGTGAAAAGATTTGGAAGACTTCAACATGATTTTCTTCTCCTTACTTATAACTTTCATAGAAATTAAAAAAAAAAAATCTCAAGCTTTGCAATTTTAGACTCTCCTAGAAAGTGTTTATAAGACTCTCTGGGAGTAAAATCAGAAATCGGCATTTTTATTAGCTCCCCAGGTGATTCCTAGGTAGACACGAACTTGGGAACAGCCTAAATCTTTGCTGCTTACAGTGTGGCCTGCAGGACATCAGCATGGGCCTGCCCTGGCAACTTGATGGGAATGCAGAATTTCAGGCTCCACCTTTGACTTGCTGAATCAGAATCTGCATTCTAACAACATGTCCAGGTGATTTATAGCACGTTAAAGTTCAGGAAGCATGTTTCTGAATGAGGTCAGGCAGACTACTCAGTCTGTGGTTGCAAGGTAGAGAAGAGGTGAACCCAGGCTCACATGCTCAGCAGCATATGTAGCATTAGCAGGCTCAGGTACATGACTGCACAAAAGCTGCCTTTTCACAAAGAATTTCCACAGAGGTGGAAAGTGCTTCCATGGCTTCTTGCTTGTCTGATCTCTCATCCCAGCATAGCCTGGGCAGGAGGTGTGTGCAGGGAAATTCTTCCTTTGGACTTTGGAGCAAGAATGTTAACATTGAGCCCTGGCTGGGTGGCTCAGTTGGTTGGAGTGTCATCCTGTACACCAAAAGGTTGTGGTTTGATCCCTGATTGGGATGCATAAGGGAGGCAATTGATCAATGTTTCTCTCTCATGATGTTTTATGTCCCTACTTCTCACTCTTGCACTTTCTGTCTCAAATTAATAAACATATCCTCAGGTGAGGATTAAAAATAAAAGTATCAATGTTCATTACCAATGAAAAACTGTTTCTTAATTGCTTGTGTGTTCCAGGAGGTGGATGGAAGTCATTCACCCATTCTTATATGCACAGGCCTGGCCTGGCCCCCGCAGCTGCCTCTGCCTCCCTCTTCTGCTCCTTGAGCCCATTTTGAATGTAGATAATGAACTTAATATAGCCACTTAGATGAAGTTTCTCCCAATTAGTTGAAGCTTGGCTGTGACCCACTCACACTGCCCTCAAGGCTGTGTCACCAGCAGTTGATCTTCCACATTTCTTCTTTTTACCTGGCATAGGGATTCGCTCAGTGGCCACTTCCTGGGTGCAACCTGCAGCCTGTGCAGTGATGGAGCAGGTGTTCTCCAACTATACACCCTGTGACAGATCCTCTGAACCACTCTGGTATCTGGGTCCTTTAGAAGACAGCTTCCAGTGTCTGCACTGCCTTGGAATTAAAAGGGAAGGTGGGTCGCCCAGACCTTTGGTGGATTTTTGATAATCTTGGTTAGAAAGGTCTCAGTTTCACATCATATTTGCAATGCTGAGGTGCTGTCGGCTAGTCTTCACACTACTCAGCTCTCCTCAGGACGTGCTCCTTCTACTTGGGATTCAGTCAGGCAGAGAAACATGTGTCTGCTTTCTGGTGGAGTGCGGCTGAGGTCATGTTCACAGCCATCTTGTGAAACTCCGACATTTCTGGGAGGAGCTTTTCTAGAGAGCTGTCCATTACCACAGTGTTGAAGTAGCTAATCACAAATCATATGTCATTTAACTTCCTTTGCTGAGTCAATGAAAGCTGTAGTTACAATGTTTTGTGTTGTTCCTACTGCTGTAACTAGAAGAGAGAATTGGAAATACTTTATATGACTGACACCCCAACATGTTTTCTCAGACTTACCTCACACCTCCCATTAGCGCTACACCACAGCTGTGGGAATTTCTCCCAGTATGGATAGGCATGGTGGTTTGTTCCACTTTCATCTTAGTCACTTTTCAAAACTGAGGTTCAAAGAGTTTGTATGGCTCATCTCTAAACTAATAGGGAACTATCTAACTGTACTTTAGGAAGTCTAAACTGGTTTGTTTTTGAAATGGATTCAAACAATTTTTTTGAGACAATTGAACTTCACAAAAGTTACCAAACCCCTGTGGATGGCACATCTATAAATGCAAACACCCCTGTATGAGGGCTGGAGGCTGGACAAGATGAGCTTCTCAACTCATTTCTAGCACCAAAACCTATGAATGTGTGAACACCTTTCCTTTGCATAATATCACCCCCTTTTCAGCAGCCTTTTCCATGAAGACTCCCTGTTCTCAGAGGAATACGGGCACCATGGCCTTTATGGCACTTTTACTGTGAAGTCACTCATGCTCAGGTTGGAAGACTGAACACGAAGGGTCTTGTAGTTGGAATGCTTTCCCTTTCTCAGTGTAAGAGGCTTGTTTCTCACTGCAGGCTTATTCTGCTTCCTGTCATCCGTATCTTTTACCAACTGGTCCTTCTTATTCCTGCATCTGAAATGTGACTGTGTGCTCCTTTTGTTCTTTTCATTTATGCATTTATTCTTTTAATAGATGTTCATGGAACACCTTCATATGTCCAGTACTATGCTATGTATTATAGATTCAAAGGCAAGATAGGCTCATGGAGCTAATAGTGTAGAGTGGTAGGTAAGCATGCATCAAAACCTCACGCAATGTATAATCAGACTGAAATAAGAGCCCTGGAGAAAAGGAACACTGTGCCAGTTGAGCCTATAACCACAGAACCTTACTGTGCCAGCCTGTGATGTCAAACTTCATGAAAAAAGTAGAGCTCTAAGAGATTCACCAGCACAATTGGACAAGCGAGACAAAACTTCTCATCAAAATCTTGCATGGAGGCCCTTGTATTCTGTCATAATGTAGAGCGCTCTCCTAACAGAATAGCTAATTACTGCTTGGGGAAGACAGGTGAACTCATGTGCTAAGAAGCAGCCAGCTTTTTGCAGGCATACTAATTAATTATATTGTCACTGTATCAGTCTTGATTGATAGCTGTCAAGATTCAGTGAACTGTAGGAACAAAGTGACAGCTTAGAAACACTACAGAAGACAATCCTAAAATAGAATAATCTTACACAAATACAATTCCTGTACCACTCCTCCTCATTTCAGGTAGCTTGGGCAGGTCTCACAATTATTCAATCAGTTGTAGCTCAGTTTTAGAACACATTCCAAAGAGAAGCTTTCCCAAACTAAATTTCTCTTTAGTGCCTGAATAATGATGCTAAAAGTGAGGAAATGTGTTAGTGGAAAATGATAAAAATGATAAGGGCAGAACTAAATGGCAAGGAAAAAGCTGTACAACCATTGATGCATTTGGTCAGGTGGCTAGGCGTATCAGTCCATTGTCAATATGGAAGCCCAATTCAAATTCACTATATCAAAAAAAGTAGTTTATTTACTCATTCATGCATTAGAAAAGTCCAGTCAAAGTCTGAGAAGATAATAAGCTAGTTTCTGGTTTTCTTCTTTAGCTTCCTCTGTTGACCTCACTGACAGACTTTATCCACATAGTAGTATCCAGAGTAAACAGCTTCTCTCCCTCAATAATTCTAGAAAATCCTGGGGAGGGGTTGCAGGTAAGAACAAGAACATTTTCCAAATGAGTGAAAAAGAATCAGGCTGCTGATGTGGAAAAACAAAGTTCTCTGGAAAAATTTCTGACTTAGGATATGATAGTCAAAATTATAGCCCGGAGAACCAAGACGGTGGAGGAGCAAGTGGAGCTACATCATTCTCCTCCCAACACCAGACTGGAATTACAACTTAACTGGGGAGAAATCATCCAGAATAACCAACAGAACACCAACTGGAGAGAAACCTTATTACCTCAGACAGAACAGAAAAGTCAATTCATTGCAACGTGACCGGCAGGATGCGAGGAGATGCAAAAGGCCTGACGGGGCTCCCATGGGCAGCAGCTGAAGGGACCAGAAACATCTCAGCAGCCGGGGATCCCACCTGAGAAGGGTGGGATCCGAACCCCCAACAGGGCTTCCCAGCCTATAACAACAAAGCTGAGAGTAAAACAGCACCCAGCTGTGAAAAGCAAAAAGCTCCCAGGTTTAGCCAGCTTGACAGAGAGACTGAATTCTTAAAGGGACCACCCACGAAAATATAATGACACACACCTACCCTGGGCTCCAGCAGAGAAAGGGTGGAGTGGACTAGAGACTCTTGAGGAAAGTTTGGGGCAGTAGCTTTAGGGGGAGAGCTGAGGGAGCAGCCCGAGTCCAGTGCTGACCCACCCCCCATACAGCCAGCAAACCACTCTTCTCTAAAGGGCAGGCACCTGAGGGGAAGCCACAGCCCCACCCATACGAATTAATCCGTCTCACCCAGCAGTGCCTAAACCTGACCTCAGATCACAGGTTGATTGGATTAACGACTAAAGGAGACTGGCAAAGACAGTGCATCTCTGGTAGTCTCCAACTGGCTGGCTGACTAGGCCCAGACTGGGACACAAGCTGACATTACCAAGCACAGATCCAGGAAGTAAAAAAAAAAGTGCACCTCTACACCACAGAAGGTCGCACCACTAAGACAGTAAGTAAAAAGCAGATCATTCTAAGAAACAGAAACAAGAGTCACTGAAAGTGGGGAGAAAGAAATAAACCCTCAGCAAATGGAAAGGGGGAATCCCCAGGAAGAGTGCAAAATGAAATAGAGGCAAGCACACTCTCAGATGTAGAATTCAAAATAATGATGATAGAGAAGCTCAATGAGCTCAGCAAGTTCAAAGAAAACTACAAACAATTCCAGGGGAACTATGAAAAACTCCAGGGGAACTACAAAGAACTTTAGGAAAGCTACAAGGAACTTACTGAGAACTACACCAGCATTAAAAAGGACATAGAAACCATCAGTAAGAGCCAGGAGGAAATGAAGAGTACCATTTCTGAATTGAAGAACACAGTAGAAGGAATCAAAAGCAGGATAGAAAAAGCAGAGGATCAGATCAGCAAGCTGGAGGTCAATGTAGAAAAAAATTTCCAGGCAGTACAACAAAATGAAAAAAGAATGAAAAAGAATGAAGAGGTTTTAAGAGATATACAGGACAACATGAAATGTAATAACATTCATATCATAGGGATACCAGAAGGAGAAGAGAAGGAGCAAGGGATAGAAAACCTATTTGAAAAGGTAATAACAGAAAACTTTCCTAACTTGAGGAGAGAAAATGTCATGCAAACTCAGGAAGCACAGAGGGTCCCAAGGAAGATGAACCCAAACAGGCTCACTCCAAGACATATTATCATGAAAATGGCAAATTTCAAAGACAAGGAGAGAATCCTACAAGCAGCAAGATAGAAATGACTAATAGCATACAAGGGGGCTCCCATAAGGTTATCAGCTGATTTCTCAACAGGAACACAACAAGCCAGAAGAGAATGGCAAAAAATATTTCAAGCATTGAAGAACAAAGGCCTGCAACCAAGAATACTTTACCCAGCAAGGCTGTCATTCAAAATGGAAGGTGAAATAAGGAGTTTCCCAGACTAAAGAAGTCTAAAAGAATGCATCTCCACCAAATCAGCATTGCAAGAGATGCTAAAGGGTCTGCTTTAAGAAGATGAAGAAACAGAGAGACAGACAGAAACACAGGTACAAAGGTGAATGGAATAAATGCACCAATCAAGACATAGGGCAGCTGAATGGATAAGAACCAACTTTAACTTATGAATGCTTTAAAGTGATCTTGTTACTATACCCGAAGAACCCTGAAACACTAATTCATAAGAACCTATGTACCCCTAAGTTCATAGTGGCGCTATTTACAAAGCCAAGTGCTGGAAACAGCCTAAGTGCCCATCAATGGATGATTGGATCAAAAAACTTTGGTATATTTATACAATGGAATACTATACAGCAGAAAGAAAGAAGGAACTCCTACCTTTTGCAACAATATGGATGGAACTGGAAAGTATTATGCTTAGTGAAATAAGCCAGTCAGTGAAAGATAAATACCATAAGATCTCACCCATTTCAGGACAATAATGAACAAAACAAACAAATAAGCAAAACAGAACCAGATAATGAATACAATGAATAGACCTTTAGTGGGCAGAGGGGAGGGGGGAGGAGTAGGCAAAGAAGGGGAGCAGTTTAGTCAAGGGACTAGTATAGAAAAACCATGGACATGTACAACAAGTGGGACTTTGTGGGGGAGTGGGTGGATGGGGAAGGGGGCAGAGGGGAGTAAAAACAACAATAAAATTAAATTTAAAAAAATTACATAAGGCAAGATCCTGAAAGGAATATTGGATAAGACAAATAATATTATTCTTAAATGGGGAAAAATATAATAATCTCATTGGATTTTTCTAATACTCATTTCAAATAACATATACTCAGTAGATATTCAATAACTATTCTTATTTAATTCCTATGATTTTATATTCAGAGTAAAAATTAAGCTCCAGGTAATTATATGAGAACTAATTAAGGCAACAGAATTATTGTTAAGATACCTAATCAATAAAATATATAGCTCTCCTTTCAAGTAAATAAGGAACTAAATGAATACACACTTTCCCCTCAATTTACTGTGCCAACACAACATTTTTTCCAGGTTTTAAGTTATTTTGTTTTCATAGAAAGAAAAGATTACTGACACTTGAAGGTCTTACCAGGACATATCCCATGTTTCTAAGTAGACACTTACCTATGCTTATGACCAGGGCTGGATTACATAAGCAATTTTCCACAGTTTCACCCCTCCCTGCAATTAATTATTTAAGCAAACATACAAAATCAACTGGTTGAGCCATGCTGGATTCTATCACTTAGCCTAGAGTGGAGCCTCTGAAATGAAGCAATAAAAAACATGAAGTTGTCACTTTACCTTTGGTGTTGTGGTGAATTTATGTTTGGGGACCTTCTCTAGACTCAGAAAAAAAGAAGATGGAAAAGGGGGCTAAGTATGAAGAAAGTGGGATCCAGCAGCATGGCAGCAGCTTTATGAAAGGAGAAATGTGGCTGCTCAAAGCGTTCTACAGTAGACACTATAATGCCCCATCAGAACCTCCTTTAGGAACCAAGGGCTTACTCTCCCAGCTGCTAGAAGTGTAGTCAACAGAAAACACTCAGTGGTCAGCCCTCTCTAAAAATATCCTAGGCTAAATAATAGCTCCACCTCATCCAATGGCTTGCCCTGCCCCCTTTCTGGAGCAATTCACTTCCAAAGATGTAGCAGTATAAAAGCCTGCACTTCTTGCCCCAATTTGAAACAACTCCGAAGGGCCATTCCAGGTTCAGAGTTCTCCAGTCATCTGAAGGCTTTGTTGAGATGCATCACAGCCTAACTTCTGTCTGTGACTAATTCTGCTTGTTTTCCCTTCTAATCCTACATGCTAATCTTTGTCTTAGATTCTGCTTCTGAGGATCTCCATCTGCAACCCCTCCCTGCAGTGGGGTTAGATGAATAATTTTAAGAATCATAATAATGATATTTAATTGTAAATAATTTCTTTCTCTGAGTTGTCATTTCAATCTGTTACTCCCAATTCTTTAGTGAAGGAATTACACATGGGAGCTCTGTGATGGTCTCGTACCTTGGGGAATAAAGGACAGAAATGTCTCACCTTATTTAGGCCAAAAAGATATAGCCATTGTCATACACCAATGGTAACATCAAACTGGAGCTGGAAAAAGTTCAGAGAAAAAGGTGACAGGCTAGTAGAACATAAGCACCATCTCACATTGTCCTTCTGAGGAAAACCCCTAAACTTCCCAAGGTTGAAGGGATGGAGGATTGAATTTCTCTATGTAGATATTAAAGACAACAGTGGCTCTGGGGGAATATACAGGTGCTATTTGTAAATGAAGGTCATAATTTATTGATCCTTACAGGTAGGCATAGGCATATACCAAGTTGATTTTCTAGCCACTCTTGCTGATTTGTATTGCCATTCCCACCTTGCTCAGGAACACAACCTGAGGGCATTATATGAAAGTTTTTTGGATAACAACACCCAAAATTAAGGGTTCCATTTTAACATTAAACGTTAACCAGGTTGAGTAATACCATTTTGGCCTATTTCTTTCTTTCTTTTTTTTTTTAAAGATTTTATTTCATTATTTTTAGAAAGAGGGGAAGGGAGAGAGGCAGAAAGGGAGAGAGACATCAATGTGTGGTTGTGTTTCACCTGCCTCTAGCCACAGAGCTGACTGGAGACCTGGTTTGCAACCTGGTTATGTGCCCTGGCTGGGGAATCGAACCTGTGACCTTTGGGTTCACAGGCCAACACCTTATCCACTGTGCTACCAGCCAGGGCTGGCCTATTTCTAAAACACTGAAAAAATTTCTTTAGTTGCAGATTTACTGCAATAAAGCCTTCCTGTGTTATTTTTTTTACCCCAGATTAATCCTTCACTAAAAAAAAAAGGTGTTTCTAGCCTCAATATATTGGGAAAAATTAGCTCCAGAGAATCCCCAGGCCTAAAGTTTTTCTTTTTGATAGAAATTGAAGATTGGTTTACCTTGAATCATGTCTATCATTATTCACATCTCAGAGCATTAATATTTTGGAAAAATAGTATCAATATCAAGAATTTCAGTGACTGCTTGTGGTGAAAATCTAAGCTCTATTATAACCAAGTTCATTCATTTCTTGTTTCCTCAAACTTGGCAAAAAGTAAATTATGGTGGGTATAGGAAATTTCTGCCTTTGCAACTCTGATAAATCCAAGGCTCTTACCTGGTAACTGAACATGAAGTCATGCTCAAACTGACTTTGAGTGTATTGAGGAATGATAAATATTTTGTTTAAAAATTTGTTGGTAATGGGGGATAGTGTAGGGGTTTTATACAGTGCGCCATGCATATAAAATTATTTCCAGAAATCAATTTTAAGTTACACAATCTCAGCTACTGTTAAAAGACTCTTCCATTCTCTATTATCCATGCTTTTCTCTCTTTTCTGGTCATCCTTCAATGTCTATCCCTGAGCTAGTAGACTCAGGGTATAACTTTTCCAGTTGGGGAACCCCCTATAACCACCACATCCATATTTCAGGGAAAATTCCATCTTTGTTCTTTCTCTTTCTTCCTGCAACCTAGGTCCATTATTTGTTTAACCCTGCCCTCATTTCTTGCTTCCTTGTCCTCCCAGCTTTTAAAACCTCATCTGCACCCAGGTTGTAAGTGAGGGGCAGAGGGGAGTACCAAGAAAGTGGCTTAATCTGATCTCATGGTGGGGATCCTAAAATGGGACCTGCCCCATTACCAAGATGTACCTTCCTTTTGCACTGTATTTATTTGTTTGTTTGTTTGTTTGTTTTGTTTTAAATTAAATAGTGTCTCTTACCTTGGTTTGAGTTACATTACCCAAGTCCCATTTCAGTTAACCTAGCTAAACAAATGCCAGGCTCAGGAGGGGAAAAAATCCATTTCATCAGGTTGACTTTTAGAGGGTTTTTAGGCTACAGATTTATGAAGTCTGCTACACGATTTATAATATAGTTTCAATGGGGAAATGCAACCACAGTGCAAAACAACTGATTTACACACAAACTTTTAAAATTTAAGCCTGTGAAGTACCTGTAACTCTAACCAAATCTTTGTCATTGCTCAGGAAAACTCACCCAAGACTGTGGAGTGTTGATAAAAGAGGTAAACGTTTAGGCAGGGGGAGCTGAGGCCCTATCAGTGAAATGAAGGGAGAAATGCAGCAAATAATAAGAAAAGCAGTCAATGTGTCTGATTGAGTGATATAGATTGCATGGTGTAGAGACCCCTTCCATATACCAAATTAGAAAATTGAACTGGTTCTTTCAGTGGAAATAAATCATGGGCTGATAGGTTAATATTCACTGTTTTAAGGTCCTTATTTTCAAAATAGTAAGTGCTTAGCAGAAAAAAAAATGCTATGCTAGTTCTATTATATATTTTTAATTTATTCTTGGTCTAAATAAATAGATGATAGATGATAAATGATAGATAGATAGATGATAGAGAGATGACAAATGATGAATAGGTAGATAGACAGACAGAGAAATACACACAAATTTGGGGCTGGAGTGCACAGAGGACATTTGGGCTCTAGAAGGCAGCTGTGGTTTGTTCTCCCCTTGCCCCAAGGCTGTTCTCAGCACTTTGTTCTAACCTCAGTCCCATGCTACTTCTCCCCAAAACCTACAAGTCCAATTCTTGAAACTAAAGTCAAAAGAAGATTTTACTGAAGCTTTTGTAAGAAGTAGAAGGGAAGGTTCCCTTTCCAGCTTTTTCTCCCCATCCCCGCTGCTCCCAGTCCCTCTTGAGCTTCCTGTTCCAACCGTACACAGCACTGCCCCGGGCAGTGCTCAGTGCTCTAGTCGACTTCACTCACTGAGGCCTCCTCACACCACCACCGCAGCCACCAGCCTCATTTCCACCCAAACGGAGACATTTACTCTCTGTGGCTTTTTCATGTTGCATTTTCATGTAGTACTTTGTTTATTAGCAAAATAAAGAAGCCTCTGTGGGTGGAATCTATTGCTGCAGAAGGCATGTGGGTTGTAAACAACAGCTCTTGTTAAAATTCAAGTAAAACCCATATGGAAGGACTAATACTAGAAAGTAAGGTGCTCTCCATAGCAATTCGCCTGGCCAGGAGGGGCAATTTTTGGCAGATGCAACTTAAGATAGGGAGCTCAGGCTGCAGGGGAACAAAGGCTTAAGGATTTCCTGCCCTGGCTGGTGTGGTCAATGGACTGAGCACTGGCCTGGGTAGCCAGCTCACTTCCAGTCAGGGCAAATGCCTGGGTTGTGCGCCAGGTCCGCAGTTGTGGGTGTGCAAGAGGCACCTACACATTGTTTCTCTTATTCTCTATCTTCTTCCCTTCCCCTCTCTCTAAAAATAAATTAACAAGAAAAGAAAGGGCGGTCCTGTCGCTGCCTTCCAAATGCAAGAGGGACAGTAGAACCCCTAGGGAGTGTGAAAAGCCTTGTTTTTCAAATTCTCAAACATTTATATTGTAAAGCATATGAAGATAAGGGGTACTAAGCCCTAGTATGCTTTATTAAAATCAGGAACCTCAGTAAGAGATAACTTTTTATTTAGACTTCCTAGTTCCATTAGGATGTAAAAATGTCATTATTAACCTGCACACACATCATGGCTGAATGATGA
This sequence comes from Noctilio leporinus, assembly GCA_004026585.1. Lineage (NCBI taxonomy): Eukaryota > Metazoa > Chordata > Mammalia > Chiroptera > Noctilionidae > Noctilio > Noctilio leporinus. The sequence continues at coordinate 44,431 of PVIW01000826.1, forward strand.
TTATCACAACCTTCATTTAAGTTTGAAAAATCATCTCATGTTCTCAACAGTTCTTCAGGTTATCCAGACTGCTCCTCCACACATATATCTGTTCATGTTTTCCCTTTTTCCATGACACACTCACCTTAATAAGAAAATAGAGAGTATGTGATCATTGGATCCAACTTTGCTATAAATGTTGCTTTCAAAAAGGGATGTTCTGCATTTGTAGCCCATGAATGGGTTTGTGCCTAAGGTAAATAGTAGCAAGTCAGTAGATAGATAGCTTTTGCAGAAATTAAAAGGCAGCCTTTATGTACAGGATTATTTTCCCCCTTATGGGTTTCAGAAAAGATGGAGCACATTTTGGTTTAGGAGGAGAAGGACAAGGTATCACTTAAGCCTTGATTGGGGTCCCAGGGTCTCTGGGTAAGGCCGGAAGGGGCTTTTTTCTTTACCATCATGAAGCACCACAGCCCAAAAGCCCAGTGTAGAAGAAGAAACATGGCTAGAAAAGGAGTGAATTTAAAAAGAAACAAAAACTGATCAGGAGTAGTAATGTGAATTCTAGTTCTCCTTTCTTTTAACATAGCCAGAGGCTAACCAAGCATTCTGCTTCACCTTAAGAAATGCTCCCCAGGGGAAGTGTTTGCCTTCAACTGTGAAATAGTTTCCTGTCTTGGTTTAAACTGCTTAGTGGTAGTAAAGAATTATTTGCATTTGCCCAATAGTTTAGAGTCTTTCTCTGGCATGTATTGAACGGTATGCTCTTTCATTTTGACTTCAAGTTACTTATACTTTGCTTCATTTGTGGAAAATTTGGTAGAAAAAGTTTGCATGACCATGGGAATGGGTATAAACTGACTTATAGAAACACCCACATAAAGAGAGCCATGCAAAATGTATTAGCATGCTTCAATCTGCCAAGTAGCAGAGTCCAAGAGGAAAAGATCAATGAACAGCAATCCCTTCTCCTACAGTTGAAAAACATTGAGAGACAGAACGGGAATCAGATGTATGTACTTAAAAAGCTATCATCTTCATAGCTTATAAAATCTTTGGGAGGATCTGACTTAGAGTGAGGACCAGTTGGACTTACAAGTACTATTTCTTCCCTCACTCCTAGTGCCATCCTAGCATTCAAGGAAAAAGTGAATCTATAGACCTATTGCTTTTACTCAGATAGCACTTCACACTGAAAATGGGGAAAGAGGGGAGACTAATTCCTCATTACACATGAATTTTAATATGCGGAGTCTGTCTCAAAAGCAAGACTCCGTATATTAAAATTATATACGGAGTCTATAATTATATTGACTCCAGCCAAGCAAACTGTTTTAATTATATTGATATTGGCTTGATACTGTTGGGACAGACCTCATATTATCTTCCCCCAACTAAGACACTTAACCTATGTCACCTGCTAACTAGGTACCTTACTCTGCTTCTTTGAGAAGGAGTCACTTAGGAGCTGGGAAGGAGACAGAAGTATGTTGCCAGCAGGGGCTTATTACACGGTTTCCAGAAAAGTGGGGGTGATGCATTTTGCCAGAGCATTAAGTATTAAAAAGAACATTTTTTTTTAACTTTACTTACTTTTTACCAGAGCATCTATGGGCCCATTCCTTTTATCTTGGGTAATATAAGAGTGTCAGAAATTTTAAATTTAACAGACCAATAGGGATAGAGTAAATAGTGTGAAGGAAAGGAGAAACTAGCCTTTTTATTAATCAAAGTACCAAAGTGTAAGCACTGAAACCTGTTTAGTGTGTGTTTGGTTTTACAAAAGAAAACCTTTGAGTTTCAAACAAAGGTAACACAAGGCAGTGAGGAGGGCCTGGAAAACCAAGGTCTATTCCAGTCTTTCCTGAAAGTGGTTTTCATCAGAATCATGATCAAAAGTCTGTTAAAATTTTAAGTTTTGGGACCTTACACTACACCTGTTCAATCAGAATCCCTTGACACATGGATGGAAAAATATGCACTTAACGACTTCTCAGAGTAATTGAAATGCACACTGAAGACAGGAAATTCTCATCTCTGGCAAAAGGATAGCAGGTACCAGATCCCAGAGCTGTGCTTGGCCCATCCATGGTCACAACAAAATTAGCCCTAGCTTCTCTGAGGACCTAACATCTCCTTCTCTTATATCAGGTAACAAGATGTATTTATTTTAAGCAATGTAAAATACAAAACCTGAAATCAGAATGTAGTACAAACTGTATATGTTTATAGTAAAGCAAGAGAAAATAAAAATACGGCAACAGGAGTTTGGGTTAAATTGCAAATCCTATCCAGTGCCAGTTCACACTTCAAACTCTTTTCATTCACATCCAGGAAATGTGGGTAAATCCACAAGTCTCTGGTTATGAACATATGATTTTGATTAAGTTTCAGTGCCCCTTAGCTACATCATCTTCAGTTTGTACAGATTGGCTGAACTGCTGCTTATCCCACTTGGAAATCCTTTAAGCAGATTAGAAGTCCCTGGGTCTGCACATTGAAAATGATTTTCCAGAAAAGATTTACAGTAATTAGTGATTAATGGGATTTCTGAAACAACTGTTTCACAGTCTAAGACAGCTAATCCATAAATGTGTTAATAGTATTAGACTGTGTAGGTAAGAAATAAAAAGTCAACTAAGTGGGAAAATTGCTGAACTATTTTCCTTCATTGGGGAAAATGGTGTTGGCATTTAACTGTCTTTAATGCATAATAGAGATAGAGTAGTTCTCATATCTGCATCAATGATTGTGACTTTTCCCTAAATAGGTGTATAAACATCTTTATATATTTAGATTAGTTTGAGATTTAGAATAACTTTGTGAATAAATTAAAAAAAAACAAAAGTGTATAAAAAGATCTATAATTGTTATCCCATGGATTAGATTGCTTATCATTCCCAGAGAACTACGTAACTCCTCCAGATTTTAGTTGGCCATGCAAAGTGCCATATCATGTATACTCTGCATTTATGTACTTTTTACTGTCTGAGATCTTAGAAAGAAATTGTATTAATGCAGTGTGTTCTAGTATTGTAATATCAATTACACATTATCCCTACTGATATAATATTTTTCAGACAGTTTTTAGTAATAGAACTTTGCATATTATTACTATATATCCTATACTATTTAGGGATATGAAACCAGTCTTACTAATATTTGCCATTCTCATAGAATTAGACATGATTTCCTATACATATGTTCAAGTTGCTCAACAGATGCTTCTAGAACTGAGTCATATATTCCAGAGAATGTGAGCTGGGAGAAAGGCACATGCCACAAAAGATACATTTTCCAAGGTGCACAACCTCCTTTTAAGTTGAAGATACTTTAAAGGAGAGATGCTAGTCTCGAAATCATGTCACAGATACATACTCAAATGTGTTAAAATGCCTTGGAATAAGTCATGGGGATATAATGCACAACATGGTAATTATAATTAATAATACTCCATTGCATATTTGAAAGTTGCTAAAAGAGTAAATCTTGAAAGTGCTTATTATACACAAAGAAATTGTAACTACGTGACAGATGTTAACTAGACAATGTGGAGATCACTTCACAGTATAGGCAAGTGTTGAATCATTATATTGTATACCTGAAACTAGTATAATGTTAGATGTCAATTTATGTCTCAATAAAAAAAAATGTATTGGAAGAGACACCTAGGACAAGAAAGGACCCTGGAACTTCCTTTTCTGAGTAAGATGGAGTAATGAAGGATGACTTATCCTTTTAATCTAAAACAACTGAAAATCCAGGCAAAACACATGAAATAATAAGATTTTAGACATTAGACCTAGGTGGCAATGAGCAGTGATCACTGAGAAATGGGAAGAGAAACAAGCTTAATGTTTAGAGAGAGTTTTGGGATTGAATCATGAGCAAGGGGAAGCCAAATAGATCCCAGAAACAGAGTGGGAGGAAACAAAAGTGGGATTGGGGATGTTAGAGTGGCTAGTGTTGACAGAGCAAAGCATTGGAGAGATATGGGTAAAGAAGGAGCTCTGAGTATATGCCAAGGGTCCTGAGCACTGAGCCTCATATGTATGTGAGGATAGGGAAATGATCAACCAAAAGTATGAAAATGAGTAACTCCTGTAGTTCACACAAGGCTGGGAATAATTCATGCTACCATCAGCAAGAGTGGAAAAGCTCATAATTCATGGGGAACTGGGGAGAGGGGATTGCCTCAGCAGGGGGCAAACTTAGCCTTATATTAAATGTTTCCCAGGTCTCACCAAACAAATCTGAAGACGAATCTTTAAAAAATTAATCACCCTGACCAGTGTGGCTCACTTGGTTGGAACTGCATTCTATAACCAAAAGGTTAAAAGTTGGATTCCTGGTCAGGGCACATACCGAGGTTGCAGATTCCATCCTGTCTGGGCATGTAGACCCTAGTCCAGGCACATAGGATTCCTGGTCTGGGGCATGTACAATCCTGTATGTGGCAACCAATTGATGCTTCTCCCTCAGCAATGTTTCTCTCTCTTCCTTTCTCTCTAAAAAGCAATGAAAAAACAATGTCCTTAGATGAGGCTTAAACAAAATTAACCTGCCTCCAATTGGCTTAATAAAGATCCAGAAATAGCTTAAGGCTGTATATAGGAACACAAAAATATCTAATACTCCAAATTTATAACATCTAGTATCCCATCAAAGATGACCAGACTTGGAAAGACTCAGAAAAATATAACAAGTAATTCAGGAGTAAATTAATCAATAAAAGCAGATCAAGAAAGAACACAGATAATAAAATTAGGGAAGATGGCCATTAAAATGGTTATTAACATTATATTTTATATATTCATGAGAACAAAAATTTAGCATGTTAAGTGTGCAAAAGAGACCTAAATTATGACTCTAGAGATGAAAAATATACCCAATGGGATTTGTAGCAGGTAAATTACTAATTAAAAAAAAATAGTGGTCTTGAAGCTATGTTAAATGCATATAGGTGAATGATACAGTAATGGCATCAGGCTCCTCACTAGCAGTGATGAAAGCCCCCCCCCCCCCCACAAAAAAAATGGAGAAACAGCTTAACATTACAAAAAAATCTCATTAATTTAGGGATTTATAACCAACGAATATATTCTTTGAAAACAAAAGTAAAAAAATATATATTTTGGACATACTAAATGATATATTTCAGCAAAACTATAAGAAATATGAAAAGAAATTTTTCAGACAAAAGGAGAACATTACCGAATATAAATCTAAATATACACATAAAAGTGAACATCATTAGAAATGGTGAATTAAGTGTATTACTATAAAATTATTTATTTATTTTTAAATCTCTTTAAAAGATAATTGACTGTTTAAGACAAAACTTATAACTGGATACTGTGAGTTTTATAACATATGTAGAATTAACAACAAAAGTACAAAGTCAGAAAATAGGAAATAGAATGTTACTGTTTTAAGATTTTTATACTATACATAAAGTGGGATCCTATTACTTAAGTTAAAGATAAACACTATAAACTCTAAAGTCTATAAAACACTGTAAGTACTACAAAACACAACCTTAAGTTATAGATAATGAACCAACAAAAGAGAGAAAATGATACCATAAAACAAATGTCAAGTTGAAAAGAAGGCAGACAAAAACAACAATGGGAACAAACAACTAATGGCACTAATAGAAAATAAGTGTAGTGTGATCAATTTAATCCTAATCATATCAATAATCACATTAAATAAAAATACTCTGAGAAAAGGCAGAGGTAGTCAGTTTAGATCAAAACACAAAACCAAATAGAATCCTGCTTACAAAAAATATTCACCTTAAACATTAAGCCAGAAAGAGGTTATATGTAAAAAAACTAGAAAAAGGTAAGATAAATACTAGTAAAGACATGCTGAAACAACTACATTCATTGCAGACAAAGTATTTTCAGAACAAAAAAATTTGCCAGGGTCATTTAACAATGACAAAAGGGTCAACTCACAAGAAGAAACAACAATTCTATCAATCAAATGAACCTATTTCACATTTTAGAGCACTGTATTCAATAATAGCAGAGTACAACTTTCCTCAAGTGTTCATGAAGCATTTCCCAAGATATTCTGAGCTATAAAAATGTCCCAAAATGAGTTCAAAATCATTCAAGTTGAATAAAGTGTGTTCATTTTCACAATGAAATTAAATTAGAAACCAATCACAAATATATTACAATGAGATTTACAGAAATTAATAACAAATATTTGGAAAATTGATGGAATAAGTAAGGCTGTAGAAAACTTGAATGTTTTCAATCAACTGGACCTCATCAACATTTTTACTTGTTCTATCAATTACTAAGAGAAGAGTGTTTACTACTAAGAGAAGAGTGTTTACTGCTATTGTGGATTTCTCTATTTATTCTTGAAACTATCAGTTTGGAATTTTGAAGTTCCATTATTGGGTGTCTAACACTTAGGATGAAGAATATTACACCAATAAATTTAAAACCTTGGATAAAATGAGCAAATTCCTTGAAAGACACAAATTTCCAAAGCCCATTTAAGAAGAAATAGATAACCTAATAGCTTCTCTTTCTCTCTCTCAACTGAACTGCAGTCTCTGGTAACTTACTGATAAATTCTACCAAGTGCTTAAGGAACAAATAATACTAACTCTACATATGTTCTTCCAGAAAACCAAAACTGAAGAAGCAATCCCCAACTTATTTTATTATGAGGCCAGTATTAACCTTATATTAAAATCAGACACAAAATCCTGGCTGGTGGCTCAGTGGGTAGGAACTGGCCTGTGAACCCAAAAGTCACTGGTTTGATTCCCAGCCAGGGGACATAACCAGGTTGCAAGCCAGATCTCCAGCCAGGTCCATAGCTAGAGGCAGGTGAAAGGCAACCATACACTGATTTTTCTCTCTCTCTCTGCCTCTCTCCCTTCCCTTCTCTCTGAAAATAATAAATAAAATCTTTAAAAAATAAAGATACAGATATTGCAAAAATAAAACAAAGAAAAAACCTGTATTCCCCATTCTATAGATACTAAAATTCTTTAAATTTGTTTTAAAATCTTCATTCAACATTATACTTATTTGTTTATTGATTTTAGAAATAACTGAGAATTGATCTCTACAAGGACAACACTACCTAGGTGAGCCATCTGGTCATGGTGATGCTAAATTCTTAATGTGATTTTAACAAACCAAGTCCACTAATATGTTAAAGTGTAATACATCACAAACAAATGGAATTTATTTTAGAAATGCAGAAATTAATTCAAAATTCAATCAATGTAATTCATCATGCTAATGGACTAAAATAGGAAATCCATATAATACTCTCAATGGACACAGGAAAATGCACCTGCTAAGGTAATACCTATTCTTGAAAAAACTTAGCAAACTAGAAGTAGAAGGACCCTTCCTTATCCTGATAAAGGGCATATAAGAAACAACTATAGCTAACATCATTCTTAACAAGTAAAAGACTAAATGCTTTCCCTTCAAGATTATAAAATAATGAAAGATATCTTGCCACTTCCATCCAGTAAAGTACTGGAGATTTTATTTAATGCAAAACTCAATAATAAGAAATTAAAGTCATCTAAATTGGAAAAGAAAGAGGAAAGTTGTCTTTATTTACAGCCAATGTAACCATTTATTTAGAAATAAATAAATGTTTTCTGCTCCTGAAATGCTCTTGTCCCATTTTACTTACCAAGATTCCACCCTTCCTTCAGACCTATTTGTTCACTTGTGCCTAGTTGGGCTCAGTTTTCCCTCTCTCGAACTCCCTTTTACTTGGTGATACTAAGTCATCTACTGGGTTGAGAAAAATTGCATCATGACTTGATCGTCCTCTGTTGGACCATTAACTCCTGGGCACTTTTTTTCCTACTGTCGAAATGAGTTCAGTGCCTAGACAATACATAGGAAGCACTCACTGACACATCGATGTAGTTAATCATACAGCTCATCCGGTTTTAAGTGAATAGCTCTGCAAGTTCTTTCACTTTCACCCATGGAGCTCTCTTATTTTACATACATTGCTTCTGAGAACTTCAGTTTCAGCTAACTCATCATATTCTCCACCAACTATAAAAGTACTTGAGTGCATTTCTATTGCCACAATATAAAAGCTATATATATTTTTAATGATTATAATTTTCTATTAAAGAGATATAGTCTTAACAGAGGAGACAGGAGGGTTAAAAAACCAAAGACCAAAAAACACCTTTTTGGCTATAAGAAGCAGATGCTGGAAAATATTTCCGAACCACTCAGGTAACCTCAGCCACTTTGTCAGTGCTAGCCAAGAAGCAGCACACACTTTTCACTTCCTGTTAAAAATAAATATAAATGAGTGGTTTTGTATTCTACTTTGCTCCTTTCAGGTTCTCAAGCATTGAGCTGCTGTGGTCAGTGGTATATCTGACTCTCCTTTTGCAGACAAAGCCCATCCACAGCTTTCATTTTTGCTCGGGGAGACTACACATCATTTTTGACTGATGTGATGCTCACCCTGTGTGGTAGCCTACTCGTGGGGCTAAAATGTCCTCAGCCTGGGTGTAACACTCCACTGCAATGTTCTGTTTGTGAACTTTGGAAACTAGGTTTCCATTTCACACACTGCTGCATGTGGCATCCTTTCACAGCTTCCTTCTTCAGTGGATTGTCATAAAGACCTGAGGGTCAGTAAAAATATCAAGTGCTGGGTTTGATATGGAACCTGAATGGGTGATACAGAACAGAGCTGTGTAGTGGAAAGGAACTTTGATGGGGTGGAGCAGTGCAATGAAGACATCACTATGGACTCAGGCTTAATTTGGTTCTTTTGTAGCTAAAGCTATTTTCCCTGGTCCCATCTTCTTATATCTGTCTACACAGATCTAATACCCACAGGTGCATTCTCAGGTCTGGCAAAGGTGGGGCAAGGGCTTCCACATGGATTACTTGGGTTCAAATCCAACTCTACCCCTCACTAGCCAGGTTACCTCACATGAATTACTGAACCTTTCTGGACCTCACTCCAGGCCTGTACAATGAAGGAGTTGGCTTATGCAGTCTCTAAGGCCCTTTCTGGTTCCCACTTAAACAAACAAACAAACAAACAAACAAACAAAAAAACTACAACAACAAAACAAGGGTAATAGTGTGTCAGTTAATTGAGAGCTATAGAGCCAGCCTATAGAATTACATCCATTACACTTGATTCCTCATCTGTAAAATAGAAATTGTTAATAGTTCCTATCCCATTGCCTTTTTAATGAAAATGAAATAAGCCAGTATATGTAAGATGCCTGCAACACTGCCTGCTACATAATAAGGCCTCGATAGATATTAGTCTTTATTTGTACAAAGTTCCATATCCAAGGAGAAGCAGTTGAACCTCAAGCACAGAGTCTGAAGATCAGAGGAGAATCAGAGTACTCTAGACTCCTTTTTAAATACTCTGTGGTGTCATCCACCTCCATTAGTTCTGCTCTCCTCCTTCTCTCTGTTCTAAGCCTCTCAGTGCCCTCAACTCACCCTGACGATGCTCAGCTCCCTTTTCAATCTGCCATTAGGGTGTGTTTCCCTGTCACATAACTCCTTATTCTGGAATTTCCTTCCACTTACATATGTTGCATGGTGAGGATATTTTAGAAAAAGAGGCACAGCTGATGCTGAGATGAGGTAAGTCCTCACAGAAGAAGTGGTATTAGTGATGTCTTACAGGGCAAACAAGCTTGTCTTTCTAGTGACAGGAAAAAAGAGGGGAAGGACTTCTGAGTCAGGAACACAGATGATGCAGTTTTGGAAATCTGAAACAGTGTACACTTTCAAGCCTGTACAGTAGCTGCAGTAGTTCAGTGTTGCTGGATCACCTAATACATGGGAGAGGTGGGAAGGAGGCTTTAGCCAGACCTCTTGAACTCTGCTAAGATCCAGGTTGTTCTTTAAAGTGTATATTGCATCTGGGTGAAGAGAGCAGCTTCAACTCCCATGAGTTCCAGGAAGACTTGGAGATCTTGACCAAATTCAGGCTTAGGACCAGGGAGGGTCATCTACATGGCCTCATCTTCTTTAGCAATATGCCAGCTCACCGAAAGGAGGGTATTACTGGGGCAAACAGCTGAGATCATAAAGGGCCAAGATGGTTCACTTAGAATGCTATTTTATCCATTGAAGAACTTGTCTTCACACAGAGAGGAAGTTGGATATGTTCAGAAGCAAATTAGAAGACGGTTGTTCCTGCCATAAAGCAATTCCCTCAAATTCTCTATTTATTTTCAGCCATTTTTTCCCTGTGAAAATGCTTTTTGCTTACATAAAGAGTCTGTCCTATTCTAATCCTAAAAAATAATAATAGCTAGAACATTTCAGGAGGCATTTTATTCTCAGGATCACACACTGTTATGTCTTCAAACAATTTTTTTAAGATTTTATTTTATTATTTTCAGAGAGAGGGGAAGGGAGAGAGGCAGAGAGGGAGAGAGACATCAATGTATGGTTGCCTTTTACCTGCCTCCAGCTAAGGACCTGGCTAGAGACCCGACTGGCAACCTGGTTATGTGCCCTGGCTGGGGAATCAAACCAGCAGCCTTGGGTTTGCAGACCGGCACCTTATCCACTGTGCCACCAGGGCCAAATGATTTTTAATTTGCTTTTCATTGAGCTGTGCTTGCAGTTGTGCTTCTTGTTTCAAATCTTAATGTTTCAGTGAGTTCAGTCATTGAGTTATAGCCTTACAATATGTAACCATATCATGAATTTCAATATAGCTCTATTCTCAAGTGTTCAGATGAAAGACCAAGGCTAAGCCTTGTTCAACTAAACAAAAGAAGAAGAGTCATTTAAATTTCAGAGAATAAACCAAAAATGAAGCTGGAAAATATAAATAATTTTTGACCCTTATCAAATATGCTATAGAAAATATTTACACTAAATCCTCAGAAATAAGAGCATAATTATTTTTACTCTTGTTTTATAACTGAGACACTAAAGAATAAAATGGGACTAATTCTGGTAAGCCCTCTAAGTTTTACATAACAACTATTACTGTTAATATTAGAAAAATGTTTATAAATTAAACTTCTGTTCATTTTGTCTCTTTACCCCATCATTCATATTATATGTCTCTTTCTTTCCTCTGCCTTTATTATGGCCTCAATTTTCCCATAGCTGTTTACATTTTTATGTTCCTGGGGCGGGGCTTGTCCATTTGTTTTGGGAAGGTTCTTGGTAAGCCTCCAACATGCTCCCCCATCTCAGCCTCATCACATCATCCCTACCCACCTTCTTTGCCTCAAGTAGGTCCTCAATCCTTCTTAGACCTTTTACTTACCCAACTACTAATTATCCTTTGCTCATTTCATTTTTCCTCAACACCATTTTATTCTTTAATCCATAGTGGATTTCCTTTTATTTAAAATAACCCATTTCTTATAGTTACATTGGTCATTTCCCCATTCAAGTAGTGTCTATATTTATCACTCAAATGTTTATTGACTATATATTTTTTAATAGATCTTCTGCTGGATATAGAAGAAATAGAGCAACAAATAAGCTAGAGATATTATAATCCACCTTAGGAGATAGCTGAGACAGTTATTTAGAGACCTAGCTTATAGAAGGCATTGTAAATCATGAGAAAGATAGTAAGGTTAACGTTTTTGGGGAGACTGTAGGTTTTAAAGGGGAATATAATCTTGTATGGGTTTTTAAAAATGGTTTATTACAAACTGTTTTGTTGAAATCCATCCATTCTAAGGTACATTGAAAGAGAATAAATTATAAGATAAAAAAAAAAAAAAAAAAAGAGCCCATGAGTTCTTCATTTACTTTTTTTTTTTTTTTTAAGATTTTATTTATTATTTTCAGAAAGAAGGGCAGGGAGGGAGGGAGAAAGGGAGAGAAACATCAATGTATGGTTGCTTTTCATCTGCCTCCAGCTAAGGACCTGGCTGGAGACCTGGCTTGCAATCTGATTGTGTGCCCTGACTGGGAAATCGAACCAGTGACCTTTGGGTTGGCAGGTTGGCTGCCAATCCACTGAGCCACATTAGGTAGGGTACAGTTCTTCATTTTTTAAAATCACCAACATCCTATATATCCTTCCCAACACAACCTAAGGGTCTTAATATTATACTTCATTATTTGTTTATTAAAATGAACTACATGAGTATAGCCTGTTAGGAGAACATTATAATACCTATTTTCAAGATGGAATAATAGGAACTGGATTTATTCTCCTGTCTGAAACAACTAAACTGTTGGACAAAGTATTTTTAAATGATTTTTTCAGACATTTTACACCAAGGATGGAAATGGAGAGTATTATGTTAAATGAAATAAGCTAGGCAGTGAAAGACAAATACCATATGATCTCACCTATAGGTGGAACCTAATGAACAAAACAAACAAATGAGCAAATTAGAACCAGAGACATGGAAATAAGGAATAAACTGACTGCCAAAAGGGGAAGGGAGAAGGCAATAATGGCGGAAAGAAGGGGAAAGGTCAAGTCAAGGAACTAGTATAAATGACCCATAGATATGGACAACAGGGTAAGAATTGACTATGGGAGAGAGGGGTGGGTGGGGCTATGGGGGAGAGCTATGGGGGAAAATATGGTCAACTGTCAATTGTAATAAATAATAAACAATAAAAAGCCAAAAATAAGAATAGACATTAAGCAATGAAGAAGAGTCAACACAAGAGACAGAAAAAAAAGGAGTTGAGCTATAACTGCTATCTTACTGCCTAGAGAGAGTTTTTGGGTCATGTACAGGAAGGAGACTACAAGTGGAGCCCAGCAGTTCCAGTGAGTTGAGAAATGGAGCTAGGGGTCCTAGAACATCAAGGCAGCAAAAATTAATAAAGCAGAGTACTAGATAGAAAAGAGCTATGCAGAGAGAATACTTCAGAGGTGAGCAGAACATCTCCTTATCTCTTCTGCTCAGTACATTTGTATTAAGAAACTGCTTAAGGCTAGAAAAAGAAAAATCAATCAATCAAAGCTGACACAGAAATGAAAAAAATGATAGACATAGACAAGGCTATAAAAATAGTTTCTATAACTGTATTTCATATATTCCAGGAGCTAGAGGAATTTGCAAACATGTTACACAAAAGCATGGAAAATATAAAGAAGATAAAAATTGAAATCATAGAGATAAAAAATACAATGTTTGAGATGAGTACTTCACTGAGTAAATTACAAATTAGATTTTGCAGGAAAAAAAGATTAGTGAACTTGAAGACATAGCACCAGCAATTATCCTACATAAAAAAGGGGGGAAAGACTACAAAAGAAGAAAACAGTGTTGGTGAACTGTGGAGTGCTTCAAGTTGCCCAATATACATGGATTTGGAAATGTTGGAAAAGAGGCTATGTAGTGGACAAAAAAAAAAAAAAAAAAAAAAAAAAAAAAAAAAAAAAAAAAAAAAAAAAAAAAAAAAAAAAAAAAAAAAAAAAAAAAAAAAAATTAAAAATAAAATGATTGAAACAATTATGGCAAAAAAAAAATCAAAATTGCTTTAAATTAGTCATACGGGGGGGAAGTCTTCAAAAATACTCAGAGGGAGAAAGTGAAAGAGGACAGAAGATTTTTCCTTGAAAAACTGTAAGCCAGAAGACAGTGGGTAGAGGAGCAACTTTAGAGTACTTAAAAAAAAAAAAAAAAAGAAAAAGAAAAAATACTGTTATTTAGAATTCTGTGTTCACTAAAAATATCTTTCAAAATCAAAGCTGATATAGAGCATTTTTCAGATATACAAAAGCTGACAAAATCCATCACCAAGGAGACCTGCACTAAAAGCAAGGTTAAAGAAAATTCCTCAGGCACTAGGAAAATAAGGAAATAATAATAACAATGATGCTAGTAGAAATTTGAATATAAACAAAGCAATAAAAACTGCATGAGTAAATATAAAATATACTTTTATAATTATTTCCCACACTTAAAAATATTACTTAAAATAAAAGTTCTAACACTGAATTGAAGGATTTATAACATATAGAGGGTGCATGTGATAAAGTGGCAAAATTTTAGTAAAATAACATACCACAAAAGTGTTATATTTTGAAATAAGTTCTTATATGTAATACATAAACATAGTCATTATTTTTTAAATTGTTCAAAAAAGTCTCCACTTGCTGCAATAAGAGGCTCAATTCAACTTTGGAATCTTGAGCACCCTTTAATTAACTTTTCTTTATCCATGGACATCATCATGTTTTCAATCTTAGCTTTAACATCATCTTTATTGGAATGATGTTATTTATTATCTTCTCTCTCACAAATGCTGCATACATAATAGTCTAAAGGATTTGCATCTTGTGAACTAGGCAGCCAGATTTCCTTTCACCAGAATTCAGAAACATTGATACTGAGACATTCTTGCACCTTTTTGGCATTATGTGCTGGTGCACCATGTTGTTGGAGGATCAAATGACATCCATTTGTGACTTGCTCCATCCAGGGTACAACTACTTCTCTCAAAATTTCAAGATAAACATCAGCAGTCACCTTCAAGCCTTGTGGAAAAAAATGATGGGTCATGATATCTCCTTCATTGCTGACAACATTTAACACTATCACTGTAGCAGGAAATCTTGTTTTATTGATAATTGGGACTTCATTAAGATTCTCACAGAGCCACATGTTGTTTCTTCTGTTGAGTTTTTGGTCCTGATGAGACTTCTTTTCAGTGGAGAAGTTAGCAGTTTTTTTTTGCCTTTTCAAAGTGCCTTTCCCTTATTTGCTGTGTGAAAGACTGGCCTCTTCTAAGAACATATAATCTGTATCTGATATCTCAGCAATAATCTTGCGAGCCATTGCATCTGACATATTCAGTTCTCTTGCTTTGGAGTGCATTGACTTTCCTGGGTCTTCAATGATGATCTGGATTCTGTGTACAATATCTGGACATGTGTGATTCTTGTGTACCTTATGTATTTTCTTTGTTGGTGTGATGACATCAGGATCAGCATCGTACACCTTCATGTTGTCAACTGTATATAAAGGGAGGTTGTTGACGTCAGCAATTTCCTTAGCAGTTTGCCCTGCATGTAATCCAGAAATTATGGTTGCTCTAACATAGTATTCCTTCGACATGACAGTTGCTCTTAGAATTTAATACTTTATATCTGAAACAATGATGTTAAATCATAACCTTAGAAATATTGTTTTCAAAATTAATAAGAAGCATGTGAAATAAGAATTTGCAATTTATTTCCAATTTATCATATGTACCCTGTATGGGAGTAAATTGTATAACAATAATACTGAAAATACTGTAAAAGAAAAAAATAAAAGGGCATTATTGAGGTTCTGTAATTTATGTAGAGTGGTATAATTATTACTCAAAGATCGAATATGATATATGAAAGGTGTATGCTATAAACCTTAAGGCAACCACTAAAATAACAAAATATAACTAATAAACCAAAAAAGGGATAAAATTAGATTATATAGCATTACTTTATTCAAAAACCAAAGCAGGAAAAGTGAACCAGTGCAGCAAAGAACAAATAGAACAAATAGAAAACAAATAGCAGGAAGGTATATTTAAACTCAGACATGTCAGTAATCACAACATGTGCCATTGATTGGATAAAAAAGGAAAAACCAACTATATATTGTTTATGAAAAACCTCTTTAAATATAAAGACACAAATAGGTTAACAGTGAAAATATAACCCTGGCTGATGTGGCTTAGTGGATTGAGTGCAGGCCTGCAAACAAAAGGGTCACTGATTCCATTCCCAGTCAGGAAATATAGGGCCTTTATAGAAGTGATTGAGTTAATATGAGCTGTTAGGATAGGCCTAATCCAATATGACTGGTGTTTTAAGAATAGCAGATTAAGACTGGCTGGTGGCACAATGGATAAAGCACTGGCCTATGAATCCAAAGGTCGCTGGTTCAAAGTAGACAAAATAATCTATATGTCAAGATTGTAAACTTCTGCCCATCTGATTTTTAGGGAAGACAAAAACAAAAATACAAAAGAAACAAAATAGCCTTAGGGTAGGAATGTCAGATTTTGAAGTTTCCCCTCTAAACAAATTCATAACACCTAAGTTAAATGTTCCATTTTTGTTTGTGTGAAAAATTGCATAGGACTAAATAGTACAAAGAAGGTTCATTTCTAGTCCATTTGATAATTTTATTTTATCTTAAAAGTCATTTATTCTTGAATTCTGACCTCTGATTCTGACCACAGTCATGATTTTAACTCTGCAATAAGAAATATTAATTATGAAATATTGGTCAATTAAGCTGAGGTGCTTCTTGCTTAGTATCAAGGAAAGAGTTAGTACTAGCTCCCCTGACAAACCTGCTGCTGTGTGTGTCATGCAGAATGGGGAAAGATGTCCTCATCCCCATTAAAGTCAGTGCATGGAGGAGGTATATCGCAGGGCACATCTGAGTTTCTGAGCTAAGAATACTTGCAATATGTGTTTTCACATCTCCTAGATACTTCACAAGGCCCCATTGTTACTGGGTTCCCGAAACATGGCTGTCATAGAACTCAAAGTATTTGAGAAAAATTGAAAATACTATGACTCACACTGTCTGTGCTGCCTGAGTTACCTAAATTCCACAGTCTATTTATGATAATAAAAAAACTCCTAAAAATCCATTTGCATGGCAAGCACCCACATATCTTTAAAATAGATCGAGAAAAACTATCTAATAGTTGCTATACATAGATACCCTATTGTTTAATTATTTAGATGACTGCTATTTAATAGCAATTCAAATGGATCATCATCTAAAAGTTCAATTTTCAAGATAGAAAGGAACTTTTAGTTTAATGAGGTCCAAAAATAAAATTTATTCAATTATTCTGATAAGTATCTTATCTAATTAGCTGAGTGCCCAGAGCTGACACATAAAGTATATTAGCTATTATTGTATGCTTTGATGTTTTATAATATTTAAGGGCTCACTTGTATGTCAGGTAATTTATATATGTTGTCTAATTTTATTTTTACCTTATAGAGTAGGCATTATTACCTCCATTTAGAAGATGAGGAAGCTAGAGTCCAGTGGGCTAAGTAACTTGTTCACATGGTCAATAAGTGGTAGAGCTAGGATTTATGTCTATAACTAAAATAGCCTGAATTCCAATTCAAACATAAATATGGCATATATCCTTCTTTGTACATCTTTTTATAATAGCAATATTGAATATACTAACAATTAACATTTATTAAGTACTTTTCCTGTTTCAAGAATTGAATGTAAATTTAATTATTTACAGCAATTTCATTATATGAATACTGCATAAAGAAACTAAGTCAGCCTGGCTGGTAGCACAGTGGATAAGGCACCAGCCTGTGAACCCAAAGGTCGCAGGTTTGATTCCCCAGCCAGGGCACATAACAAGGTTGCAAACCAGGTCTCCAGTCAGGTCTGTGGCTGGAGGCAGGTGAAATGCAACCATACATTGATGTCTCTCTCCCTCTCTGCCTCTTTCCCTTCCCCTCTTTCTAAAAATAATGAAATAAAATATTAAAAAAAAAAAAACAAAACATTGTCATAAAAAAAAGAAAGAAAGAAACTAAGGCAGAAGAGTTTCATTGGTAATCAGTGACGGAGATGGGTCTGAATACAGGTTAACTCATTTCTCTTAGCAACTACGCTACCCTGTTAGTTCCAGCTTGACTATTTTTGAACCCACCCACATAGATGTGGCTTTCCTAGACCTTAAGCAGAGTAAAGCAGAGATAAGTTATTTTCAAGTTCCACTAGCCAGTTTTTAATTGAATATTTTGGTTTGACATAGCCAAGGGAATAGGCTATACCTTAAGACTCCAGCTTAGTATATTATACTCCTAAAAGCATATCTTGTTCATCCCCTGTAACCATGCCCCCAACCAAATCTTATCCAGATAGTCTAATGTAGCCTATTTAGACCAGCTGGACAAATCGGTGCTTAAGACTAGGGATTCTGAAGCCTCTCTTATAGATGTGTGTAAATGATTTAATGCAGACACATTGCTCAAATCAAGGCCTAAAGTGTAGCAAGTGTACAATCAATTTCAGATATTATGACTCCATAGTATTTTAAAGATGTAGAATTGTCAAAGAGAAATATGAACAGGGACCTAATGCTGCAGTTAGGACCAAGAATTCAACTATGTGTTCCATGTCTGAGATGTGGGGCTAATATATAATCCATTTCTGTGTGTGTGTGTGTGTGTGTGTGTGTGTATTGAGTTTTTCTTCAGGTTTCTTTCAGTCTAAATGACTTTGCTTTTAAATCCCACCTTTTTTCCTTTTCCAACATTGCCTCCCTCTTTCTCCATTTACTTATTCCAATATATTTTTCCTCACAATCCAAACCTCAATATAGGTTATGAAAGTAGGAAGATAGGTTGAAGACAAAACAGTAATAAACATTCTGTGTTAATGTAGAAAGCATCTTAATTCTGGTAGCTTTTCAGGGGAGAGCAGGCATGCATGCCTCTGTCCTTTGTATCTATTTTAACTCTGAAACATTATGTTCAAGGTCAAAATATGGAGCTGCCTAAGAAAGATTCACATAATACATCAATATGTTAGTTAATTCCCATAACAGAGCCCAAGACAGACTCACCTCTGCTCTTGAGCAAACATGTGATATTTTCCCTATGATGTTTGTAGAGAAGCTTAATTTGGAAGACAAGTGTCCTTCTGGAGCCAATCCTAATCTTCTGATGGAAGTTGATTTGTATCTTATTATGAAGAAACCACAAGGGAGTCATAATTGTCACATTCTTATTCATTCTCCTTTTGTGTTCAACTAAGGGTTTACATAGTCTTCCATCATTCACACTCACAGGACCTATAGATTGATTACTTATGAATTGCATTTTCAGGATCCACTGAGTCAAACATTTTGCACAAAAAGTGACTAGAAGCTCCTCCTTCTGATACAGGAGGAATAAATGTAGGTTTGTCTGCTTCAGACTCAAGGTCTTCTTACCTTTAATTTGAAGAGAACTGCCTTTTTAGTGATTTCTAGCTGCCCAAACTCAACTGAATATAGTTGTGAGATCTGCTGTGACCCCAGCTGAATGGGCTCTAGGAAAATGAAGACAGCCAAGACTGCAAGGATGGTACAATATTTTCAGAGGATACTAACATGGTCATTAACATAGGGTGATCAGTACTTTTGCTCTACCATGAAATTGATGGAGCCAATTGTAGTTTGAAGTGCCATTATCAGTATACAAGGCAGTCCAACATAGAGGTGGCCATGGAACAGAAGGACAGATGGCAGGAGCTAGTGGAAGTCAGATAAGTGACACTCATTGTCACTAGCTATTAAAAAACAACAACAACAACACACAATCAGGGACCAGAGACAGGATTCAGACTTCTTCTACCAACCCTCACCATAGGTAGGGTAGGAACTAAGCAGGTCAGATACTAGCCAGGGAGTCTGGGTTCTGGGTAGGGCTCTGGGCCCAACAGAAATTTTGAATCCTGAAAAGAAACCCAGGGCACATAAACTAGGTGAATAAACATATGGCATGTCCTATCTGTGCCTGATTCTCAGCCTGTTGAGGGTGGGATATAGCAAGACCAAAGCTGAATCACACCAGTTAGTAGTTTGAAACTAATAATTACAGTGTATTTCAAACTTTAACATATGTATAAATCACCTGGTGATCTTGTTAACATGAAGATTTCAATTTTGGAGAAAAGTGAGGTTGGGTTCAAGAACTGCATTTTTAAAAAAAGATTTTATTTATTATTTTCAGAGACAGGGGAAGGGAGAGAGGCAGAGAAGGAGGGAGAGACATCAATGTATGGTTGCTTTTCACTTGCCTCCAGCTCTGGACCTGCCTGGAGACCTGGCTTGCAACCTAGTTATGTGCCCTGGCTGGGAATTGAACCAGCAACCTTTGGGTTCACAGGCCAATGCCAGAACCACATTTCTAACAAACAGACAAATGATTCTGATACTAATGGTCTGAGGACCACACTTTGAACTGAAATGTACTGCTTGCCTTGTTCAAGATTCACAAAGGAATAAGCATGAGGGTTAGGGGTGGGAGAGATGAATGCAGATTGAAGAAATCAGTGCTTAGAGTTCAAAGAAGCTGGGGAACACACAGAAATGACAGTCAGTGACTATTGCATTAGCAGCAGCCAAGGGCTTTCAGAGACCCAGGCAAACAGCGGAGTCAGGTATTCTGTGATCCCTTTGGGCAATGACGGTGTCAAGTAAAGGATGAAACACATGCCTGCTTTTCTGGGACCCCTTGACCAGCATATTTGCTCGGAGGTGCTAAGTTCCCCACTGTGGCAGAAGCTGTGACAAAGGATAAATATTAGTGGTTCATTTTCTGAAAGTCTTTTATTCTATTCCTTTCTCAGTTATGCCAGTCTCCCTCAGTTTATCCAACTAACATGTTTAGCTAGTTAACATGTTTGGAGATAAACCATGTTCTTTTATTGTAGTGGCTATCTTAAGCTCAGAAAAGACAAAATGTTCTCCCAGCCATAGAAAAAAAGTGACCCATATCATTGCTACAAAAGAAAACTGAGCTCAGAGTGGCAAAACTACCAAAACTTCAATGACAGTCTTCTTTTTTTTCCCCAGAAATATTAGTTTTTGATCTGTTAGACAACACTTCACATTCTGCTTAAACATGTCAAAAGGGCCCCAGTCAAACTGCTAACAACATAAGTAAAATAATAACCTAAGAATGAGAACACATTTTTAAAATGATGAAATTAAAACGCATGCTCTGAAACTAGGCACAACCAAAGTGGTTTTAGTGTTGACAAGCTGAGGTCTAAGCCAGAGCACAAAAATTTTGATTCTCACTTTAGTCCTTTGAGTATTAGAAGGCATTATTCTCAGAAACTAGATGTTTGGTCACCTTCAGAAAATTACAAAGCCTACTATTAGTCACTAAGAATCTTTGTGCTCTAAGCTACTGTGGAGGCTATTCCTAAAAACAACCTACACACTTTACACATCAGTTTATAGCACGCTTCATCTCCTCTTATCTCCAAAAATGACAGCTTGATTATAATGTAATTATCTTTTGTCATGAAGCTAGTGCCTAATTTTATTTCCAGATGGGATTATGCTGCTTAGATTTAAACTCATTACTGGAAAAGTAGTCATGGAGCAACATATCAATAAATAACCTAAAGGCAGACCATCATACACTTCTAAGTGGAGAGTCTTAGAAGGTGATGATCATAGGAGAAGCACCCCCCTTATGTCTTAGGTCACACATATCCCACTGTTTGAAAGATAAATATCTCAGTTTTAAGAGGACAGAGGCAGTTCTGAGTTAGTGGAAATGTATCTATGGAAATGAAAAAATATGTTAATACTACTATGAAGACTGAGAGCATGACAGTATCACTGCAACAAATAACATGGAGAGACCATGTTAGGAAGGCAGGAGACACAGATAAGCCAGTGCCAGGGTCCCCTGGAAACCATGTGGATCACACACCATGTTATGTAGACAAACATATATAATCACAGTCATTCCACAAATAAATTGTTTCTGCTGTGAAAGAATGGTTTATTTCTTATTCTGTGCTTACAATGGTCTGTTGTAGGTTTACTCTTTTGATTCCCATTTTTGCTAAAAGTGAGAATATCTATTTAAACTTTAACCTCTCACATATTCTATACTTGATTTGTCAAGTGGTATGTTGGGAGAGTCTAAAGTTAGGTGGCCCCATACCACCCATATTATCACATGGCTTTTGAGGTGTGATGGATAAGGTTGACTCATTCATTTAGCATACAACTCATTTTTTTTTTTTTTTTTTAAGATTTTATTTCATTATTTTTAGAAAGAGGGGAAGGGAGAGAGGCAGAGAGAGAGACATCAATGTATGGTTGCTTTTCACCTGCCTCCAGCCACAGACCTGACTGGAGACCTGTTTTGCAACCTTGTTATGTGCCCTGGCTGAGGAATCGAACCTGCGACCTTTGGGTTCGCAGGCCGGCGCCTTAACCACTGTGCTACCAGCCAGGGCCAGCATACAACTCTTAAACTATGTGCCAAGCACTATAATGAAAACAATACAATCAAGGTTATTGAAAAGATACATGCAATATCCAATGAGAACTCTGATACAAAAATGTCTTAACCTTGGATAATGCCTCATGGTGAGGGTGATGTTTGACTGGAGTCTTGAAGGAATTATCTATAGTATGTGGATACAGGGGGATCTGGAAAGTAGAGGAAGGGCATATTAGGAGAGATATTGGTATGGATTTATGTGTACGAGAGGGTCAAAAAAACACCTGTAATTATCTTCTAAAGGGTGGGCCACTTATAGTTCAGACTTCCCCCAGTTTGTGAGTGTTCTAGGAACCCATCTGTATCACTGTACCAACTAGAGTTGTTGTGAGAGACTGCCTTTGGCTTCTGTGAAAAAATTTTTGAAGACTTTCAATGTGATTGCCCATTTCATGATGGGGAAATTACAAGCACATCTGCTCATGCTGTGCTGCATGTTCAGCAGTTTTTAATAAAAAATAGCATCACCTCCATTACCCACCCTCCCAATTCAGTTGATCTTACCCTGAGTGACTTTTTTGTTTCCACAGATGAAAAAAGTCCTTAAAGGGGAACATTTGGCAAATGTGGAAGAAGTGAAACAACAGCAAATGGGCAGAAGCACTAAAAGGTGTTTTTAAAAACTTATCAAAATAGATGAGTTTAAAAGCTGTTTTGAGCAGTATAAAAACATCTGATAGATATATTACATCAAATGGAGAGTACTTTAAAGATGACTGAAGTTTAAACATGTAAGAGTAAATACACAATTTTTTATAAATAAATGATAAGTTTCCTTATGGGTCCCACCTCATAAATACTTGCAGATTTTGGTACAGATATATGCTACCAAAAGAGACTTACTTTAGCTTTAAGAACATGTAAGTAAAGGACTTTCCCTTTACTTACAGCCTATGTGTGTCAATGGAAATGGAAACCAAGTGAGAACAGAATGGCTATATTTAAACAAATAGAGTTTCAGTTAAAATCTGTCACATGAGACAAAAAAAGGTTATTATATAATAATCAAGATGTCAATTGATTGAGAGAATATAGCAATTGTAAATATTAATGAATTCAACATTAGAACATAAAAATATAAAAGTAAAGATGAACAGAACTGAAGAGAAAATTAGACATCAATGTGATGATACTAGGGGACTTCAATATCCTACTGTCAACAGTAGATAGATTATCCAGGCAGAAAGTCAATATGAAACAGTGGACTTGAACAACACTATAAATCAAATGGACCTAACAGACATATATAGAATATTCTATTCAATGGCAGCAGAGTACACATTTTTTTTCCAAGCACAAATGGAACATCTCTCCAGGAGAGATCATATATTAGACCACAAAACAAGTCTTTAAAAATTGTAAAAGATTGAAATCACATCAAGTATTTTTCAACTACAATGGTATGACAGTAGAAATCAATAATATGAGGGAATTAGAAAATTCATGAACATGTGGAACTTAAACATACTCCTGAACAACCTATGAGTCAAAGAAGAAATCAAAAAGTACCTTAAGAAAACTAACATGGAAACACTACCTACTAAAATACATGGGATATAGGAAAAGTACTTATAAGAGGGAAGTTTGTGGTGATAAATGCCTATATTAAGGAAAAATAAAGACTCAAATGAACAACCTAATTTTATATCTCAAGGAACTAGAAAAAAAGAACAAACTAAGACAAACTTAGCAGAAGGAAAAAATGGTAAAAAATAGAACATAAATGGAGATAAGGAAAATAATAGAGATCAATGAAACTAAGTTAAGTGTTTGAAAATATAGACTTGACAAACTGAAACCAAGCAAGAAATAAGAGAGGAGTCTAATAAAGAAAATTATAAATGAAAGAAGGGGTATTACAACTGGTATCATAGAAGTATTAAGAATCATAAAAGCCCTGGTTGGTGGCACAGTGGATAAGGCGCCAGCCTGCAAACCCAAAGTAGCTGGTTCAATTCCCCAGCCAGAGCACATAACCAGGTTGCAAGCCAGGTCTCAGCCAGGTCTGTAGCTGGAGGCAGATGAAAGGCAACCATACATTGATGCATCTTCCCTTCTCTGCCTCTCTCCCTTCCCCTCTCTCTAAAAATAATAAATAAAATCTTTAAAAATAAAAATAGAATCATAAGAGGCTAGTATGAACAATTATAAGACAAGAAATTGAATAACATAAGAAATGAATAAATTCTTAGAAATATACAACCTATTAAGACCAAATCATGAATAAATAGAAAAATCTGAACATACTAATCATGACTAAGGAGATTAAAGCAGCTATCAAAAACTTCCCATCGGGGAATGAATGGGTGGGTAGGGGGACAGAGGGGAGCAAAAAGAGGATGGATGTAATATAACAACAATAAAATTAAAAAAAAACAAACTTCCCATCAAAGAAAAGCCCAGCCCTTGAAATTTTTACCAAATATTTAATTCTTCTTAATCTCTTCCAAAAAATTGAAGAAGAGGTAACCTTGCTAAACTTATTTTATGAGGTCAACATTACCTTGACACCAAAGTCAGACAAGAATGCTAAAGAAATAAAAACATTATAAGCCAATATCCCTAATAAACATAGATGCAAATTTCTGCAACAAAATACTAGCACACAAAATTCAGACATATTTAAAAATAATCAAATGGGATTTACCACTGGACAGCAAGGATAGTACAACATACACAGACCAATAATGTGATATACCACATTAACACAATCGATTTTTAAAAATCATATAATAATCCCAATAGATATGTAAAAAGCATTTGACAAATTATCTGGTTTTGATTTTAAAAAACCTCTCAGTAAGTTGGGTATAGAAAAAATGAACCTCAGAGTAGTAAAGATCATATATGATAAACTCACAGCTAACATATTCAATGGTAAAAAGCTGAAAACTTTTTCTGTAAGATTGGGAATAAAGTAAGGGTTTCCACTTTTCCTACTTTATTCAACATAGTTCTAGGAGTCCTCGTCAAAATAATTAGGTAGTAAAATGAAGTAAAAGACACCCAGATTAGAAAGCAAGAAGTAAAACTGTCTCTATTGACAGATGATATGACCTTACATATAGAAAACCCTAAAGACTTCACATTTAAAAAGTCTATTAGAATTTTTTAAATTAACATAAAAATCCATTGTATAGAAATACACTAACAATAAATGACTGGAAAAAAATTAAGAAAGCAATCTCATTTACAATAGCACCAAAAATAATAAAGGTACTTAAGAAATAAGTTTAACCAAGGAGGTGAAAAGCTTTTAGAGTGAAAACTATAATACATCGATGAAAGAGATTAAAAGAAGACAAAAATAACTGGAAAATTAATCTGCATTTATGGATTGAAAGAATTAATATTATTAAAACTTCCATAGTATCAGAAGCAATCTTTAGCTAAAATGCAATCAATACACACCAAAATTTCAAAATCATTTTTCACAGAAATAGAAAAAATATTAAAGTTCACCTAGAACCACAGAAGACTCTAAATAGCCAAAATGTACTTGAGAAAGCAGAACCAAGCCAGAGGTATCACTTTTCTTGATATCAAATTTGTTCCGAATGTATAGTACTAGCATAAAAAGACACACAAATCAGTAGAACAGGAGAGAAGTCCCTGAAATAAACTCATGTATATATGGTCAATTAATCTTTGAAGAAGGTGTCAAGAATACATAATGGGGAAAGAATAGTTCTTTTTAAATAATTGGTGTTTTGAAAAATGAATATCCTTAATTTGAATTGGATCCTTATCTTACACCATATACAAATATCAACCCAAAATGAATTAGATGTGAAGCAATAAAATTCCTAAAAGAAAATATAGAGGAAAATCTTGTCATTGGTCTTGACAATGATTTCTTGAATATGGCACCAAAAACACAGGCAAAAAGGAAAATATACAAATGAGATTACATCAAACTAAAAAGCTCTGCAAAACAATGAAACAATAAAGAAAATAAAAAAGCATTCTATGAAATTAGAGAAAATATTTACAAACCATACATAAGAACCCTACAACTCAATAGAAAAAGAAAGAAGGAAAAGAGGAAGGAATAAATATATATTTGTGCTGACAAGTGCCAGGTGAGATCTCATTGTGGAAATCTCTTCTCATATATATATGATGGTCACATTGGCAATGATGTAGGGAAAAGAGAACCCTGTTACACTGTTGAAGGAAATAAAAATTGGTATAGCCATTATAAAAAACAGTAGAGTTGTTTCTCAAAAAGATAAAAATAGAACTACCCTATGACAAAGGAATCCCACTTCTAGATATATATTAAGGAATTGAAATTAGAATCTTGAAGAGATACCTGCACTCTGTCATGTTCATTGCTGCATATTCACAGTAACCAATATAGAAATAAGCTAAGTGTCTATCACTGGATGATTGGATAAAGACCATGTGGTATATACACACAACAAAATATTGTCCAGCCTTAGAATAGAGGGAAATCCTGTAATTTACAACAACATGAATGGACCTGAAGGACATTTTACTAAGTGAAATAAGCCAGATACAAGAAGACAAATATGGTATGACCTCATGTAAATGTGGAATCTAAATAGTCAAACTCAAAAGCAGAGAATATAGAGGAAAATCTTGTCATTGGTCTTGACAATGATTTCTTGGATATGGCACCAAAAGCACAGGCAAAAGGGAAAATAAACAAATGAGATGGTGATTGCCAGGAAGTAGAGGAAGAAGGCAAATGAGGAAGTATTGAGTGAAGATAAGATAGAAAGTTTCAGTTATACCAGATAAGTTCTATAGGTCTATTACCAGCAGAGTACCTATAGCTAAATACTGTATTGTATAATGAAAAAAATTTTAAAGGGACAATATTATATTGTGCTCTTGCCACAAAATTAAATAAAGGGGCAGGAGAAAACTTTGAGAGGTAATGGATATATCTATGGATGATGATGGTTTAATGGTGTATATTTATCTCCAAACTCACAGAGTTACGTATATTAAGTATGCAATTTTTATACATCAATTCTAACTCAGTAAAATAGTTATTAGAATTAATAAAATTTTGAATACAGAAATATGTTCTACTACATGGTGTAATTTTATTTATAGAATATAAATTACATAAAGAATTGAGACTTGAAGTTATTCAGTACAATGTCAGAGATGTCACCCCACTTCTATTCCTCAGTCAATTGCATTATAGTCATAACTGTCTCATTTCTAACTACAACTACACCAGGGGCATTCTTTTTGTTAACACAACTAAATGGAGTTCCATTTTAGTACAAGCTATTAACAAGGTTCTCTTCTAGCTGAAAAATCAGCCTAGACAAATCTAAAGCTAGTTGATAAATTACTTGTGTCAGTTTAACTTCAACTAATGTTAATGTTTATACCTACGTGAGGACCCTGACCTCTAAGCCAACGGTGGAAGAAAATATTAGTCAGAAGGAGTATTTGGTGAAAACTCATGAAGGCCAGGATTATCCTTCTTAGAACCAATTGGCTGAGATATATTGGGACTAGTTACTCTGATGTAGATCACTCTGAAAAGAAGTAATCTTATCTGACACTACATAAAAAATTAATATAAGATGATAAGGTCTTATCTTTGGAAATTAAGAAAATCCAGCAATAAAGGTAATATATTATATAAATTAAAAACCTATTCAACTTTTCTGTGTCCATGGTAGTCTCCAAGTTCTTAGAGTAAAAGCATTTTACCTAGATAGAAGCTATAGACAATAGTCACACTTAATATCATTTTCTCAATCCAGGGTGTTCCAGGGCATATAAATACCAGCTTTCTCCTTTCAGTTTTCTCTGACTTGGTTAATGGTCTAACACAAGGTTTTGCAGTGCCTTAAGGTGCATTGCACCCATTGTTCCTGTAGAACTAGGAGGAATTGTAGGCCAGAATGTTTTAAGAAATCACTGAAATATCCTGTATCTTGGCTTCCTAGCTTTTTGCCAAATGACAATCTTTCCTTCACTTGGGATATCAAGATCTTAGGGCTACCATAATAAAGTGCCAAAAACTGAGCAGCTTACAAAACAGAAATGTATTTTCTCACAGTCTGCAAATCAAAGTATATTGCTTGTTCCTGCATGTCTTCTGGCAGTAATCATGAATTCCTGATGTTCCTTGGCTTACAGTTCCACCATTTCGGTCTCTTCTGTCGTCAGTGGCATTCCCCCTGAGTGTTACTATCTTCACATGGCATTTTCTTCTTTTCTTTTTCTTAAAAGTTAAAAAGATTTTAATTTATTTTTAGAGAGAGGGGAAGGGAGGAAGAGAAACATCAATGTGGGGTTGCCTCTCACATGCTCCCCATGGGTGCCCTGACTGGGAATCAAACCAGTGACCCTTTGGTTCATAGACTCGTACTCAATCCACTGAGCCATACCAGCCAGGGCTTTCTTCTTCATATAAGGATACCAGCCATATGGATTAGGGTTTACTCTAACGACCTCATCTTAACTTGATTACATCTGCAAAGGCTCTATTTTCAAATAAGGTCACATCCACAAGTATCTGGGGTTAAGGCTTTAACACGTCTTTGAGGGGAACACAATTCAACCCACAACACTTGAGAAGTAGGTAAACTAGGAGACCTTGAGCTTTTCTATTCTCAAGAAATTTATAATACAAGACAACAACAATATAAAATGCTGTGCAGTTATTTTTTATGCTATGAAAATTTTTGTGACTCCGTTGTTGTAATATTTCTGCTAAGTATTAGAGTAAGCCCACTTTCCACTGTCCCAAGTGAGAAAGATAAAGTTATAATTCAATACTATCACTGTAACTTATTTTAAGTGTAAAAAGAAGTCACCCACCCCATGATTGATATAAATAAGCAAGTGGGTTTCAAAGGTCTAAATAATGGAAGACCTTTTTTTTCCTCTTAAAATAGAGAAAATCTTTTCCATTCAAATTAATGAAGGAAAGACACCTCAACAACAAAGGGCTAAGAAACTAGTGTGGATAGTCTTTGATTTTATATATACTTTAATTAGTGGTGCCTTGTGTAGAAAATAAAAAAACTTTGTTAAGACTCACTATTGGCTGACTCTTGGAGTGATGACTTCTTTACTTACTCCCTTATGTTTAGAAAAAAAATCAATTACTTTAGGGCCAAGAAAGAAGAAAGTTGTTTTTTTTTATCTTTAGCCAAGAATTTCCCTAAACTATATAAAAAGACATAAGCACATTATATGACAGTGTTATCCTAAAACAGTCAGTTGGAGTACCAGGTGAGTCTTTACTCATTGGCTAAGATGGCAGCAGAGGGGTGGGGTGGCTCTTACACTGAGCACACTGAAAGCCAGAGTTATGAATAAATAGGGCACAAGAGTGCATAGAAAGCTACAAAGATTAATGGGTAGAGCTTGAGTGCACCAAGAACTAGAAATAATTAGATTAGGAAAAAAGCCCTCCCCTCCCTATCATTGTAAAAACTGAGGGCTTGAGCAGAAGGATGATGTTCTTTGAGATGGCAGTCCACCATTCTCTCAGGTGTGTGGCACCTGACTAAACCTCTTTCCTTTTGAATCAGCATCTGCCTCAAGAGTTTGGCTTTTTGTGGCAATAGGCAGCTGAGCCTCTGATTTTTCTTTTGGCAAATGTTTGGGCAAACCCAGATGGGACCATGTGGGCCTTGGTACCTCCTGGAAGGTTTGAACTCAGGCCCCAGATGCCTGTGGCAGATCAAATGGGCTGTGGGGATTTCCCAGTCTTGTAGAATTTTCTTGAATGCCTCCTTGAGGTGTCAGCCACCTGAAACATCTGTCTGGTGAAAGGAAACTGGTTTGGGAAGAAAGTGGACTTCGAGACTGTGTGAGTCAAATCAGCATTCATACTGGCTGTCCTCTCTCCCTACCAATTTAGCCTTTGTGCTAGTGGGGTCCAGTCAGGACCACTTGAGCCTTCATGCCACTGGGACCTAGAGTCAGGACCATTTGGGCCTTCATGTCACTGGGGTCTGATTAGGACCACTTGTGGTATCAGTTGGCAGGAGGTATGACATTAAGGCTTGCTTATGAGCACTCACTTGAAATAATGGAATTGTGGGTTCAAGTTTTGTTTATATGCTTGCACTTTGCCTGGGGTCTTGTTATGATTATGGTTTTGGGTAAATACTTTTATGCCATCAGGGCTTATTCTGTTTTGACCCCCAAAGAGAGCCCCCTGGGCCAAATTTTAGCAGATTGGTCCACACACAGCTCTTATCCAATGTCTAAGTAGGAATTGGTTTTCTGTTTTAACATTGTTTGGCCTATGTATTCTTTAGACTACAGAGAAAAATGGCCCTTAACTGGTTCTCTAAATTACTACACCATTACATAAATAGAATCATTTTGCCTATAGTCAGGGAAATGGGACAAAATCCCTTATGTCCAGGTGGTTATATCTTTACACAATAAGAATTCCGCAAGGGAAAGGAACCACTTAATGATGCAGAGAAGAGAAGTGGCTTCAAAATCCCTCTCCAATAGTAAGACACAAAAAGGAAAGGAAAAATGAGGAAATGAGTTTAATGCCTTGAACCAAGAGGTGCAGGATTAGCAGCAAGAAGACTTTACCAGTTACCAGCCCCACTGATAGATACCCCTGAAATAGGACCCAGAGTAGCAACAGCCCCACCCCTATCTGAGGAAGGAATAGTCCCCCACCTCAAGGACTCATCAGGGCACCCATTTTGGCCAGGGAACATCCCTATCTGGGGCAGGACATTCTCCTTTGAGGCAGTATCCTATAGGAACAATGAACCAGGAAGGTTAGCTCTCTGGCTACTACTGGGTCCATACTCTGCTTTTCACTTCAGATTAACTGAATTGGAAGAGTTCCAACCCCTCATCTATGGAGAATCCTCAGAAGATGACAGATTTTATCATCTCTGTTTTTGCAGATATACAAGTTCTTCTTAACATCTTACTGAGAGCAGAGGAAAGGAGACTGGTTACAATAAGGCTAATGAAGAGGCTCATCAGCTCCCTCAAGAGAATTCCAACAAGAGCTCCAACCCAGCCAGGGCAATTCCCTTGACAGAACTCAACTACAGCTCTAATAGTGGAGACCTAGCCTTCCTTGAATATTACATAATATGCATATTGGAAGGCTTAAGAAAAGGGTGCCTAAACAAAAGAGCCCAAAATGATACAGGCCATGCAACAAAAACCAAATGAAGATCCTTCTGAATTTTCAGAAAGGCTCTATCAGGCCTACTGAAAGCACACTGATGCTGATACACAAGCACCAGACGTTCAGAAAGAAAACATGATTATTTTTTTTGAAAAATGCTGTGGATATCAGAAAGAAGCTACAATGTTTAGATGAGGCACTGGGAGCAAATCCCTCCCAGCTAGTGGATATCACTTTTAAAGTTTACCATGCCCAGGAAACAATGAAGTTAAAACAGGCTATGGTTTTCTTAGAAACAACATAGGAAACCAGAAGGAGAGGCAGGACTGGAAAGAAAAGGGAAAGACCCATCAGATGCCAATCAATGTGCCTATTGCAAGAAGGAAGGCCACTGCAGAAAGGACTGCCTGAATCCAAAAAGAAAAATTAAAAAATATAAACCCTTACTAAGAAATTCTAGAAAGGAAAAATAAGTCTAATGATGAATGAGATGGCCCAGAGGCTCCCCTAGATATCTCCCAACCTATTACTATTTCCCCACAGGAGCCCCTGGTACAATTGACAGTGGGGAACAAGTGAATGGATTTGCTTGTAGATACAAGACCTACATACTCAATCCTAAATACAAAATTAACCAAGAAAAGTTCAGCTGTGGTAAACAATTATTAGACTTAATAGACAATTACAAAAACAGGCATTCTTTTAACCTCTAGAATGCCAATTTGGGGATCAAAAACTGCATAGTTTTTCTACATGCCAGACAGCCCATTCCATTTCTAGGCTGAGATTTACTCTGTATATTGCATGTACAAACACTTTTTTTCCCAAGAAGCAGCAATTATATCCCACTGGAATATGCTCTTCAATTCCAGGTACTCCTAACTTGCTTGGAAAGAACCGGAGGTAAACTCTTCCTATCCAAGATCTATGAGCAGGCCAATCAAACCATTTGGGCTGATGAAAGCCCATATAAAGTGGTTAATATTCAACCCATAAAAATTAACCTAAAAGAAGAGGTGCAGATTTCGGGGAAGAAATAACACCTCCTTAAAAAGGAAGCTTTAGAAGGCATTCAATCAGTATTATAGAAGTTCTTAAAATCAGGATTAACTCAGCCATGCCAGTCCCTATAACACTCTCATTTTGCCAGTCAAAAAACTGCACTCTGATGAATATCAATTTATACAGGATCTTGGAGCCATAAATTACATTGTCTGGTACATTCATCTTATGGTGTCCAACACTTATACATTGTTGACCACAATGCCTGAGAACAGCAAATGGTTTCAGTTCTAAATTTGAAGGATTTTTTTTCTGCATTTCAATAGATGAACAGGCTCAATTATTATTTATCTTTGAATGGTAGGACCCAGAAACTAAAGCCATGCTCCAATACTGTTGGACTGTGTTGGCATAAGTATATAAGAATTCCCTGGCTTTATAAGGGGAAATATCAACAAAAGACTTAAGATGTATTCAATTAAAACCAGGAGTTCTTCTACAATACGTAGATGACTTATAACTAGCAATACTTATGAGGAGTGTTTGCTCAATAC
The DNA here is from genome assembly GCA_004026585.1 of Noctilio leporinus. Classification (NCBI taxonomy): domain Eukaryota; kingdom Metazoa; phylum Chordata; class Mammalia; order Chiroptera; family Noctilionidae; genus Noctilio; species Noctilio leporinus. The sequence continues at coordinate 77,107 of PVIW01000826.1, forward strand.
CATCACAGTCTTGAATCATTTGACAAAAAGAGGATATAAAGTATTGCCTCACAAGGCCCAAGTTTGCAAATATGAGGTGGCATAACTAGGATTCCAACTAACACAGGGCACTAGGAGCTTAATCACTGATTGAAAGATTGAAAACAAGCCATTGTCATAATAAAAATCCCAGGGAACCAAAGACAGCTTCATGGATTCTTAGGAATTACAAGATTCTGCCAAATTTGGATTCCAAACTTTGGACTTATAGCAAAACCATTGTATATTCTTTGAAAGGACTAGATTCTAAACCATTTGAATGTACAAGAGACTGTCAGGTGGCATTTGACATCTTGAAGGAAAAACTAGATTGCCCAATTTACAGAAACCTTTCAAATTACACATTCATGAAAGGCAAGGGAATGGACTGGGGGTGCTAGACTCTGGGAAATACACCTCAAGCCATACTCTCCCTCTCAAAGGAAAAGGAATGATCACCGTGTCTCCAGACAGTAGCAGCTACCTATGATATCTTATAGAAAGCAGCAAAATTCCCACTGGGGCAACCTACTACAATACTTGTAACATACCAGGTCCTAACTTTATTGGATCAGACAGGAGGATATTGGCTAATGGCAGGGCACATGGAAACATATCAGACCATTTTATTAAACAACCCAAATGTTACCTTACAAACTACCACTACGTTAAACCTGGCCACCCTGCTCCCAGACTTGAGGGAGGCTCAGGCCTCCAGCATGATAGCTTAGAAATCATTGATCAATTTTGTCCAGCAAACAAGATCTATTGGACAAGCTGCTGACAGAACCTGACCTGGAATTATATACAGATGGAAGCAGTTCCATGGAGAATGGTCAGCAATGAGCCAGGCATACAGTAGTCATCATAGATAAGGTACAAAGTCCAAGTCCTTGCCATAGGAACCTCAGCACAAAAGGCTGAACTGATAGCCTTCAACAGAGCCTTAGGCTCTCCAGAGGGAGAATGTTAGCATCTACACTTACTCTAAATATGCCTTCATGGTAGTCCATACCCAAGAAGCAATATGAAACAAGAGAGGGCTCCTAACCTTGGAGTATAAGGGCATAAAACATGCAAAAGAGATTTAAAATAGCTAGAGGCAGTGAATCTACCAAGCCAGGTTGCCATAATGCACTTCCCAGGACACCAAAAGGACAGTTCCCAAACAAACCAGGGAAATCAAACTGCTGATAAAGCAACAAGACAAGCTGCCTGAAAGCCGCTACATCTTGGGACTTTAATTCCCCACCTGGACTCATCAAAGTTTAAATCCCATTACACAGGATGAGATGAGGAATAAGCCCATGAATGGAGAATTTCTAACACTTACCCTATTCTACATGGAAGATCAACACTCATGGTGTGATCTTACTCCCTGAGGCTCTAGTGCCTCCCATCATCAAACATGGGGACACATTATGAAAGGGATGCTTTAATGGATGTCATTATTCCACACTTGAAGGGCTCTCATTTGTAAGGGACATCCAGAGGATTATCCAAGCCTGTGAGATACATGCCAAAAATAATTATAGGACAGAATGTGCTTCAACAGGGAAGAGTACAATATAAAAGGATATGCCCATCTGAGGACTGGCAATTGACTTTACACAGATGTCAAAGACCAGAGAAAATTTTAAATTTTTATTAGTTTTTCTGGATTGGTGGAGACATACCCCACTAGAACTCAGAAGCAACTGAGGTATGAAATCCCTAGGTTTGGGCAATGGACTATTGTGCACTTCAAAAATCTCCCAGAAGATAGGACAGGCACTACAAATTCAATGGTAACTACATACCTCTTTAAAACCTCCATCTACAGGAAAGGCAGAGAAATGTACACAATAAAGAAGACCCTGGCAAAAATATTCCAGGAAACACAATTGAAATGGGGCCAGACACCCTATTGCCTTATTCCGAATTAGGATAGCACCCAGAAGTGGGCTTAAATTAAGTTCTTTTGTAAGACTTTATGGGAGACCCTTCCAAGATTCTGTCTTAGGAACATCCCCTTTGTTTAGAGTGTAAATTAAAAACTAAACAATATGTAAAACCTCTCAGGCAAACACTAACAATTTTGCACAAGTTTGCTCACTGCAGGTGCATCTATACATCTGAGAGCCCTGACACCCATTCCAGTTGGGAGACCAAGTCTTACTAAAGTCCTGGAAGACTTGAGGCCCTGAACAGCATTTAGCTGAGCAATGGATCAGTCTCTATGGCACCTTGCTGACAACACACTCTTGCTTAAAGCTCACAAGAATCAAGCCTTGGATCCACCATGCATGGATAAAGTGGGCACCACTCAAGGAGGACTAGGATCTGGCTGCTGTGGTTGATGCTGCAAAGAAAATCTGGACCTACATCCCTGAAGATTTAAAATTTCTCTTTCAGAAAGGGATAGCAGCCCCCAAAGCTAAGCGACAATGTTATATTTTATTCCTTTTATCCTTTTTCTTCCTTTTTCTGCATTTCCCAAATAGTGGCTTCCTCAGCAAATTTATTCTCTGTGGAGAGTTGCCACCTAACACCCTGACCCCTCATTTAACACTTGAGGGCTTGCACAACCGGTCTCACTTTGGAAGCCCATCTGAAACACCATCTCTTGAACATGAAAAAGTATACGAGCTTCCTTGTTCAGCAATGCCATCCTCAAGACACCACATATGTGCTTTCCAAAGACAACAATCTTTTTCCCTTATGTAAAAACTTCATTCCATTCTGACTGCCCTATTTCCTTTGTTACATAGCATGAATTTCTGGACCTGGAGATAGGTAATACTATACTCTTTGTCAGCAGGAAGTAACTACAGAAGAATGAGACTTCTGTCCATTTACCCTGCTAAATTACAAGAGTTAAAGTTTTGAAGAGAGGAATTGTTATCATAAGACAGTCAGTTGGAGCACTGGGGAGTCTCTGCTCATTGGCTAAGGTGATGGTAGAGGGAGGATCCTACACTGAGTGCACTCCAAAACCCAGAGATATGAATAGATAGGGCCCATGTACATGCAGGAGAAAGCTAGAAAGGTGATTGGATAGGGCCCTGAGTGTACCAAAGCTAGAAAGATGATTGAATTAGGAAAAAAGCCCTCCCTTCCCTATCCCTACATGGACTGTGGGCTTAAACAAGAGGTTGGAGATGGTCTTGGAGATGGGAGTCCACCTTTCTCCCAGATTGTGTGGCACCTAGAGAAACCTCTTTCCTTTCACATCAGCACCTGCTTCACAAGTTTGGCTTTTTGTGGTGATAGGCAGCTGAACCTCCATTTTTGTTCAGCAACAAGAAAACATATTCAAGAAACTACCACCTATTTCACTTTAACTATAGTTTAGGGAGTATGTAGAGGAGCAATGGGAAACAACATTTCCTACATTTAGCAAAGTAGGATGGTAAGAAATCAGCCAAGTGCAATTGCTCACAGAACTATTGATCATTTTGAATCTCAAATACTTTAGGGGTTAAAGAATAAGACAGTAAACACCACCACAAGTGGGAGATGTCACAAAGCACCACCAAGTGGAGCAATTCCACTCTTTTCATCTAACCCACCTATGTATAGTGTTAAAGGAACCATATGTCAATCCCTTTATTTCAGAGTATTGATTCCTCACATATTTGATAAGAATTTCACATTTCTTTTTATCAGTAAATCTTCCTTAGATGCTGTAATAGTAAAAGATATCTAGATATAGCAAACCTAAGAAAGAATTTTTAAAGTCACATGCACTGTCCTTAAAAAGGCATGACTGTGTCAGGGACAATGTCATGTCCCCTGTTGCTATGTTTCATGTTATTGTGAAGTATCCTACATTAAAAAGAGGACTGCTAGGCTGCAGGATCTTAGGAATTTTCTTGGTAACATGGTATTTGCCTTTCTGGGAGAGTAAATAAAAAGTGATCCAATTGAATCTAAGCTGAGAGAAAGGGGCTTAAAGAAAATTTAATGAGCTCTAAAATTTACAGTAAGTTTTTAAGAGATCTCTCAGAAATCCCATCTCATTTTCCAACTGTGTTATAATTACCTCAATCTTTATGGCTGGAATGCTATGGCGGGGGGGGGGGGGTAGAAAGAATCTAATAAATAGAGGAAGAGAGAATTTTCAACCTCTCCCTTCATGCTGATGGATCTAATCTTACTTCTAATATTTACCTATTCTATAATTAGTCCTTGGCATTAGTATCTTATATACTAAATAGAAGAAAACATCTCTATATTGACACTTATTAAAAGGAAATAAAAATAGAAACCAAGATCTGGATATAACCATGCTGATATAACTCTACTAGCTAGGTATAAGGGTGAAAGCAAACCACTGTGCACCTAGTATATGATTATTCAAAATCACCATGCCTTGAAGAGTTTAGACAAGGATTTGTGGATGAATAGTTTAAACTTTTCTGTTTATTACATTCATTTCCAAGTCTGCTTATTAAGATTATGCAGTAGTTTCTTAAAAATGTTCCTAGACACACTGAGCCTTGTTTGTGTGTCTCACCAGAATGTAGGTAGAGGTTCATTAATTTCTCTGCCTCCATCACATGACCTTCCCTTCTGTGTCAAATCTTACTCTGCCTGCTTCTTATAAAGACTTGTGATAGCATTTGGGGTCCACCTCAATGAACCAACATAATTTTCCAATCTCAAGATCATTAATTTAATTACATCTGAAAAGTTTATTTTGCCATATAATGTAACATTCACAATTCCAGGGGTAAGGACCTGGATAATTTGGGGACCCATTATTTATCCTACCACTCATTATGTTTATTGGAATTGATAAAATAATATAGATATATGGCATCTCTAAAAATGCATAGTATTTACATTCTATTGCAACAGACCGAAAAATCCTTAGGTTTTCTGCATCTACTAAAGTTATACACTTGATGAAAAAAATGGTTATAGGATCCTAATTTTCTCCCATTTAACTCATAAGAGAAAGTATCTGTCCTGCTTTCTTAGAAATTAGTTGAGTCAGATATATTTCCTAAAGATTAGCAGGAATGCCTAGGAAGGTCAGAAGGTGGTAGCTCACTTTATAGAACTGAGCTGTTTTTATTGATTCTCTATCTGACATGATCAGACAGGGATGCATCTTCTCTCCTGCAACTTGCAAATTCAGAGCAAAATCTATTTGTAACCATAGCTGTCATTGAGAAGGAAAATGGGAAACGTTATATTTCTTTCAGACTTAGGAGTTTCTCCTTAACTTGTCAACATGCTCTATAGAAGAAAATAAATAAAAGACTTACTATCAGATTAGGGACTATTACCAGGTCTCTGTGTATGGCATTTGTTTGCAAATATAGTGATTTGTTCTCCAGCCAATGTGCCTTTCTTGATAGAGGTGCAGTTGGACTGGAAACGAATTTTGAATTTTAACAAAAATCAATAAAAGTAATTATAATTGCAAAAGAAATCTGCAAAGTGAACTTCAAAGCAGAGATCGTTCAAGTGGGTTTTACATAAAGATTCTTCTATTACAATTTTTTTTAATACTTTGATGTCAAAAAATAAAGTAAAATATGGAGGGAAACTGTCTAGATCTGAAAGCCAAAGAAAGTCTAGGCAGCTTACTTCCTCATGGTGTGTATATAATTATTTGTCCAAATAATAAATTAGGGAAATTAGCATAAGAAGTAATAGAAATAAGTAATAAAATCACTAGTGTGTGTGTGTGTGTGTGTGTGTGTGTGTGTGTAAGAGGGAGAGAGAGATGGGGGAGTTGGTGGAGGGGAAAGAATTATGGGTTATTAAATAGCAAGTGTTTTTCTAAAAACTGTTTTATTCTCAACTGATTTAGTTAATACTATAATTGTGAATAAAGTAAAAAACTAAAAAGAAAATCAGAATTAGCTTCCAAAGTGTTTTGGTTCCCATCTGGGCAACACTTGTAGAGCTGACTATTAATATACTAAACAATCATTGTTTATGAGAAATTCAAATAGCTTCACAAACAAGTGTAGCTGTCCTCATTATTCAGGGAGCAAATCACTGACTGAATAATTTAGTATGTGGTTTATGTGCAGTTGAATTAGGACTACGTCCCCATCTTAATTTTTGAGATAAAGTTAGATCAGTTCAGAGCAGCATCTGGAGCTTATCCTGGGCCCTTTTCACAAGGGGTGGGTGAGCAAGGTTGGTATAGGATTGCAGGAGTGGCAGAAAGAATTCACCCAAAACTCAGTGTAACCAGGTGAGGACAACAAAAGAGGTTGTTTCACCCCACACTGTTAAACTGTTGTACTTTACTTGTCCTGCTCTACTTGTTCTGATGTCAGAAGAGAAGGAACCTTGGAGGAAGAAGCTTTACACACTTCCAAAAAGTATCATGAGATACAATTAACAGAGACCAGTATCATGTTCTTCCTGTGTAGGTATCCTCATAATATCCCAAAGCTTAGAGATGGTGGCCCTGCAAGAGGACTGGTATTTCAACTGGCAGGCACAGGTTCCTTAACAACTGGTGTCCCCTGAGCTCTGAACACCCAATTTTACCTTCCCAGGTTGAGCATTTATGGCCATAGTTGTCTGGAAGCTGGAACTTTCAAGTGTTCCTTAAAAGGTCACCAAATAGCAGAAATAGATACTGAGCCTCTCATGTGCCCAGCAGCCTGCAGGTTCCACAGATATAGACGTGCCCCTGAAGAGTGACCAAGTTCTCATCTCCAAGTGTGTTATTAAATTATTAAACTTGACTCTAATTACTACAGCTAATAAAGTGCTGGTGCTGAGCACAATAGCAGCAGTAACTGTGTGGCAGAATGATTAAACAGTGGGCTGCAATAATTATTCCACTCCATCTTCAGAGATGGAGGCAAAGTTCTAACAATCAAATCAATCAATTAGTGAAGAAGAGCGCTGAGGAGAAAAAAATCAATGAAAAACAAGTTTTCACAACAAAGCAATAAATCAGTCGCAAATAATTGTGCTGCATCATTGTACCCCAAAAAGTGGGATGATGCCAGTTATTCCAATTAAATAACAAAGCAGTGCTATTTAATTACTCCAGCTCCAGCTGCAGGGTGATCTGATTTTTGTCAGGCTTTGTGGAATCTAAATAAATATCTAGGACTCAAATTTATATTTTTAAGAGGGATGTCATAGCAGGATATCTCTTTTGTCATTAAGTCCTAGGTCTTGTCACTTTCCTGTGACAAACACACAAACACCAATAGATGATGGTTTTTGTGGCCACCCTAGGAAGAGAAAACCCTTTGCTTAATATTATACAATTTCCAAAGTACTTTTTCCAACATCTGAAATTTTCTTCCTCAGCAAGTGTCAAGTGAGGTGGTAGAGAATAGATCTTTTAAATCTGTTTTATGGTGAGACATACTGAGATTTAGAGAAGTGACTTTTCCAGGGTCATGTAGGACATGAAACAAACAGAGATAGGGCTATATGTACCTTTCTACTGCACACTATGCTGCCAGGATAACTACTATTGAAGTTCAGGGCAAAGGATTTAAGGAATCCCCTAAAGTCCCCTTTCCCTTGCAGGGAGCTGCAATGGACTAGGGTCACCAGGGGTGCAAGGAGCACTTAGTGGAAGTCTATGATGTGTAGATACCCTTCAATAATGTTCTTCAAATCTCTTGGGGCTGCTCTGGCTGGGACTGGAACTTCCAAGGTCTTGTTGGCTGCAGGCTTCTTCTTCCTAGAAGTGATCTAATAGCATGTTTGAGTTATTTTTGTTGTATTGATCATTAACATCTACACACACTATGGACAGGGCCTTAGAATGTGCCAGTCACTATGTTAAGTGTGCTACATAAATTATGTCACATCAGTTCGCAAAGCTGCACCCACAAGTGGGTACTAACATTCCATTTTTACAGATTAAAAAAAAAACTCAAGATCAGAAAAGTTGCCTTGTACACAATCACAGAGCAATTAAAGCACGGAGGCAAGCCTCACACTCAGATTTCTGACTGCTTGGACCTGTTTCTCAGTTGGCACTACTGCCAACATTTTTGTTGTGAATTGTTTAATTAGTTGAATATAAACTAAGGAATATTAACATTCCCCATTGGTCTCACCTTCCAAACATTTCAAAAGGCTATTCATTTTTATTTCATTTTTCAAAAGAACTCAGAATTAGTGGGTACAAAAACAAGAATTAGAATTTCTCTCAGATAGTATATAAAGTCAATACACAGTTGTAAAATTTGAAGTAATTAAATGTTGGAAAAAAAGGTGACATGTTACTGGTCTCCAAGACCACTGCCAAGTCTAATAATTTGTGAGGACTCACAGGACTAAGCATTTAGTTGTATTTGCAGCTATGATTTATTACAATGAAAGGGTCAAAAACAAAACTTAGGGAAGAGAAATGGTACATAATTGGAAGCTCAGAGAAAAGCAGGTTCATGCCACTAATATTTTTCACTGAATAGAATATTGCACAATTCCTCCAAAGACAAATTGTAACAGCCAGTGTGAGAAGCTACCCATCATGGAAGCATCTTAGAGATTCAATGCAAAGCTCGTATATCAGGGGCTGATCAATAGGTCCCTCTACTGAGCATGTATCAAAATTCCAGACCCCAGAAGGCACACAAGCATTCAGTATAAATTGCATTATTTCTGCAGTGTAGGTATAATAAGACTTAACATAAATTTTATGAAAATCTTCCAAAATCTAAGTTTGAAGATTCTAATCAAAGGCCAACTTTATAAGCAAGCCTTTTATAGGATCAAAACCTCAGGCCTCTTATGCTAACTCTTTTCTGCACCACAGGTTAGGTTTAGCATGTCTTTTCATTTTATTTATTTCCTCTCCATCCTTTCCTTCCCCTCCTCTTTATAGAACTGGAAATCAAGACTCCTGTGATCCATTTTAGCTAAGGCTATAAGGATGGTCAGTAAATGTAATTCCATTTGCATCTCCTAGTTAATCCACTGATTTTCTTGCAAATGTCTGGTTGTCCTTCATTTCAAGAATCAAGCTCTTTGGAGTCTTAACCTCATGATTTCTTTCACAATCGTAGCCTGTAGGCTTTGAGGAATCCTGGTTTGGAGTTCTCACCAAGCTATCTCTCTGTCTGGAAAGAAGAACTATTTTTATCTGTCCTTGATGGCTTGTAGGACTCACTGTCCATTCCACAATGGGCTCCGAGGAATTTAGTGAGCAACACCACAAAGGGAGTCCAGATGCACACTTTCCTTGCAAGATGATTAGTCTTTCATAAGGCCTCACACAGGGGCACTAGTTGGCAGCTCTGAACTAACTGTTTAAACACACTTGAAGAAGGCAAGAAATGCCGCCTCCAGTGCCGAGCAGAAGATATGAAGGGAACATTCAGACTAAAGGGCAAGGAAGAACTAGAAAGCAGTTAAAAGAAAGAGAGAAAGAGAGAGTCCCAAAGCAGGCTCAGCTGAGTGATGTCAGGTCACAGATGAGTCTGATCTGAAATGGTGATAAAACCCAAAAGTCGTGAGAGAGACATAAGTGAGGGGGGATACCTTATGGCAAATTGCTCTGTGGAGGTATTTTAAAATATCTAACACAACTTTACCATTCTGCCTTTAATAAATATCTCACATGTTCAATCAGCCTGGTTATCCGATGTAGAAGGAATGAAAGATCATGGAAGGTGTTATCTACATATAAACGTGTTATCACCATCACCACTCCACACAGATTCTAACCAATGATTAACCAGCAATTTGAATGAAACATTTGTTTCTTTAATCCAATTTGCTTTGTATGTGTCTACTTTATGGGTTCTGAAAAACAAATCACAGGTTGTTTTGGTTTTTCATGGGAAAGATTTGCTACTCAATCCATGAATATCATTCAACATTGTCCCCCACTCTCTCCTTTCCTCTCAGGATCTGTTCTTTTTCTTTCTTTCTTTCTTTTTTTAAATAAGATTCTATTTATTATTTTTAGAGGGATGGAAAAGGAGAGAGGGAGAGACATCAATGTATGGTTGCCTTTCACCTGCCTCTAGCTTACAAACCTGGCTGGAGACCTGGCTTGCAACCTGGTCATGTGGTCTGTCTGGGGAAATGAACCAGCGACCTTAGGGTTTGCAGGCTGGTGCCTTATCCACCATGCCACCAGCCAGGGCCTATGCCACCAGCCAGAGCCAGGATCTGTTCTACTTCTGACATCCTACCTCTTTTATTCCTGCTTCCCCTTCTCTTGAGTTCAAAGCTCCTACAGAACTTGATGACTTCTGCTTCCTCTTCTTCATCCATGTGCTGCATCTCAAATAAATGACATATCGCCATTAGCTTCTGTAGCTTATGTCCTTATTGAAAACATTCTGATTGAAACATGACTAGGAGCCTCCATGAAATCAGACAGCAGTGTCAGCAGTATCAATCATCTTGAATGATTGTCTTTGATGTACCATGTTTTGAAAACATAAGGTTTTTTAAAATTTAAAATTTGTGTTGTCATGAGAAAACAATTATGCAAAACAATGTTTAAAGATTTCCTTGATGTGTTAAATGCTGAAATAGTGTTCAGTGACAAAAGGCCCGCAGCCAAGAGGGGATACGAAGGGAGCTGAAGTTTGCTGAGCTAGTTCAAGGGGATCAAGAGGAATCTGTACAAATGATATGCCAAATAACAACTGTCTAGTGAGAAATTTAAAGTGGGGACTCTAACTGGTTGTTTCATAAAGCAGGCAGACTTTCTCCTGCTCTTCAGGAGTGAGCTAACTGGATTACAATCTGTCTTTTGTAGGGCAGTTTTGAGGAAGAGAGACAGAAATAAGGAAGGGGAGAGCTAGTATTTTGATGTCTCTACACAAAAGGAAATGGAGCTGCCTCATTCTGATAAGGAAGCTGATAAACAAAAACAGCTACAGGGTCTTTTTAAAGTCAGAGATATGGCTAACCCAGAAAGAGCTGAAGTAAGCCTGTTAGAGAACAGGCAGTGCCAGCTGAGGCCAGACATTCTGTAGCCTCTCCACTACTCTGCTGCTCATTTCCGAGGCTAAGGAAAGTGGAGCCACTTTGCCTCTAGGGGTCAGAAGATAGCAAGTGACAAAAATTATTAATTCCATCAACTCCACCTATAAGCACTATGGGCTCCTCATAGAATATAAATTTTGAAGATTTACATAATTCTTTTTTTTTTTAATGGTGGAACTTAATCTTTATTTATAGGACACTGTAAGATGAAATTCCACACAGAAATAAGAAATCCATTGAGAGGAGAAGTTTCATATAATATGTACAGTTTGGAACTGTTCAAGTACAGTAACAAACCACATTTTAAAATGTTATAAGCTAGCAAAAATTGAGCTGGAGGTGTATTTATTTATATTCTCAATTAGAGCTGACAAAATTATGACTTCTGGCCAAGATAGAGGCATAGGTAGACATGCTTTACCACTCTCCACAACAATAAGAAGAAACAGAACTACTTCAAAACTTAAAACACCACCCTGGCTGATGGCACAGTGAATAAGGTGCCAGCCTGCAAACCCAAAGGTTGCTGGTTCGATTCCCCAGCCAGGGCACATAACCAGGTTGCAAGCCAGGTCTCCAGCCAGGTCCATGGCTGGAGGCAGGTGAAAGGCACCCATACATTGATGTTTCTCTGTTTCTCTCCCTCTCTGCCTCTCTCCCCTCCTCTCTCTCTGGAGATAATAAATAAAATTTTTTTTAATGGATGAAAAAAAAAAAAAAAACTAAAACAACCAGAACTATCAGAAAATTTAATTGCATATAAGTCCAACAAAGAAAGATATAAAGAAGTAGTATTCATTCAGAAAGGTAGGAAAGGTAGAGCTGAGGCAGAGAGGATTCAGAATCATCGGGGTGCCAGAAGGAGAAGAGGAAGAGCAATAAAGTGAAAACTTATGTGAAAAAAAACAATGAAGGCATACTTCCCTAGTTTGGTGAAAGAAATAGACATACAAGTCCAGGAAGTACAAAGAGTCCTAAACAAGCTAGAATAAAAGAGGATCACACCAAGACACAGATAATTAAAATGCCTTGGAGAAAATACTTCTCCAAGGGCAAAGGAAATAAAGGAACAAATAAACAAATGGGACTAAATCAAACTGAAAAGTTTCTGTCCAGCTAAAGAAAACAACAGTAAAATTAAAAGGAAACTTACTGTATGGGAAAACATATTTGCCAATAATACCTCAGATAAGGGTTTGATATCCAAAATATATAAAGAACTTAAATGACTCAACACCAGGGAAACAGACAGCCCAATTAAAAATGGGCAAAGGATCTGAACAGACAACTTTCTGAGGAAGATATACAAAGGACTCAAAAGCATATGAAAGAATGCTCAACATCACTAGCTATCAAAGAGATGCAAATCAAAACCACAATAAAATATCACCTCACATCTGTCAGAATGGCCATCATCAACAAATCAACAAACAAGTGCTGGTGAGGATGCCGGGAAGAGGGAATGCTGGTGCATTGTTGGTGAGAATGCAGACTGGTGCAGCCACTATGGAAAACAGTATGGAATTTCCTTAAAAAACTGAACATGGAACTGCCTTTTGACCCAGTGATTCCACTGCTAGGATTATAACCAAAGAACCCTGAAACACCAATTCAGAAGAACCTATCTAACCTTATGTTCACAGCAGCGCTATTTACAAAGCCAAGTGCTGGAAACAGCCTAAGTGCCCATCAGTGGATGATTGGATCAAAAGACTTGGTACATTTACACAATGGAATACTACACAGCAGAAAGAAAGAAGGAACTCCTACCTTTTGCAACGACATGGATGGAACTGAAGAGTATTATGCTTAGTGAAATAGCCAGTCAGTGAAAAGACAAATACCATATGATCTCACCCATTACAGGACAATAATGAACAAAACAAACAAGCAAAATAGAACCAGGGACATGCATACAAGGAACAGACCTTCAGTGTGCAGAAGAGATGGGGAGAGGGGAGGGGAGAGAGGGAGGCAAGAAGGGGAGCAGTTTAGTCAAGGAACTAGCATGGATGACCAAAGGACGTGGACAACAAGTGGGTTTGACTTTGGTGGGGGGAGTGGGAGGATGGGGGCAGAGAGCAGAGGGATGGAGTGGGATGAATGTAATACAACAATAAAATAAAATTTTAAAACATGTCAAAAATTAAATATAAAGAGAATCTCAAAAGCAGCAAGAGAAAAGAAGAGAGTTACCTACAAAAGAGTTTCTATCAGACTTTCCTCTAATTTCTCAAAAGAAACTTTGCAGGCAAGGAAAGACTTGCAAGAAGTATTCAAAGTGATGAAAAGCAAGGACCTATAACCAAGATTACTCTATCCAGTGAAACTATCATTTAGAATGAAAAGGCAGATAAAGTGCTTCCCAGACAAGATAAAGCTAAAGGAGTTCATCATCATCACCAAGACATTATTAAATGAAATGTTAAAGGAGCTTATTAAGAAAAAGAAGAAGATCAAAACTATGAACATTAAAATGGCAACAAACACAAGAGTATCAACAAAAGAATCTAAAAATGAAAAATAAAAACAAGCTAAACAAACATCCAGAATAGGAATAGAATTATAGGTATGGGGATCATTTGGAGGGTTGTCATCTGTGAGAGGGAAGGGGGAGACATTGAGATATGGTACAAGGATTAAGAAACCTAATTGGTAGCTACAAAATAGACAGGGGAATGTTTAGAATAGTATAGGAAAGGCTGAAGCCAAAGAACTAGCATGTACAACCCATGGACATGAACGAAGGTGGGTAGAATTGCTGAATGGAAGTGGGGTACTGGGTGGAGGGGAGCAAAGGGAAAAAGAAAATTGGGACAATTGTAACAGCATAATCAATAAAATACATATACTTTTAAAAAAGAAAGGACAAAATTCTCTAAGCTTATCTAATTATTGGAGTCACTGGGAAATAGATTCCTGGGCTCACCTCTAGAGGTTATTATCCAGTAGGTCTCATTACCTTTGTGTTTTCAAAAGTCCACACTATTGACTTTGCTGTTAAATCAGGTTTGGAATTCCCAGAACTGAATATCACTACTAGTAATCCAAATTACTAGAACTTTAGGTATAGTTTATAACAGTTTCTCAAATTAATGTGTGTATCAATCACCCAGGTCTTCTTAACACATAGATTCTGGTTATTATCACTGTGGTAGAGAAAGAGATACATTCCTAACAAGTCTTCATTGGAGGCTGGTACTGCTGACTCATAAATACACTTTAGGACAGTTGCTATAGGCTAACCCCTAAAATCGCAGTGGCTGGACACACCAAATATTTACTTCTCCCTCATGGAAAGCCCAGCATGGACTTTTGGCCTTCAAAGTTACCAGAATAGGAGATAAATAGGATGAAGATGGCACCATGGCTTTTAAATGTCTCAATTTGGAAGCAGCATATGAGATATGCCAGGTACATGGCCCCAATTTAACTGCAAGTGAGGTGGGAAAATGCAGAGGAATGCATGGAAATTGATGAGCATTTGTGGCTTCTACACACAGATCTTATGTTGGACTGAAATGAACAAAGGTCCGTATCTATTGGATAGATGCTTGAGTTTATTTTCATTTGTTAGTTTAGTTTTAATTTTAACAGCATTATTCAACCAGAATAAAATTACACTTTTTTGGTTTACTTGACTTCACAAAGTAATTAATTAACATTTTCTTTAAGGTATATTTTTAATTTATTTTTGGAGATAGGGGAAAGGAGAGAAAAAGAGGGAAAGAAACATCAATGTGAGAGAAACATCAATCAGTTGCCTCTCACATGTGCCCTGAAGCCAATATAGCCTCTCACAACAATGCCAGCTGGTACACTGATACTGAAGGGTTCCTAGAACTCTCATCTAGCAGGGAAACCTGTGTTACAATGGGCTCACCCTCCAGAAGGTAATTCTGTATTTAGGGGAGTGCTCCCTTGTATATTCCATTATATCATTGCATATAAATTTATATTGTTTAAGTATAATATCTGCATTCAGTAGTAACATATTTTTATATAAAATCAAAAGAATTGAAAACACCAAATTTCCAGTAACTGTGTCATGGGATAATCATGGGCTTATTAAAAGGCTTATAAATACAGAGAGCAGGTAAGTGGCATCATTAAATGTAATGTAATTCTCCTCAACTATTCTGTTCAGCCTGGATTCCTCCATTTCCTTGGATACTCATCTGTTTCCATCCTCTCCTGACAATCAATACTCAAAACATTCTTTTCAGATCTCCAGCCATTGGTAAGTAACTTACTTTGTTGGGTCTCAGAATCTTCATGTATAAAGTGGGAATTAAAAAAAAAAAAAAAAACACAAAAAACTATGTCTACTAGGGTTTTGTGATGATGAAATTGTCACTCAATATTTTCTTCTTAAAAACATGTTATGCAGAGAGTTGAAAATAATTGAAAGTAGAAGAAAGGTAGAATTGGGTGTATCTGGGGGACCTGCTCTGAATTTTATTAAGCCTTGGTTTCATGAGTTGATATTTATAATAAATGTAGGAAATGTTGCAATGGTTGTGAAATGTTTTTACACTGTCTATAGGATACTATTTATTATCTAAAAGTTTAAAAACACATACAAAAAGGGACTAACTCTTGACTGGAATTAAGACAAAATATTATTGTAATAAATATCTGTTGTGAAATCCTCAACCTGCAGCTCCTCGATGGTGAGCAAAAGGTCTAAAAGAATAGGTAATCTCTTCATGCCCCTCCTGTAGTATGATTCTATATTAAATACAGTATTTTGGTTAGGTATTCTCATTGTTTCCTCCAAAGCTTGAGATTATTTTACAGAAGCATAGTGCCTCTTGTTTTGTTCCCCACAGCTTGTAATATCAGTGCTATGGGAAGTTGATTCTCAATATATATGTATTGTTTATAATAAGCTATGTTATTTTGGGTGGACATTTTATCTGATTTCTTTGTGACAGAGTTTTTAACTTTTGGGAGATCATAGAACACTTTAATAATTTATAAAAACTATAAATCCCATCTTCCCTAGAAAAATTCATATTATGTGTACATATGAGTTCTTATATATAATTTTAGGATATCCATAAACCTCCAATGCCATATATGGATTCCCTGCCACATGGTAATAACTATATGTTAACATTCTAAAGTTTAGCAATAAATGCTGTTAACATAAAGAAATGAAGCAAGTAACCCCACAAACACACATGAGATGGTTACAAAGGCTAAGGAAACCCCATGATGGATAGGCTACCTCTTACACTTTCTAAGAACTTCTGGTCCCTGACACATGCACCCTAAGAAAACATATTCGCTGTTTTATTACCTCTTCTGTGAGAGCTTCCCTGATGCTACCAAATAAAGTTAATCTTTCCCCCATTATTAATCTCCTACAAGAGAGTCAGCATTGTGGGGCAATGGATTATCTATGTTATCAGATACTACATAGTCAGCATTGAGTAAATATTTAATTGGGCTGAAATGTAAACCATATTGATCTCTTCTTCTTCTTCTTCTTCTTCTTCTTCTTCTTCTTCTTCTTCTTCTTCTTCTTCTTCTTCTTTTTCTTTTTGTCTTGCATGTAATTCCATAGACTCTCAGAAAGCAGAATAAACAGAACACTCCTAACTCACCACCTCACCAGCCTTTCTCCTTTCAGATAATGCCTGACTCAGTATGGAACAAATATTAATCAAATTACATTTTATTTAATATACTTGTCACAGTTCCTCTGACAAAGCAGCTATTAATAAGGCATTCTGAAACAAAAAAATGAATTATTTAAACTTGTATTAAAATTGGAGTGAGCAGAAAAAAGAAGCCTATACAAAAAGTCAAATCTAGTTATGCCCAATCAAACCCAGTAGAGGTCCTGTGGCTGAGGTTTATGTTTATATCAAAAGTGTGTCACATGGGTGTGCAACTATTAGTCTTAGGGGTAGAAAAAATGGGAATTGAAAGGGAAACATTGTTAATTATAGGGTCAAATGATCAGGAAAAATACAATATACCCAATTAAATTTCATTTCAGGTTCACAACAAATACATTTTTAGTATAAATATCCTTGGAACATAATTATATAAAAAATCTGAAATTAAAATAAAACTTATACTCTGGTTTCTTTTCAGATAATATAAATCTTTTGCCTTTTAAAATACAACTGGGCATTCTCTTTTTATTTGCATAATTTGGCAACTTTAATTTGGTGGTGCATATCTCGCAGCAAAAACAAAAAGAAATCCATGCAGTATCACCATCTTCTGCCCCTTCCTATGAAAAACATTTTTTTACAACTTCGATTTGCATGTTCATTTACCATATTCCAAAGACATTACTTTTCCTTCTAAGTAATTGGGTCTTTCTGACAGCAACCTCTAAGTCTCCAAATCTTTTACATTTGTGGTAATGGCAATCATAGGAAATCTAAGATTCTTATTAGCTGTTTCTCTCTTTTGTATCCTAATGGGTGGTTTATGAGGAGGGGTGGCTGATACCATGTATTCTCAGGCGGTTGCTTCTGAGCTGTCCTCCTTGCTGGCATGTGCTGTGAGGGGAAACCAGCTGTCATCTTGTGGTGTCAGGTTATGGGGCTATCCCTTTTGGGAAGCAGAGACTGTCCCCTCCCTGAAAGGAGAAAAGCCCTCAGAGGTCAGCAAAGGCTAACACCTGTTGAGTTTTGATAGTGTTCCAAAGTGAAGTCAAAAGGCCTTGCCTTGCTATTTATATAGGGACATGACAAAAGGGTCTTAAAATCTTGAGACAGCTGATCAAGGCAGAGCATAATCGCATCTTGGTGGAAGGGAACAAATGTGGCTTCTGATGAGCTATGTATAGGATCAACCTGGGAGTTCTGCTCAAAATGATGGATGTGGAGCATTGGCACATGTGTCAACTTCCCATGGGTCATTGCATGGATCTCTCTCTCTCTCTCACTCTCTCTCTTTTGATTTCCATATGAGCCAAATATTCTGAGTTTACTTTGCATCAGTGTATTGGACAACATGACATTTTAGTGGTATTTCATTTCAAATTTGAATCTTATTCCTAGACTATTAATCTCTTTCTATGACAGTGGTGGTTGTCTTAGTGATGTTTGAGAAAAAAACAAAGGTCAAAAAGCACATCAGGGTCCACTAAGCAAAGTTATAACATTTTAGTAAAATATTCATGAAGGTGTTTAATCTAATTTTTTGTCAATACCTGCTTATCTGTCCCCAAAATGATTAATACTACCTTAAGACCGATATATCTTACTGATGGCCTAGGGAAATTTTTAGGCTTGAAAATAACTAGGACCTTCCCATTGATGAGAATCCTCAGAACATAAATTCAGGGTCACATCTGCTTCAAAGCAGAATCTGGTGCTAGTGATCAAGGTTTCATCCTGCATAGAGCTTCACTGAAAGCTGAATTGTACGCAATGGCCCCAAAACACATGGGAGAACTACTGGTCTCATTCCACTGCAGGAGGATCACATCATGGCCCTTTGTTCCCTGGCATATATCTGATATTATTACATGCCTTTGCACTATATTCCCTATCACTGTCACTGCTTAGAAATCATACCTAGTACCACCATAAACATTTTCTCCAGCTTTTTTACTAGACAAACTTTTTTCTTGAGTCTCAACTTGTATATCACTTCCTTTTGTGCATCCATGGGCCCTGGGTCTAGGCTGCAGTAGCCCTGACCATGAGATGGGTTGATCTTCAGGGACAGATATTCTGTCAGTCAAGGAAGCCTGAGGCATACAGGTGGGTAGAGAACCAAGAGGGTTAAAAGGAGCCTACATTAATTTAAAGTTGTGATTGGGGAGATAACACCACCATGTGAAATGGCAAAGGAAGAACAGCATAAGTTTTAAATCTGATAGCTGAGGGCAAATGCAATGAGTTTTGAGAGGTGACCAATTTGTGTTTGAAACTGTGAATCAGTGCTGGGGTGCCCTTTTTGTATGTGATACATGGTGTAGGGCCATCAAGAGAAGGAAAAGTCTTCCTTGACCAATTACAGTTTATTGCTTTACATGCTGATTCTGCTTCCCCTCCAATGATATCTTCTAGACCTCAAGGTTATTTTCCTATATTGTCATAATATCCACCATAATGCAAGCCATGTAGTATGTGGTCAATGAGTATCGATTGATTTACTGCAATGGATCTGCAACTTTTTAAAGAGATCAGTGTAGGTTTCTCTGTCTTGTCCTTTAGGCATAGTTTTTATTTCTTTCTGTGTCATCAGGCAGTGGTGATGATCAACTCCCAAGATTTATTTATGTCCATGGGAATGCTGAGTGTACCATATTATGGACTGTCATTAAATCTTCTGCTCCAAGGGATGGAAATAGGGTTCAGCATAAAAAATGTGGAATCAAATTTATCTTTTTTCCTACCTCATATTAGATTTATGTACATGAGAGGCCAATTTCAAGGAAGTACAAAGCACAAACTACACAGAACTATGATTCCTGCTGTAACATCTCCAGTAAGATGAAACCAAGTTGACGTAAAGATCGAATGGTTTGTTGGTACGGTAAGTATGTATGAAATTAATGTTAAGGGCTAAAACACAGAAAACTAAAGATAAAGATCAAATTCTATAGATTTGTTTGGTGGAAGAAAGAAGGATAACAAGTTGTAAGCTAGGAGAAACTCATGGTGTTTCATTGCCTCCATGGGCCACCCTCACTTCCTCCCATGGATTTTGTCTAATTTACTACCCATTTTTCAAATGCCAAAGATAGCAAAATTCTAGTTTAGTGAAATCAGGATTGCTCTTGATTTTCTGTACCTTAGGACCTCTCTACTGGGCAAGTATTCCTAAGGCCAGCAGCACTGTCATCACCTAGGAGGGTGTTAAAGATGCAGAATCTCAGGTCCCACCCCAGCCCTACTGTAAAGCACCTATGTGTTAGTCAGATCCTCAGGCAATTTATGTGCACTGATTAAATTTTGAGAAGCTCTGGCCTAGGGTAAACAACACATGAGCATCATCTTTCAAGAGAATACAGACTAATTTGCAATAGCCAAGGTATGGAAACAATCCAAGTGTCTGTCAACAGAAGAGTGGATAAAAAAATAAAATAAAATGCATAAAAACAAGAAAATATTTAGCCAGAGAGAAAGAAGAAACTCTGTGCCATTTGTGATAACATGGGTGAACCTGGAGGACTTTATGCAAAGTGAAATGAGCTAGTTAAAGAAGAACAAAGACTACATGATTTTACTTATATGAGAGATCTAAAATAGTCAAACTCATAGAAGCAGAGACTACAATAGTAGTTTCCCAGGGCTGGGAGTGGAGAAAATGGGGGATTATGCAATGGATATAAATTTTCAGTTAATCTAGGTAAATAAGTTCCAGGGATCTGATTTGCACACAAGTGCTTATAATTAACAATATGGTATTATACACTTCAAAATTTGTTAAGAGGGCAGATCTCATGTGTGTTCCTATTACACACATACAAACAAAGTGATATAAGGAAACTTTGGGAGGTGTTGCATATGTGTATTACCTTGATTTTGCTAATGGTATCATGGTTGTTTGCATGTGTCCAACTCATCAAAGTACACAAATTATATATACGTAGTTCTTTATATATCAATTATACTTCAATCAAGCTGTTAAAAGAGAGAAAATCCATACTAACACATTTTTAAATGACTCAAGAATAATTTCTCTATTCATTGGTGTTCCCACATGAGTTCTGGCCTGAACCTCTATTGTTATGCTCATAACAACAAAGATCCCCCCACCAGCCTTTGCCTAGTTTCCAGAAGCACAGAGATGATCACTTCATTGCCTATTTACTTTTCTATTGCAGGGTTTCAACTCACCACATAAGCTCTGCAGGCAAACTTGGCCAGCAAGCTGACACACTGCTCACCAACTTATCACCATCTATTACCTTAGATGCTTTCTCCTCTGTACCAGTTATCCTGTGTTCTTGGTTGCAAGGAGAAGGGGAATATTGACTTTTCTGTGTCAAGATAATTGACACTTTACCCATATGCTTTCATTTGGAGGAAAAAGAATGAAGGGTATAACTTTTGACTTATCTTATTTTGACCAGGGCATGAAAAATAAATGGCCCTTTTAAGGAGAGCTCTCCAGTCTTCTGCTCTCTTCTCCTTGCTTCCAAAAGACCACCTTCTAGGGATTATACCATCTAGGCTTCTAGATGGGTTTGGACAGTGAATAGCTCACTGAGGACCCCAAAGGATGAGAAGAAAAGCAGATCTGGATATTTATCTCTCCTCTTTCCCTACAACTCCTCCCCTTGCCCCTTTACTCCTAAGGATGGTAATAACTTTTTACTGTTGTTAATATCTAAATGCTTCACCATACATTACAGGTTAACTTGATTTTTCCCACACCTTTGCTACTAGTGTCTTCATTAAAGTTTCTTCAACTCTTTTTTGAGTAGTCCTGCCTGTGTCCTGCCAAGACACTGACTAATTTAGATACAATATTTTCTCTGCTCTCTTAGCATAGTTCAAAGATGACAATTTAGTACACTTAAACTTTTCCATTACTTTCATTAGAACATCTTTCATGTAGCACTTCTCTGGACTCTTAGCAAGTGACCACTCTCAGGGCTCTGAGTCAGTGCTTCTCTCATTTTAATGTCTGCATACTAATCACCTGAGGGATCTCGTTACAATGCAGATAGTACTTTATTTCTGTTTATGACTTAATAATATTCCATGGGATGGGTGTACCAGCTTTTGTTAATCCATTTATCAATTGATAGACATTAAGATTGCTTTCATGTTTCATTGTTATAAATAATAGAGCTATGAACATTTGTTTACAAGTTTTTATATAGACACATGTTTTCAACTGCCTTAAATATATATATCTAGGAATGAAATTTCTTGGTCATATCGTAATTCTGTGCTCTGTTTTTTAAGAAACTGCCAGGCTGTTTTTCAATGTGGCTATAACATTTAACATTCTGTCTAGCAATATATGGGAAGGTTGGAAAAATTCAACACCATTTTATGATTAAAAATAACAACAACAAAACTAGGAATACAAGGAAAGTTCCTCAGCCTGAGAAAGGACAGCTGCAAAAACCCACAGCTGATATCATGCCTAATGGAGAAAGGACCCTCTGACATGAGGAGCAAGACAAGGAGTTCCACTCTTGTCACTTCTGTTTAGTATTGTACTAAGGGGGTATAACCAGGTCATTTTAGGGAAAAGTAAAAAGAAAAAAAATAGAAAGAAAAAGTAAAAAAGAAGAAATGGTAAAAGAAAAGGAAAAATCCAGAAAAAATTTAAAAAGTGGTGAAACTATTACTATTTTTATGACATAGTCTATTAAGAAAATCCTGAAGAAAAATCCTACAAAAAAAGAAGAAGAAGAAGAAGAAGAAAAAGAAGAAGAAGAGGGAGAAGAAAGAAAACAAAACATACACACACAAAAAAACCTTGAAATGATCCAGAGTAGTTAAAAATTACACTCACCTCCTCCCAGGACCAAACAGGAATTACAACTAAAGTATAAAATTATCAATCTGAATATCCAACTGAAGATTAGTGAACTGAAGTCTTATAATCATAAATTTACAGACGAAACCACACAGAGACTGGTAGGAAAGGCAGAAATGCAGAAGAAGCTGACCCTACTCCCGGGGTGGGTGCTGAGATTACGAGAGGGATATCTCAGGTGCTGAGGTTCCCCCTAAGGATTGTGGAGTCTCAATCCCACACTGAGACTCCCTAGCCCAGAGCACCAGAGGTATCCATATAATATCTGGCTGTGAAAACCAGCCGGAGTTCTCTCTGCCAAAGAGCGACAGGAGTCAGCTATAGAGCCAGGTGCCATTATAAAGTGTTAGCATACAAAATATTTGCAGCCACTTAACCCTGGGCTCTAGCAAAGTGAGAGCAGAGTAAACTAGAGTCATGTGAGGACAGACTGGGCTTTTTGTGGGGAGAGAACTGGGGAGAGAACTGAAGGGACAACTGAAGGAGTCCCTGTGACTTAGTCCCTCTCCCACAAAGCATATGCCATCTTTCTTGGGTAGAGCATTCCCCTCCTTAGAGCATCAGGCTGGGGAAAATACAATACTCAGGCCCTCTGTATTCTCTATTTCCCCACCCTGTGAAGCTTATGCCCTGCGAAGGAGTCAGCTTCATAGGCCCTGGATGTAAAGTTTTGGGCAGACACAAGGGGGTCAGTTATTGAGCTGTATGGCTTTGGGACAGTGGTTCTTATCCCCACCTTCCTGTAAGCCTAACCAAGGACTCCCCCTCACAGGAGATCTGCTAGCTCTACCCTCCGGATTTCCAGCAAACCTGCCCTGTTGAGCTCAGGCTATCCAACAGGTCCATGTAGAATCTGAAAAAACTGAGTTGTGTGGCTCTAGGACAGGGACCATTCTTGCCCTTACATGCCCCACTGGTACAGAGCGCCCTCCTTTCACATAGCCAGATGTTGGTCTGTTTAAACCTAATTCAATCTGCTGGCCTAACTCTTGACAACTCCCTGCAACTTCATGCCATTACAAGGGTCTGCAGGCACCTGTCATGTGGTAGCCAGCCTTGGTGTAACCTGGGATTTTTACTGATTCACCTCAGACCCAGCACTGGCATCAGACTTGAATCTGTATCAGGTTGGTGACACTGCTTTCCCCTCCCTGGTAACTCCTAAGAACTTACCTCATGCACTTCAAGTACCACCAGAGACTCTTTCAGTGACACAGCCTAACAGAAAGTCAGCAAGTAAAGGCAGGTTAAGGTGGATCTCAGGGTGTTATGAGCCTTTTGCTGACCTGCCCCTAGGCTTGGTGCTAGTGGAAGCCAGCCTTAGTGACCAGCAAGGTCCTTCTGACACACATCCAGGTCCACAAGAGTCAGCTACAAACTATGAATCACTTGGTAACTCCAAATATGTTACCAAGGATCAGTCACAGGCAGCATCTGACAATGACTTGAACCTGAGTCCTTCCCAGGAAACCCAGAACCAACACATCCAGTGATGAGCTTCAGACAACATTAAAGCAGGATCCAATTAGCTTCACAAGCAGCGCTTCCAAAGACAGATCTCAGCAGGCACCAAAAATGCTATGGTGAATTCCACTTTCTATAGTCAGCACCTGAACAGCAGCTCATAAACTGTGTTTGGGGTTGGCTCTTACAGTTAGCCAGCCTGAGGCTTGACCTCAGGCACAAACAAGCTAACAGCAATCAAGACTCAATTACAACAGGAGGACTCAAACAACCAACACAAGGGACATTCCTAGAGCACCCAGTTCAAGCGATCAAGGAGCCTGCACACCTACCAAATAAGGCCATTCTTCCAAAGCTAGAAAAGATGGCAGATCTACCCAATATACACATACACACCCACAAAGCACAGAGAGACAGCCAAAATGGGGAGACAAAGAAACATGTCCCAAGTGAAATCACAGAAGAAATCTACAGAAAAAGAACTAAAGGAAACAGAAGGAAGCAATCTAACAGATATAGAATTTAAATTAAAGTGGTCATAAGAAACATTAATAAATTTTTATCTTTCATTTTTGTTTGTTTGATGCATTACATTTATTGATTTATAAATATTGTACCATCCATTCATCCCTGGAATGAATCCCACTTGATCATGGCATATGGTCTTTTTAATGCTTTGCTGGATCTGGTTTGCTAATATTTTTCTGGGGATTTTAGCATCTATGTTCATCAGCAATATTGGTCTTTAGTATTCTTTTTTTGTTGTTGTTGTGTCTTTACCTGATTTTGGAATTAGGATAATGCTTGCTTCAAAAAAAAAAAAGGAAAGAAAAGAAAAAGAATTTGGGAGTTTTCCCTCTTCTCAAATTTTTTGGAATAGTTTGAGAAGAATAAGGGTTAGCTCCTCCCTAAATGTTTGGTAAATTCACCTGTGAAGTCATCCAATCCAAGACTTTTGTGTGCTGGAAGTAATTTTTTTATTATTATTACTGCTTGAATTTTACTAGCTCTAAGTGGCTTATTCAGGCTTTATGCTTCTTCTTGATTTGGTTTTGGAATATTATGTATTTCTAGAAATGTGTTTATTTCACCCAGGCTGTCAAAATTCTTGACTGTGAAAGCATGGGGCATGGGTGGGGAAGGGGAGAGCAATGGGGGAAAAATTGGGATGATTGTAATTGAACAACAAATTTTTTAAAATATTATTTAAAGGGAACTTCAACAAAGAGATAGCAAGCATCATAAAGGACAACAATAAAGCAGCCATAGGAAAGAAAATAGTCAAAAATGAAGATACAACATCTAGAAGGAATATACAGGGTGTGCGCAATAAATTGGCAAAATTTTAGTAAAATCAACAACATACCACAAAATTGTTATATTTTGAAATAAATTTATTCTTATATGTAAATGCATAAACATAGTTGTTATTTTTTCAATTGTTCAAAAGTGTCTCCATTTGCTGCAATAATAGACTCGATTCAACTTCGGAATCTTAAGCATTCTTTATACAACTTTTCTTTATCCATGGACATCATCATATTTTCAATCTAAGCTTTAACAGCCTCTTTATTGGGATGAGGTTGTTTATTAACTTCTCTCTCACAAATGCTCCATGCATAATATTCTAAAGGACTTGCATCTGGTGAACTAGGTGGCCAGATTTCCTTTCACCAGAATTCAGGAACATTGTTCAATGTTCTTGAAATTCTTGCACCTTTTTGGCATTATGTGCTGGGGCAACCTCTTATTGGAAGATCAAATGATACCCATTTGTGACTTGCTTCATCCATGGTCTCAAAACATCAAGGTAAACATCAGTAGTCACCTTCAAGCCTTGTGGAATAAAATGACAAGTCATGATATCTCTCCTTCATTGCTGACGACACCTAACACCATCACTGTAGCAGGAAATTTTATTTTCATGACAATTGGAACTTCATTAAGATTCTCACAGAGCCACATGTTGTTTCTTCTGTTGACTATTTGGTTCTGCTGAAACTTCTTTTCTTCAGAGAAGAAAATCAGAGGGGTTTTTTTTCTTTGGGATTTTTCAATATTGTTAGCAGTTTCCTTGCTTTTTCAAAATGCCTTTGCTTTGTCCGCTGTGTCATAACCTGGCCTCTTCTAAGAACATATGATCTATATCTGATCATATATCTTCAGCAATAATCTTGCAACTCGTTGCATCCAACATCTGCGGTTCTCTTGCTATGGAGTACATTGACTTTCCTGGACCTTCATTGATGATTTCCTGGATTCTATGTACAATATCTGAACTTGTGCGAACCTTGCATACCTTATGTGTTTTCCTTGTTGGTGTAGCGATATCAGGATCAACATCATACACCTTCTTCAAGTTGTCAACTATATTTAAAGGGATGTTGTTGATATCAGCAATTTCCCTAGCAGTTTACCCTGCTCACAGTCCAGAAATTATGATTGCTCTAACATGGTATTTCTTTGACACGATAGTTGCTCTCAGAATTTAATAGTTTATATCTGAAACAATGATAATAATCTTAGAAGCATAGTTTCTCCAAATTAATAAGAAGCACGTGAAATAAGGAGATGCAAAGTTATTGCCACTTTATCACATGCACCCTGTAAAGTAGGTTAGATGAAGCAGAGGATGAAATCAGTGATTTGGAAGACAAGGTACCTAATAAAGTAGCAAAAATATAGTATTTTCTTTTAGTGAGGATAGTTTAAGGAATCTTTGAGAAAATGTGAAGTATAACAACATCTCTGTCCAAGGGGTACCAAAGGGAGAAGAAAGAGCAAGGGAATGAGAATCTTTTTAAAGAAACAATGGCTAAAAACTAGTGAAATAAACAAACATATGTCCAGGAAGCAGACTCCCAAACAATATAAAGCCAAAGACACCCACACCAAAACACACCATAATTAAAATATCAAAGGTTAAAGACAAAGAGAGAATTTTAAAAACAACAAGAGAAAGATAATTAACTACAACAGAGCACCTGTAAGACTGTCAGCTAATTTTTCAACAGAAACTTTGCAAGCAAGAGTAATTAGCACAAAATATTCAAAGCAATAAAAAGTAAGGACCCGTATCAAAGTCAACTCTACCCGGCAAAGCTATCATTTATTTAAAAAGAAATAAAGAGCTTACCAGACAAGAAAAAGTTAAAAGGATTTCATTACCACCACACCAATATTACAGAGCATGTCAAAAGGTCATCTTTAAAAAGAAGAAAAAAGGAACAAAGTTATAAAAATAAAATTGCAATAAATACGTAACTATCAAAAATCACTTTAAAGATAGATTCATTCTGTGGTATGTCTCTTGTCAACAGCATGTATGTTGGTCTTATCCATTATCCTTATCCATTCAGCTACCCTATGTCTTTTGGTTGGAGTATTTAAAGACACACACAGATGAAAAGTAAAGAGATGGAAAAAGATATTTCATGCAAATGGAAATGAAAAAATAGCTGGGTATCAATACTTACATAAAACAAAAATAGAATTTTTAAAAGTCTACAATAAGAGACAAAGAAGGATACTATGTAATCATAAAGAGATAAATACAAGAAGATACACATTTATAAACATTTATGCACCCAACATAGGAACACCTAAATATATAAAGCAAATCTAGATGAGAATAAAAGGAAAGAGAAAGACTGACCGTAATGCAGTCATAGTAGGGGATTTTAACACCCTGTTGATATCAATGGATAGATCTTCCAGATAGAATATTGCTTTTAGAAAAAACATGGGGGCCAGAGAACTAACTAACTGGTGATGCTTTCTAAAAATTTTGGTCAGTTATGTTATGTCTCATATTTCTCTGGCCAAACTATGTCATATGGCTGACCAAGCTCAAAGTCAATGGAGCAGGGAAGTATTATTCTCTATATAGAAGACACTGTAAGTCATTTAGCAATGAGCAGGAATATATAACTGAGAAGGAAGGAAACAATAATTGTTAACAATAACATATTTCTCACAATTGCTTTTTAGGCCTATCACTGTGTCTAATATTGTGTACTGAGTTAATCAATATGTGTTTAGTATTTGAACAAATGATGTCATACCATAACATTATTAATGAAGAAAGATCATTTTGTGAAGATGAGAAAAAGAAGAAAAAAAAATAAAGTTATATTGATTTTGAAGAACGAAGAGAGGAAGGATGAAGTTATTCAACCAATAGTTATAAAGTTGGAGAGACAGAGTGAGAGTGAGAATAAGAGAGAGAGAGAAATGAAAGTTAAGCTGTGAAACAGGTGATATTCCCAAGGTGGAATGTTTGCAATGAAGAGAAATGGGTTATTGGATCTGGAAACAGGAGCTAGAAAAGATCAATCAGGATGTGGTCAGAGATAAGAACAATATACACAAATGGTATTGGAAAGAAAAGGTGTTACTAATATCAAAGATACTTTTGTAATTATTAAATAATGCCTCTTCCAAAACTCCAAATAGAGTGATGTCACTTTTTTTCTACAAAGGTGTGTTTCACACAATAAAAGTAAGTTAACTGAAACCTAAATGTAACAACAGCCTAATTAAGTTTAGTGGAGGATGAAGAAGAGATAGTTTGAAGAGGAGAAATGATTCAAATCACCTGGTTTAAAAGTGAAGCCCAGCGTAGAAAAAAAAAACCAATACATGTAACAAGAATATAACAAATATCTGACAATAAACTTTAATGACTTACTTAGGCAGTTAAGAGGGAATTAGGGAAAAAAAACTTGAGATAAAGAGAGAAGAAAAAAAAAATAGAGGCAAACGTAGAAAATGTGAGGCTAAAAACAAACCAAACCAAACCAAAACCAACAAACAAGAAAACAAAATCTTAGCCTACTGGTTCTTAACACTATCTAAATACTAGAATCACCTGGAGAAAGCTTTTAAAAGTACTCACGCTGTGGGCCCATCACCAGAGATTCTGAATTAATGGACCTAGAATGAAACCTGGTATTGTTATTTAAAAAACAAACCCTCCCAGGTGATTCTCTTGTGCCATTTGGACTAAGAACTATCATCTTAGAGGCATAGAGGAAAGATGTAGAGTGTACTGTCAGTTGGTAAATTACTTTTGTTCAATCTCATGGTCCATTTTGACTATAGCCTTAAAAAAATCTTTAAGATGTAAATTAGCTAATTAACCAAGCATAGCTGAGATGCTTTTTACTTTTTATATAATGAAACACTTGAAGATCTGGTTTGTTAAGTCCCTAAGCAAATAACTTAGCATTTTCAATTGTTTTCCATGCTTGTAAATGAAATAGTTTAGACAAGATGATTTCTAAGACTGTTACCACAGGTATGACTTCAAGAATATTAGAATGAGAGAGGTAGGGAAGCCAGTCAAAATGATCTCTCTTCCAGGTTTGTATGGAATCATCTATTGGGCACACTTAATACACATTTTAAGCAAAAACAAAAAGGGAGTGAACTGGAAATAGAAAGTCAGAAAAATGTAAAAAGACTCCAGCTCTCATCCCCCAAAAGAAACACCAATTTAATGACTATTCACAGACAAAAAAACATATTTTAATTTTCTAATGCCAGTGAGAAAACACCTTTATGAAGGTCAAATACAAGAAAAAATTCATTGAACAGCTAAGAAGTAGTTTATTCACTTACATTACCACATACCAAACCTGTCCCAGCACAGAGCTGAGAGAGATCCTGTTGGCTCACAAGTTCTCCTATGAGGGAAAGAGAGAGTAAACCCACTCACAGACCCTGACACCAGTTTCATCCACCTGTGAAATCCAGTATCAGACCTCCCAGTGGACCCCACCACCAAGCCTGTGAGGAAGAGGTAAATGTTTCTTAAAATGAACATATACCAACCAATACAAGACTATGAGGATCACAAAGAATTATGGAAACATTACACCACCAAAGGAAAAAAAACAAAAAACAAAAACAAATCTCTGGTTATTCACCCTAAAAATATAGATCTACAAACTATCTGATAAAAAATTCAAAGTAGCTATCCCAAAGAAACTCAGTGAGTCTCATGAGAATACAGAATGACCAAAATTAAAAAAAAAAAAAAATTACAAAACAAAATGAAAAATTCAACAGAGATAAAAACTAGGAAAAGGTAACACAGAAATTCTGCAGCTGAATAATCCAATGACCGAACTGAAAAGAATTCATTAGAGTTTCTATGTCAGACTTGATCAAGAAGAGGAATCAATAAACTTGAAGACAAGTCATTTGATGGTATACAAAAAAAAAATAAATAAATAAAAAAAATTTTAAAGTTACAGAAAATAAACTGTCATTATTTGCAGTGTACATAGAAAACCCAATAGACTCCACCAAAAATCTACTTGACCTAATAAGCAAATTTAGCAAAATAGCTGGCTATAAAGTCAAAATTCAGAAATCAAAGGCATTTTTGTATACCAACAATGAAACATCGGAGATAGAAGCTAGGAAACAAATTCCATTTACTATAGCAACAATAAAACTAATGTACTTTGTAATAAACTTAACAAGGAGGTTAAAGATCTGTACTCAGGAAACTACAGAACACTAAAGAAAGAAATTAAGGAAGACACAAATAAATGGAAGCACATACCATGTTCATGGATGGGAAGAATTAACATCGTTAAAATGTTCATACTACCAAAAGCAATTCATAGATTCAATGGAATCCTTATTAAAATACTAATGGCATGTTTCACAGATCTAGAAAAAATACTTCAAAAATTTATATGGAGCCCAATGACCACAAATAGCCCCAGCAATCTTAAGAAAGAACAAAGTAGGAGGAATCACAATACCAGATTTCAAACTATACTACATGGCCACTGTAATCAAAACAGTCTGGTACTGGCATAAGAACAGACATATAGATCAATGGAACAGAATAGAGAGCCCAGAAATAAACCCAGGATTCTATGTTCAATTGATATGTTCAACAAATGAGGAAGGAGCATAAAATGGAGTAAAAATAGCCTCTTCAACAAGTGGTGTTGGGAGAATTGGACAAGGACGTTCAAAAAAAAAAAGCTAGACCACCAACTTACACCATACACCAGAATAAACTCAAGATGGATAAAGGACTTAAACATAAGCTGTGCCACCATAGAGTCCTAGAGGAAAACATAGGCAGTAAAATGTCAGATATCCTATGCAACAATATTCTCACTGATAATTCTCCATGGTGAAGGGAAGTGAACAAGTAAACAAATGGGACTACACCAAACTGAAAAGTTTCTGTTCATCTAAAGAAAACATCAGCAAAATTAAAAGGGAACCAATTGTATGGGAAAACAAGTTTGCCAATGATACCACAGACAAGGATTTGATCTCCAAAATATATAAAGAATTTATGCAACTCAACACCAGGGAGTCAGACAATCCAATTAAAATATGGACAAAGGGCCTGAACAGATACTTCTCTGAGGAGGACATTTAAAGGGCCCATAGGCATATGAAAGAATGCTCAACATCACTAGCCATCAAAGAAATGCAAATTAAAACCACAATGAGATACCACCTCACACATGTCAGAACAGCCATCATTAACAAATCAACAAACAAGTGCAGGTGAGGGTGTGGAGTAAAGGGAACCTTTGTGCATTGTTGGTGGGAATGCAGACTGGTGAAGCCACTATGAAAAGCAGTATGGAATTTCCTCAAAAACTAAAAATGGAACTGCCTTTTGACCCAGTGATTCCACTACTAGGATTATACCAGAAGAATCCTAAAACACCAATTCAGAAGAACCTATGTACCCCTGTGTTCATAGCAGCACTATTTACAATAGCCAAGTGCTGGAAACAGCCTTAGGGCCCATCAGTGGATGAATGGATCAAAAAACTTTGGTACATTTATTATTATTATTTTTAAAGATTTTATTTCATTATTTCTAGAAAAAGGGGAAGGGAGAGAGGCAGAGAGGGAAAGAGACGTCAATGTACGGTTGCGTTTCACCTGCCCCCAGCCACAGGCCTGACTGGAGACCTGGTTTGCAACCTGGTTATGTGCCCTGGCTGGGGAATCGAACCTGCGACCTTTGGGTTCGCAGGCTGGCGCCTTAACCACTGTGCTACCAGCCAGGGCCTTTGGTACAATTACACAGTGGAATACTATATAGCAGAAAGAAAGAAGAAATTCTTACCTTTGGTAATAGTATGGGTAGAATCGGAGAGTATTATGCTTAGTGACATAAGCCAGTCAGTGAAAGACAAATACCATATGATCTCACCCATTACAGGACAATAATGAACAAAACTAACAAGCAAAATAGAACCAGAGGCATGGAAACAAGGAATAGATTTTCAGTGTGCAGAGGGGAAGGGGAGAAAGAGGTAAAGAAGGGGAACAGTTTAGTCATGGAGCTAGTATAAATGGGCCATGGACATGGACAACATGTGGGATTGACTATGAAAGAGGGGATAGGGAGGGTGGGGCAGAGGAGGGCAATGGGGAAAAATGGGATAAATGTAATACACAATAAATTAATTTTTAAAAATAAAAATAAAAAAATAAAGGAGAGATAGACTTTCCAAGACAAAAAAAAATAAGGGAATTTGTTACTACTAGAGTTGTTTAACAAAGTAAACTAAAAGGAGTTCTGTAAGTTGAAATAAAATGACACTAAGCTGCATAAAAAGCATATGAATCTCACTGGTAATGGCAAATATATAAACAAATACAGAATCATGTAATACTGTAATGGTGGTGCATAATAAAGTTTACCTGTAGAATAAATGTTAGAAAACAAGAGTATTTAAATAATTGTAACTACTAAAAGTTGTTAATGAGTACATACTCTAAAAAGCAGTAAAATCTGATACCAATAACAAAAGGTGAGTGAGGAACTAAGAGTATAGTTTTGCATGCAATTGAACTTATCAATTTAAAATAAATTATTACAAGTTTTTAAAATATTTTATTTATTATTTTTAGAGAGGGGAGTAGGAGAGAGGCAGAGAGGGAGAGAGACATCAATCTATGGTTGCCTTTCACCTGCCTCTAGCTATGGACCTGGCTGGAGACCTGGCTTGCAATCTGGTTATGTGTCCTGGCTGAGAATTGAACCAGCAACCTTTGGGTTTGCAGGCTGGTGCCTATTCATTGTGCCTCCAGCCAGGGAAAATCATTATAAATTTTACTCAAGCCTCATAGTAAACATAAAAACCTAAAGTAGATAAAAAAAAAAAAACAGGTTAAAAAGATAAAAAGGAAGTACATATGTTACTAAAACAATAAACATTGAATCACAAAATATAATAGCAAGAGAGGCTGAGAGGAAAAAAGAACAACCAAATAGAAAACAATGAATAAAATAAAATGTTAATAGTAAGTCCCTATCAATTAATAATTATTGTAGATGTAAATGGATTAAACTCACCAATCAAAAGATACTAAGTGGCTGAATGTAGAAAAAGCAAGATTCAAATATATACTCTTTACAAGAGATTTATTTATATTTCCTAAAGGCTAAAAATGAAAAACTGGAAAAAAAATTCTTACAAATGTTAACCAAGAGACAGCAGGGATGGCTATACTTGTATCAGACAAAATAGAGTTTACAAAAGTTGTCACTAGAGACAAAGTATATTACATAATGATAAATGGACCAATTAAATAAGAAGATATGATTATAATAAATATATATGCACCAAAGATCAGAGTACCTAAATATATAAACATTAACACATATAATGCAATAATAGTAAAATAAACACTGTATTATGTATTTAAAATTTTGCTAAGAGGGTATATAGTTCATTATTTTTATTACACACAAAAATAATAAATTAAAAAGGAGCTGGAATCTTTTGGAAGTGGTGAATTATGTGAACAGCAGATAGAGGCAATGGTTTTTATGAATATATACCTATCTTTAAATTTATTTAATTGTATACATTAAATACATGTAGGTTTGTATGTTGATCCTAGGTCAATAAGATGTTTATTTTTTCAAATAGAAAGCATGAAAGAAAAAGCTCTTTTAATTTTAGCTTTCATGAAACTTTTGTTACTTTGAAATATAATTCTCCAAAAATTGTTTTTTAAAAAAGTAAATATTAGAGAGTGAGTGAGCACAATTACTTTTTTCCATGTTTGTGGCCTCTAAATTATTACTATGCTCTGTTTTCCTCATTATCCACAAATAATCTGAAGTACTTTTGAGGCTTGGGACAAAAAGAATGAGATAGTAAGGCTTAGATAAAAAATGTATGAGAACCATTTACCTATTTAAAAAATAAAATGTTGTAATAGAGTTTCAGACTGTGTGCTGTTTGCATTTCTAGGTACAGTTATGGAGGGGAGAGGTAAGAAGAGAAGTATGGAGGTAGAAATAGGACTGAGGATAGGACGCCCCCATAAGCTCCACCCCCTTATCCACTGCTTAGATCAGGTGGCGTCAGTTCTGGCCTTCCTGCCTCTAGGCCAACCCATTTTTAAAAGTAAGAAAGACTAATGGTTTGCTTACACCAGAAGATGGAGGCCACACTGTTCTCTTTATCAAAAATGGTCTAGCTTGCTCCACTGCAGAGGCCAAAGGCTCAAAGGACACAGAAAAAAAAAAACAGGCCTGAGTCTCTTAGTTGAATTGCTTAGACCAATGGACCTCCCCATGTAAGCATAGCTTAGAAGCCACTTTGAGCATTTTTTTTAAAGATTTTATTTATTATGTTCAAAGAGAAAGGAAGGGAGAGGGGCAGAGAGGGAGAGAGAGACATCAATTTATGGTTGCCTTTCACCTGCCTCCAGCTACAGACCTGGCTGGAGACCTGGCTTGTAACCTGCTTAGGTGTCCTGTCTGGGAATCAAACCAGGGCCTTTTTCGTTTGCAAGCCTGTGCTCAATCCACTGAACCATACCAGCCAGGATATGTACTTTTAGTTTAAAAGCCACATTCTTTTGTTCTCTCAATCTTATCTGTGCTTCTGAGTTATTATAATAGTTACCTTTCATGAGATGTCAGACACAGCAGCAGGCTGTTTTACATGCAATTAATGCTCACAAAGCCCTATACATAGAATTATTCTTTCTCCATTTTTCAGATACAAAAGTTCAAGCTGAAGACTGCTCAGCTAGTAAATGGCAGAACCAAAATACAAACACAAAATGCTTAATGTTGGAGTTTCAACACTACAGGATACTGCCTCTAGTTAAGATGTCTTTCTTAAAATAGGCAAATTTGCTAATTATAAAAGTCATGTATGATCATTGTAGGGAATTTACACAAGTCAGAAAAATAATTAAAATCAGTGTTAATGTTCTATGATCTTCACTTGACCACCCACATTAAACCTCAATTAATATTTGGTGTTTTGTGGTATTTTAAAATTTTTAATAAAAATTGTTTCACTTGATCACATTATCTGCACTTTTCTCACATCATTAAGTTCTTTATGAACATAATTTTAACTGCCTTCATAACAATTACAATTTATAGAAACATTCCCTTCCTTCTAGATATTGGGGTACTCCTTTCTCTGTTGCTATAAATAATGGTAGGGTGAGCATATTATAAATCTTTGTTTTATTCCTAATTATTTTATTTGGACACATACAGAGTAGCGTGTACATATCTCGTCTCTCAAAACCATCAACCATACCCACAGGTGTCTTCTATATTATTATTTATATTTAATCTGTGGAGTTCTGCCTTCTGACCATAACTAATTGGTGCGGACCCAAACTTATCTATTTATTTTTGGAATTTGAAGTTTTAACCTGAGAGCCATAGAAACTTGAGTGTTAATCCTAGCCAAGCATTCTAGGGGACAGGACCATCATCAGTTGCTGCTAAGATCCCCAAAGCTACTCCAGTTCCTGTTCTTCCCAAAGCCCAGCTTTTCAACCATTCCTGTGTCCCCAGATTCACCGGTATTTTTCCAACTAACCCTTGCCTGATGCACTCACTATCTATGGTTGGTTTCAGTATTTGAACAAAAGAACTTTATTAATATGAAATGCACAGTAATGTTTCTTGAAGAAGTATTACTTGGTTAAAGCAAATTTAAGATCATTCATACAGATTGCCTTATCCTCCCCAGGAATTTCTAGAGTTTGCATTCCCATCAGTAAACACATGGGAGGATATTATTATATTTAATATTTTAACCAAATTTGATGGTAAATTGTACCATCTCATTATTTAAATTGGAATTTATGTATTATTAATAATGTTTAACATTTTTACATGTGCTTATTAGATTTGTGAACATCAGTGCCTATTCTTTATCTATTGTGGCCTAAGGGTTTTATTGTGATTTATGCAAGATATTTCTACATTGAGAATGATAACTTCAGTCAGAGAACATCTCACACTTTGCTGTAATTTTATGATTATGTGTCTGCCACTAATCTCCCACCATTGCCTTTCTTATATCCTAAACTTCTGCTGCATTAAACCACACATTCCTTGTAGTAGTCAGGATGTGCTAGTTTATGCTATGGGAAAACAAAGTCCAATATTTCAGTTCTCCAGCCCACAAAAAAACTGAATACTTTTCTTGAGGTTTGTTAGAAGTGGGAGGATTCTGCCAATAGTTAACACTCTGTGCCCAGGCTGATTGAAGTTCCATTTTGGCTCCTGCTTCCACAAACACTGTGGCAGGTCAGGGAATTAGGTGATTCATGTGCTCTTCCTGCCTAGAAGTAATGCACATCCCTTCTGACCATATTTAATGGACTAAAGCAAGCCACATGGCCCTGACAAACCTCAAATGGGCAGGAATGTACAGTCCTACTATGTGCCTAGCAGGAGGTGAGAACTACAATAAATGTGAAGAGCTCTACGTGGTTAAACAGCCCTGTACATTTTTGCTATACCTCACTATTCTGTCTCCTGAAAAGTTCCTTCTGCTTCTTAACATGTTCACATTCTAACAGCCCTTCAAAGGACTTCTCAAAAACCATGTTGCTGCTGACATCTTTTCTCACTTCCTCCAGATAGAATTGATCTCAATCTTCTCTGAGCCACCTCAAAATCTTAACTTAGGAGACATCTTTCTATCTTGAATGATTGTCACTTATACACAACTTTCCTTTCTTTTACTGGATCCAGAGCTTCTTAAGGGAAAGTTCTGTAACTGGTTAATGTTTATATGCTCTACAAGGATGAGTCTAGGCCCTGGTATATTAATTAGGCTTATAATGATTGAATGGAAAAATGTACAGTATACTAAGATCCACTTTATTTGTAACTCAATAATTATATTGATAAGACTATCATTTTAAAATAAGCTCAACTTAAAATTAGCATGTTATTTGACTTTCCTGAGGTCCCTCAACTCAGTGATTTATTGAGAAAGCAGGTGGTTACAAGGTGCTTGACAAAAGTCTTCCTCTCCAGGTACATAGGCAGATGGTTAGACTTTTAGGACATTCAGAAAAAGACTCTTATTGATAGGTATATTAATGTATCTTGAGTTGGCCATGGTTTTAAATTGTTAGTACTCTTGCTTTTAAATATAAATTGCTGAAAGTTTATCTTCATCTTTTCCAATTTATTTTGATATTTGTTTATTTAACTCTGTATAAGGTTTTCATAATTTTATTTAATCTTTTATGTACTTTTGAACTCTACAGGATGCACATGATAAAATGGCAAAACTTTAGTAAAATAACATACCACAAAAGTGTTATATTTTGAAATACATTTATTCTTATATGTAAATACATAAATATAGTCATTATTTTTTCAATTGTTCAAAAGTGTCTCCATTTGCTGCAGTAATAGACTCAATTCAACTTTGGAATCCTGAGCACCCTTTAAACAACTTTTCTTTATCCACGGATATCATCATGTTTTCCATCTTAGCTTTAACAGCCTCTTTATTGGAATGACTTTGTTTATTAACTTCTCCCTCACAAATTCTCCACACATAATATATTCTAAAGGATGTGCATCTGGTAAACTAGGTGGCCAGATTTCCTTTGACCAGAATTCAGGAACATTGATACTGAGACATTCTTGCACCTTTTTGGCATTATGTGCTGGTGCAACCTCTTGTTGGAAGATCAAATGACATCCATTTGTGACTTGCTTCATCCAGGGTACAACTACTTCACTCAAAACATCAAGGTAAACATCAGTAGTCGCCTTTGAGCCTTGTGGAAATAAAATGACAGGTCATGATATCTCTCTCCTTCATTGCTGACGACACCTAACATCATCACTGTAGCAGGAAATTTCATTTTCATGACAATTGGAACTTCATTAAGATCCTCACAGAGCCACCTAGTGTTTCTTCTGTTGATTATTTGGTTCTGCTGAGAATTATTTGCATCAGAGAACAAAATCAGGTTTTTTTCTTTCTTTGGGATTTTTCAATGTTGTTAGCAGTTTCCTTGCTTTTTCAAAGTGCCTTTCCTTTGTCTGCTGTGTCATAAACTGGCCTCTTCTAGGAACATACAATCTGTATCTGATATTTTCAGCAATAATCTTGTGAACTATTGCATTTGACATCTGCAATTCTCTTGCTATGGAGTGCATTGACTTTCCTGGATCTTCAATGATGATCTCCTGGACTTTGTGTACCATATCTGGATTTGTGTGATCCTTACGTTCCTTATGCATTTTCTTTGTTGGTGTGGTGACATCAGGATCAGCATCATACACCTTCTTCACATTGTCAACTGTACATAAAGGGATGTTATTGAAGTCTGCAATTTCTTTAGGAGTTCTCCCTGCATGCAGTCCAGAAATTATGGTTTCTCTAACATTATATTCCTTCAATATGATGATTTCTCTCAGAATTTAATACTTTATATCTGAAACAATGATGTTAAATCATGACCTCGGAAACATAGTTTTTCAAAATTAATAAGAAGCACATGAAATAAGGAGATGCAAAGTTATTGCCAGTTGATTGCACGCACCCTGTAGTTTTGGATTAAAACTTACTATATAAATAAACATACATCATGTTTATGTGTATTTATATATGTACATATATAAAAATATATATGTAATATATACTATATATATACATACACATATGTGTATTGTGTACACACACACCTATATAGTATTCACAAATACACATATATGAGGTCTTTGCATTTAATGTTCCTCCAAATCTTTTTATGGCAGTAGACTCTCATTCACTTGAATTTCAGCTTCTCAACTTCCTTCACTAACCACCCTGGCTAGAGCAGCTTCTGACCATTCCCCAACTCCTCACCCTCCCATTTTATTCATTGTTTTAAAAAATCATGTTATTGCCTGAAATTCTCTCATACATGTACTTATTTTGTTTTATTGTTATTGCTATTCTTCCCACTAAAATGCACTGTCTTAAGTACAAGTCTTTCATTTTTTAACTAATATACTGACAAAAAGCAAACATTGCCTGGTACAGAATGTGGGACAAAATAAATATTTTGCAGATCAGTGAGTGGATGAATAAAAGATTTTTTCTAGGAAGACTGGGTGTATTGTGCTGTCATTCACCTGTAAAGAAAATGCAAAGGCAGAAATAATTTTAGAGGAATGGTTGAGTCTGAGGTTCCTTTGTGATATTCAAATGAAGATGTCAAACAGGAATTTGATTACCTGGGTCTGAAGTGTAGGTTAGTGAACACAGATGTGCAGCTTATTTCCTCACAGGTGACAGCTGAAATCATGGAAATGGCTGAATTTCCTGGGAAGGGAATAGTGGCATACAAATAGCAAAAAACAGATTTTGGACTCCCAGATCTTTTTCTCCCTGATGTCTGCTCCTCTCAACAGCCTCTAATAGGAAGGCATTCCTGAAACCTTCCACTCTTGACAGTGTAAATGGCCTTGCCTCTTTCATCTCATTGGTCTCTCTATCAACAGGGACAACTCTGGAAGGCTGGCCCTGCATAGTCTATTTTTCCCAGTCTGTTAGACTCATGTTTGTCCCTGACGTTACAGATGTAGGAGAATCAATACATCCCATGGGGCCTTACAGAAGCAGAGAGCAGATCCCACTTGCCTACCTAAAGGCTTTCTCCCAGCCCTTCTGGCAAAATTCCTAGGAAAAGAAGACAGGGGTATGTGAAGAGTAATTTATTGGTGATGCACAGCAGCAGCTGGCTGCCTCTCTAATGACTATTTGTATTCATGCAGAGATCTGTTCAACAAAGGAGTTCAAGCTCAGAAAGGACTCCTCCTTGGTAATACACACAAGTGTTTTCATAATCCTTTGTGTCTCTGCCCTGAGGCTGTTCGAAGCACAACATGTAATTCAAAGCTTCAAAGAATAAATAAAAGTTGAATCCTATTCTATAGTTAAGGACCCTGAGTCATAGCGATATATCTGGTGACTCCCAAAAATCAATTCTGGCACCAAAAATCACATCCCTGCTTCCTAATATTTATTCCAGAGCTCTTCCTATTTCCTAACAATAGTTGCCTAGCAAACGTGAACTATTTTCTAACAGTTTCATTAGCCTCAGCATATTAACTAATACAATAATAATATTCAAGTATCATCTGGTAAACTAAAACCAAGCAAGGCTGATTTTGCCCAAAACTAGCCTCAGACTATGCTGTGTGTTAACTTCTCTGCAATTTTTACACCTTATCCATTGAACCATGAATGCCAAGGTTAAACATTAAACATCATTTACGCACATGTTACTTAAATTCTCTACTACAATTTGCAATGGAGTGCTTATTCCTTTCTGAGTGGACACCCCAGGGAGGTGGAATTTCCTATCTTCTAGGCTAGTACACTTAATTTTTAGGTAGACCATTAAGCAATTCTTCCAGATGTTGGTTTAAAATGTGCCACATTATACTTTTTCCTTATTACCTTTACTGTAATTCCTGTTCTATGGAGGCCTCAGAATAACTCTTCCAAAAAAGAATGCTACAGATTTGATAAGCAAATTTTATCCACCCTTGAGTCTTCTCCTAATCCAAAACAAATCTCTATTCTTTCTACCTGTTCATATACATTCCCAGTTTGCCAGCTTCTGCCATTCAATCTGGTCTCTAAACACATGCTCTCCCTCAAGTATGCTCTGCCCAGCACAGAGTGGAGGTTCTGGTAGTGCTGTCCTGAACCTCATTAGCCTTTTTGGCAGGCATATCATGCTACTGGTTCAGATTGAGCGTACAGCCAACTGTAACAGGATGTAATACAGTTTAACATCTGTCTGTTAAATGATGCCTTCTTTATGCAGTTCTTAGGCAACTAATGTCCTCGTCCCATGTGTAGGGCTTTGCATTTACCTCTGCTAAATTTCATCTCACTGAATTTGGCCCATATTTTTAGCTTACCATTCAGTGTTCTCATTGAAGTCATTAATAAAAATTACAAACAGAACAGGGTCAAGAATAAATCCCTTTGGCAAGAGGATTAGATCAACACTGATTCATTAATCATTTTGGTCTCATTTGACCAGTTACTAAGTCACCCACCTATACTCTCATTGGCCCACAACACTACATCTTGCCTCACAGGTAACACAGAGGACCTTGTTAAACACCTTCATAGACCCACTCCCTTCATAGCCATTCTCAAACAGTTGGTTGAGTATCTTTGGCAACTTAGCTTCTATTTGTTAGCTTAAATCCCATATGAAATACATAATTTTTAAATACCAAAATGATCCACAATAACTTGGCCTCTGGATGAACTCAGACACCCTTGCAGGTAGGTGCTCCCATTCATGAACACACACCTAGGTAGGTGCCAACTGGGTTTTCTATCTGAACTCATTCTGCTTCAGGATTCTGAGGGTATTTCACATTTAAGTCAGCATCAGAAACCTGAGGGCTACTAGACATTTCCTCAGTTCTCTTTGAAACATTTCTTACTTAGTTGAAGAAAAGATAGCCTGAGGTTTTAACACATTTCAAGGGGTAGGAAGACAAATGATAAAATAGCTGTAGCTGAACCTCTGCAAGCAATTTTGCCACCTTGCAATGCAGGAAATGCCCCCAACCACCTTTCCCAGGTCCCCTGGAACAGGACTAAAAAGACACGTTGTTGCATAAGTCACCAGGAAAATTGCCCATTATCTCTGATATTGATTTACTGTCGATGTAACTCTGCTTTTTGGTTAAAGAAGTCAAGACATTAATGCCTTTGTGTCCATAAAATGCCCCAAACAAC
Organism: Noctilio leporinus; assembly: GCA_004026585.1. Classification (NCBI taxonomy): domain Eukaryota; kingdom Metazoa; phylum Chordata; class Mammalia; order Chiroptera; family Noctilionidae; genus Noctilio; species Noctilio leporinus. Next base: position 119,067 of record PVIW01000826.1, read on the forward strand.
TTTAGAACTTTTATTTCATCCAATGCATCAGTGTAAACATGCTAAAATATCACAGAAGTATTGTCCCCACTGGATAGTTCATTGTTCCAGATCCAAATAGGACCTCCTGGAATCAGGAGAGGTAATCACCAGACTTTACAACAGTAGTAGATTTACAAAAGTTCCCAGAAAGTTCCACATTCTCCCCTATTCATTTTACAAATGAGAAAATTTCTGGAGACACTGAGCAATCTGCCAAGGGTCACAAACCTGGCTAAACACAGAGCCAGAGCAAGAATTCAGGTCTTTTGCCTCAGAGTCTAATTTCTACCATTACAAAGAAGGAGAGATGGGACATTCTACAGGATCAGAGACCTACCTACCTCTTCCACGGCTGGAACTGGGGATAATGGCCATGTGCACCCCTGCTTAACCTTTTCTGGATCACTAGTGAGTTACTAACCAACACTTTACTGACTTACGGTAGGCCCTTGTATGGCATTGAATGAAAAAGGAACAGGTTTTGTGCAAAGACACCCATTTTTTTCTTCTTGCTCTGAGTGTGCCACTAGCATAATCCCCAGCGTTTGTAGGTTGTCTCCAGTATGTTAGTTGCTTACAATTCTTTGCTTTATACTCTTAGATAAAAGGAACTCCAAACCTTAGAAGTCTGTTTTATTTTTTGAAAATGAGCCAGTGCTGCAAAGAACCTTTATTCTTTTTTAGAAAACAAGAAAGTTTTCTTTAATCATTTAGCTATCAGAGAATTCACAGGCTTATAGAACAAATAAGAGAAGAAGGAGGAAAACAAGGAACCATTCAGTAATTCAACCAGATTAAAGAAGAGAGAGGGTTCTCCTTCTTGGCTACTGGAAGAAACAGTAGGTACAGAACCCTAAGTTCCCAAAGCATGAGCATCCTAAAGGTCTCATTGTATGTAATCAAACCAAAGGCACTAACTCAAAACTTGTATAGACAAGAGCAACCTAGTCTTCTTTTTCCCCCATTTTTAAAGTTTTTTCAATTACAATTGACATACATTATTATATTAGTTTCATGTGTGTACCCCAGTGATTAGACATTACATAACTTATTAAGTGATATCTCAATAAATCTTGCACCCATTTGACACCATACATAGTTATTAGAATATTAATTGACTATATTATCTATGATGTATGTATTTTACATCCCTATGATTATTCTGTAACAACTTGTATTTCTTTTTTTTTTTTTTTTTTTAAGATTTTATTTCATTATTTTTAGAAAAAGGGGAAGGGAGAGAGGCAGAGAGGGAGAGAGACATCAATGTATGGTTGTGCTTCACCTGCCTCCAGCCACAGACCTGGCTGGAGACCTGGTTTGCAACCTGGTTATGTGCCCTGGCTGGGGAATCGAACCTGCGAACTTTGGGTTCGCAGGCCGGCGCCTTAACCACTGTGCTACCAGCCAGGGAACAACTTGTATTTCTTAATCCTTTCACCCTTTTTATCCATGCCACCAATGCCCCTTCCACCTAGCAACCATCAAACTCATAGTTCGCTGTATCTATGAGTCTGTGTCTGATCTGCTTGTTCATTGTTTTTGTATTTTTTAGATTTAATTGTTGCTAGATATGTAATTATTGCCATTTTATTGTTAATCTTTTAATCTTTTTTCTTCTTTTTTTAAAGAAGACGCTAACATTTCGTATAATACTGGTTTGGTGGTGATGAACTCCTTAACTTTTCCTTGTCTGGAAAGCATTTTATCTACCCTTCCATTCTAAATGATTGCTTTGCTAGACAGAGTAATCTTGGTTGTGAGTCCTAGCTTTTTATCACATCAAATACTTCTTGCCAGTCCCTTTTTGCTTGCAAAATTTCTATTGAGAAATCAGCTGATACTCTAATTGGTGCTTCCTTATAGATAGCTGTTTTTCTCTTTCTACTTTTAAGATTCTCTCTTTGTCTTTAACTTTTTGTATTTTAATTATAATGTGCCTTGGTGTGGGCCTCTTTGGGTTTATCTTGTTTTGGACTCTGCATTTTCTGAACTTGTATGTCTACTTCTTTCACCAGTTAGGGAAGTTTCCTGTCATTATTTTTTCAAATAGGTTTTCAATTTCTTGCTCTCTCTCTTCTCTTTCCAGTGCCTCCATGATGCAAATGTTGGCATGCTTGAAGTTGTCCCAGAGGCTCCTTCCATTGTCTTCTTCTTTTTTTTTTTTTTTTTTTTTGCTATTCTGATTAAGTGGTTTTGCTTCTTTCATTCAAATTATTGATTTATTCCTGGCTGTATCTACTTCAGTGTTGATTCTCTGTAAATTATTCTTCATTTCAGGTAGTATTCCCTTCATTTCTTACTGTATCTTCATTTTTGCTGTTGAGGTCCTCACAATGAGCATCCTTATAACCAGTGTTTTGAATGCTGAATTTAGCAGATCCCTTTCTCTCTTTTGTTTAGTTCATTTGGGACATGTTTCTTTATCTCCTCATTTTTGCTGCTTCTCTGTGTTTGTATCTATATATTAGTTTGAGTTGCTACATCTCCCTGGTTTGGTAGAGAGCCTAATGTAGTAGGTGTTCTGTAGGATCCAATGGCAGAGCCTCCCCAATCACTGAAGTTGGGCCTCAAAGTTCACCTCCTTTGTTGGCAGTGTACACCCTCCTCTCATAGTTGAGCCTTAATCACTATTGGCAAGTTAATGGAAGAAATTCACTTCTAGGTCAATCATCTATAAGGACTGATTGCAACCATTGACCTTTGATCACTCTGGAAGATCAGATATGCAGCCCCAGGTCACCCCCCCGCCCACACACACACACACAGTAGGCATTTCTTCAGTAGGGCTATGGTGCCCATTAAATCCATCCCTTGAGTGGGTCACTTGTGAATGTACTTGGGTAGTGATGCTTCGACATGGTCTGAAGCTGTCCACTGAGTACTCAGCTATTGCCTGTGTTCTGCCTGGAGCCATCCAGCACAAGCTACAAAGTGATCTACTGATGGCCACCACTTGTACTGAGCTTGGAGGTGCTCATGTGAGGCCAAGCTGGGAATCAAGGCTGGGTACCACTAGTGCCAGGCCTGAGGCCACATAGTGAGAGGTACAAGGCATGCTGAGACCAGATGCTACTTGTTTGAGAGATTTAGTGAAATCTGAATTGTGAACCAAGACAGGCCGTTTGTATGGAAAAGCCACTAGAAATAGCTTGGGTGAGCCTGAAAGTTGGGTGGGGCAGGATCTCAGGGAATCACTAGAGTGGAGTAAACAGTATAAACCAGGTTGATGGATACTCAGACATGGTGCCCGCCTACTAGCTCTGTGGCTCATCCAAAAAATAAAAGCTCCTGCCAGCACTTCTGGTGGGAGAAAGCTGCTCTGTATGTCTCATCCTGATGTTGGATAGTTCATTTCTTCCCTGGTGCCTTTTGAGTTGCTGTCCCAGCACTGAAGCTCAGTGGCTATAAGTTCAAGTAAGTCTGTGTATGGGCTCTTTAAGAAGGTCTGCCTGGGACTTCAGAAGCCCTCTGTCTCACTCAGCCTCAATCCCTGCTGGATTTTAAAGCCAGAAGTTATGAGGACTTCTCTTCCTGGCATTGGAACCTGGGCTGAGTGCCTGATATGAGGTTGGAATACCTCACTCCTCAGGTGGGACCTCCACAGCCCCAATATCCCTTCCAATTTTTATCTGCCATGTGTGGGTGTGGGACCAGCCTACTCCACATCTCAGCCTCTCCCACCTGCCTTGATATTACTTCTCTTTAATTTCCTAGTTATAGGACTTCTATTTAGCTAGATTTCAGGAGATTCTGAATAATAGTTGTTCTGTCATTTAACTATAATTTTGAGGTAACCTGGTCTTCTTGAACCATAATCCCTTAACCAGATCAACCATTAAGGTCATCATGGGTAGTTTTTTAATCATCTCATCTCCAGAAGTGGATTCCAGTATGTATATTTTATCAAAGTACATAACTTGATTCTTATACAATCAGCACAAAATCATTTTCTAGAGATGATGAACCATAATCTTATTTTATTTTATTTAGAGTTGTAAACCTCTTATGATATAAATATCTATAACAACAAAGGGATAATAATGATTTTTATGTAAAACATTCTGATGCAGAGAAAACAGAGATGGATTTGTATGTGCAGAGGGTATTTTCTAGAAGGAACTACTGTCAAAGAGTCAATTTTCCTTCAGAAAGGCAAGCCAATCATATCTATCTTTGCAAAATAAGACTTGAATAATCCTGAATGCTGCAAGTATGTCAGTGTACCTTTCACTTAGTGGTCCTCTAGTATTCAATATAAAATCTGTAGAAAAGTTGATCTGTTATCTCATGAACACTGAAAACTGACTCGTGTCCATTGAGAAAGGAGTGTACCTTGCTACACTTCATCTGATTTTTTTTCTCAGTTGCTACAACTAAGGACATCTTGGTACCTCAGAGAAGAGGCAGTGTGGTGGAGACAGATTAGTTCCTTATTCAAATCATATTGACAGCTAGACTACATTTTCTACCTTGCCTTGAAATTTAATGTGGCCTTTGAGTTCTGGCCAATAGAATGTTGGTGATGTAAGTCACTTGCAGGCAGTCTGAAACCTGATACAGAAACTCCAGTAGGGAACTCAAAGCCTAGGAGATGCCAGAGCCACAAGAGTGTGGGTGGAGCCTTTGTTCATGAGTGTGTGTGGGAACCCTGCCCTACCCTACCCTACCCTTGATGTTAAGTAGACTTTACATAAGGAACAAATGAAGTTGGAATGTGTTAGCTACTGATATCGTGAAGCAGTCAGTCTTCTTTGTCTAATATAAAAATTAGGGTAAAAACTGGAATGCTGACTTAGTAAAAGCCTAAATTAGGTGGTACAGTTTTAGTGGTTAGATGGCAGACAGTGAGGAAATAAATACTGCAAACTAAAGAATTCAAAAGTCTTGATAGTCTCTGGCCAAGCTCTTCATGTAAGTATCATCCACAAGAACTTCAGAAAAGGACCACATGCCTCTAAGCCAGAAGCTATGAGGAAAGCTGCTGGAAAGAAGTAGTTGAAACTATGTTAACTAATCAAAAATGCCTTGAGTACAGAAGCTCAGACAATGAAAGAATGTTTTTTTGTGCAGAGATTGAAGGGAATGGAAAAAAGCCAAAGACCAAGAGTCTTATAAATTGGGAAGAGCCAACCACTGCTGCACTCCAAATGATGAGAGATAAGGTCCTGAGCTGCAAAGCCCCACCAAGACATTTTGCTGAAACACAGTACCTTTGCAGCAATGATCAGGATGAGGGGGGTATCTTGTCATCCAAGGCTATTGTTTCAGTGAACCTCAAGTTCACTGCCAACAACTTGAGCTAGGGATGCTTGGAGATAAAAGAGGAAAGAAAGAAATCTGGCTTGGGAATTGTGTCTAGGAAAGAACTTGAAATGCATTTACTAATTAGAAGCAAATAGATCAGAAGCCTACTGAGTCTTTAAGAAAAGAATATTGCCAGAATAATCACAAGCTTGCTCTAACGAGGCTTCTGATTATTTAAGGCTCAAAGTAATTTGGGACTCCTAAACCTGCATGAGCTGTGAGAGCTGTAGAGCTCCCAGGGAGAACTTACTCCCCTATGCTCACTTCAGATGTGACAGTGGAGGAAAACAGAGAAGGAAGATACTCCCAGTGGTCAAAGGTCATGGTGAGTGAGAGTCAGAGCACAGACTCTGTGTCTGATCACACCACTTCCTCCACTGCCAGGGAAGGACCCTTCAAAATGCCTGGCCTGGAGGCTTTTGGAAGTGTGATGCACAAGTGACTACTATATGTCTCTCATTCTGCCCTTTACCAAATAACTGCATATTTAAGTTTAAGCGGCATATTGGTTGACCATTGTCTTTTGAAGGGAAAAGGAGTGGAGAATGGGAACTGATAACTTATTTTTTCACTTCATGAGAATGAAGGTCACCAGAGGCTCCAGATCCAAGCCTTGGGTCCAAAGTCCAGATCCAAGGACTTTGTTTTGACCAGAGATCCTAGGCCTTGTGCTAGTTGTAGGAGCCTGCTGGGTTCAACAGTTGTCCCCTTGGGTAGGGCAACAATAGGTTCCATATATGGGAAAAAAGTGAAATTAATATTTAGTGACCAGAAGAATAGACTGTGGCACAGATTATCAGTCACAAAACTTATTTTCCTCCTGTGCATGCAACCAAACTAGTTTTCCAAACTCTGTTGCATTTATTCAAGTTAGGAATTTATTCATTAGGAATGTGGGCAGGAGTGACATACCCACTTCCAGGCCTGGCCCATAAGTAGTCCAAATGGGCCCAGCTCACTCTTTTTCCTCATTTGCTAGCTGCAGGCAGAGGATCCAATAGAGAACACCAGGACTGGCAAGAAGATATATGCCTAAGTCCGTAAGTGTGGAAGTTTTAGTCCCACGTCATCCACCGACACTATCTGGCCTTAACATGAGCATGATAAACTTCCAGGTAAAGCCACTGAAATCTGCAGGTTTTTCTTCCAGCAACAAGCCTTCCTTCACTGATCCAGGTGGGCAGGGTGCCCAACATCACACTTAGAGCATCTTTAATTGAAGGAGAACCCTGATAGCTCATTAACTCTCAGAGGCATGAACTTCTGAAATAAATATCTATTCTTCCTTTTCTTTCTATGTATCAAACACTGAATCACAGAACAAGCAATAAAAAAGACCTGATATTAAATCCAAGATCTGTCACAGAGTAGCAGCTTGTTCTTGGGTAAGTCATTTAATCACTCTAAACTCATTGAGTGACTCTAAACTTATGAAGTCTTTATGAGGTGGAAATGAGAAAATGTGGAAGTACATATTTGGCACAGTTTCTGGTTCATGATAAGTGCTCAATAAGTACTAGTTTCCTTTCTTCTTTCTGTAATCATAATCACTGGTTATGAAGCTTTTACTATGTACAAGGAATTCCAAGTGCTTTCTATATCTCTCTCAGGAACTACATACAAAAAGCAAGTATAGCTCTTTGTCTGGTCCTGCCTAATGATTGCTTTGAAGGGAAAGTTAAACAGCAGCAGACCACAGGGTCTTCTATGTGATATTTGCTGAAGTGTCCTCCCCACCCTACTCAACAGACACATACTCGGGAGGAACAGTAATGGTTTCCATGCCTGACTCTGGGGCAGGAATCCAAGTGTAAACAGAGCATTGAAACTAAAAGTTTTCATCACTGTTCACCCCCTCTGAAAATCCCCTCTGCAAACCCCAACCCAGAGTGCACCTTCTGACCTTCTGGAATGTGGAGTACACATGGCAGGAGAAGATTTCTCCATGAGCAGACAGTCTGATCAAGCATGCAGGGACACAGCTTCTGCCTGGTCAATGGCTCAGGGTCCAGTCTAATGGTCAGGTTTCCATGTGTATGCATAAACAAAAAAACAATGCATACTCTCCTTTTGATGCTTCTTTTCTTTCAGTAGGAGTAATCTTACTGTGGTACCATTGTCAACATTAAGAGAAGGGTTTGGTCTTGACCTTTGGTATTTTATTTTCTATCCTTTCCTAATCCAATATCATCTTTCAGCTAAACATTTTTTTTACTATAATAGTCAGTAGCAGAAACAGAGAAAAAGCTTAGGTGAATGTAACAGACCAATTAAATTCACAGTTCAACCTTCAGGATATATTATGGAACATTCCCCTACATACACACATTCTTTATCTTCTCATATCTATCCTGCCCCACAGAGTGATTTTCAATTTATAAATGATCCAATTCAAATTTCCAAATGACTTAAAGCATTACTCTGCCTTTGCCTTAAGAAATTTCTTGTTCAAGTATCTCAAAAGTGGTTGTAACACATGGAGATTGCTGGATCTATTTTGCATATTTTGTAGATGAGTGCTTAATTTTCAATGTTCACTAGTGCCTCCTGAAGTGAATCCCAAAACAATAGTGTATTCTGTCAACCCTTGGAAAGTTACAAGATAGTTTTCCAGGGGAAATGCGTCACATGTTCTTTAAAAGAAGGTGGGAGAAACACCTTGTCTGGGCAGAGGCGAGTTCTGTGTACACAGAGTTAGCATCAGTGAGCCTCCAATATTCTTTACCACAGAGAGGTACTTTGTAAAATACTATGTGGCTTTTGGAAGACTAACTCAAGAAATAGGCCATGGTTGATTCTAGCCCCTACAAAGATGAGAAAATATTAGAATGGTTACTAGTGGGATAACCCTAAAAAGAAGCCCCTAACTTAAGTGTGGAGGAGAGAGAGACTGTGCCATGAGTGTTGTCTGTCCTGCAAATGGGACACAGTCCAGAAGAAAGGTTCTCTCTGCCAATCCTCCCTTAGCAACTGTCTGGCTGTAATTAATGTTCATGCTGACACAAATCAGCACCCCTTCCTTGCCTCCTGCTGTGTGCCGGCTCCTGCAATAGGCTGTTGTCTTGAGCTGGTCAAGCACGTAAAGTATTTTCTGCACCTGGTAGCATTCACACGCTAGTACATGTGACCATTTCTCCAGTTTACTCTGTATAATCCTTGGGCACCTGTCAAGAGGCACAGGAATCCTCTTTGTCTTGTAACCACCCAAGATATACTTCCCTCACATGTGAATTTCCCCAAATAAGCTCTATTAATTACAAACTGGAATGGCCAGCCTCTTTCTATAGTTGCTTCCTGTCCTCTGATTTCAGAGCTGGACTTTCAATCAGAGGACTTTTCCTGGGTCTGAGTGTACTAACACTAACAGTTACCAAAATAATACATATTTGAAAGCTGACATTAAATAAGCAAAACTTAATTGATAAAGATATAAGGTAACATGCTTTGTCCAACTATGTCCTTAAATGTTCTCATATGTAAGGTGGGAGAATGTTATTTTCCATACTCATAGATGAAAACTAAAATATTTCCATGACTTTTTTTAGTCTCTCTTAGATAATAATTCAATGTTCACCCTGAATCCCCAAATCTTATTCTGATGCTGTATTAAAAATGCCTAAAGGGGATGGATGTAATACAACAACAATAAAATTAAAAAAAAAAAAAAAAAAAAAAATGCCTAACCCGAGCCCTAGCTGGTAGCACAGTGGATAAGGTGCCGGCCTGTGAACCCAAAGGTCGATGGTTCGATTCCCCAGCCAGGGCACATAAGCAGGTTGCAAGCCAGGTCTCCAGCCAGGTCTGTGGCTGGAGGCAGGTGAAAGGCAACCATACATTGATGTTTCTCTCCCTCTCTGCCTCTTTCCCTTCCCTTCTCTCTGGAAATAATAAATAAAATATTTTTTTAAAAATGCCTAACCCTACATAAACTCCAAATGTGACTTGAAGTTAAATGTTCTCCCCAACTGCAAGCAGGAACCTATGCTTCCATCTCTCTTTCTTCTCTTATTAACTGTGGTTTCTGACCCCTCCAGGGTCAAAAAGAAAAGGGAGACAAAAAATGTACTGTTTGAACTGGTACCGTTAGAGGATGCCTTCATGGTTTCTGAGTCTGACGTGTTCTCTAATAGGAATTTTCTTGCCTCCTTCAGGGACTACCCCATCACCAGTGTTGGGGATTTCTAACCTGTAGTTCCCACAAAGTGGAAAACTCATTATTCTTGATCACATTGTACTTAACATAGTCCCTAGGAATCCAGAAATATGTTAAACTTCTATTTGTCCCTTCATCTCTCTTTTGAACAGGGCCTTATGGAAACCCACACTGTCTCTCTTTTGAGTGTGGCCCACTGCAGGCCACAGTAAATAATTATCCACAATTTGTCCTCACAAGCTCTGAGAGTGTAGGTTCATCCTAAAGCAACCACCTTTGGTTGAACTCATCTGTCAACATCTAGACAACTGTCCCTCTCTCTCTCTCTTTCAATGTTTGGGGTGGGAGTCAGGCACAAGGCCATTCCCCTTCAGTTACAGAGACACACATCAAATTCTCCCTTGTTTTCTTGGCTAGAGAAGAAAGGAAAACATCCCTCCACCTTTCCTAATTGATGAGGACAGGACTCACAGTAGAAATTTCTTCAAGAAATCCCTGCAGATCCTATACTGGTCTTCAACCACCTGGCATTTTATACTCTCACTGTGGCTAAACAGTTTAAAACGTATAAAGCTGTGTTTTCTGAAGTTACTTCTGAAAGTTTGCAATTGGTCCAGAATCTTACTTTGGAAGATATACCCATTATATCTTGATGCTTCCATGAAGAATTCCCATTTAACATCATAATGTACTTATTATTTAAAATTTGGAAACTACAAGGATGACATGATGAAGAAAACAAAAATCACTTGATAATTTCATTTCTCAAAGGCATACAATAACTGTCAGCATTTGGGGAAATACTTGTTCAGTCTTTTTCTTTTGCTTAGAAACACATTTAAAATATATACTTTTGCCCTGGCTGGTAGCACAGCCAGGCCTGAGAACCCAAAGGTCGCAGGTTCGATTCCCCAGCCAGGGCAAATAACCAGGTTGCAAACCAGGTCTCCAGTCAGGTCTGTGGCTGGAGGCAGGAGAAACGCAACCATACATTGATGTCTCTCTCCCTCTCTGCTTCTCTACCTTCCCCTCTTTCTGAAAAATAATGAAATAAAATACTTAAAAAAATAAAAAATAATATAAAATATATACTTTTAGAAAATGGGGTTATAATATACATACTATTTTTAAATTGTTCTTCTTTTCTTATATTTTTAAACAACTTTCTAAGTCAATAACTGTGTTTCTACACACAGTATTTTTAGGTGGCTGTTCCGCATAACAGCTTTGGACATACCACTGTTAACGTAACAAATTATTTACTGTTAAGCTGTTTATTAATGATTCCATTACACAAAAGCACTCTCACGAACATCTTTGTGTTCATAGTAAAATATAAATAATTAAATAAATCATAGTAAAAATTAACAAGTAAAATATAAGCCCTACCTTTACATTAGGAAGCAGTATTTCAAGCTGTAATCAGTGATCACCTAGTTCATATTAGTGTGACTTAAGGAGGTAAGGGCACATTTTGGTTAAGTGTCCCAAGGAGAGATGCCAAAGCCACCAGACGGAATCCAGAAGACAGAAAACAAATTCTACCCATTTTCACAATTTTTCCCCTCAAGTCACCTCTTATTCTCACCTTCTGCCTAAAAGCATTACTAAACACTACTAATTCTATTTCAAAAATATTTCCTGGATGAAGCTCCACTTCTCTAGCTCCACTATCATTCGTTGGATTCATGCCATCACAAGTGTTAACCTAACTTGCTATCATCATCCATCATCCACATTGCCATCAGAATAAATTCCCTTAAAACATATACATTTTTATTTTACTTTCCAGGTTTCAGTTCTATGCTGGCTTTCAGGTGGCTAAAAGATAAGCCCAAAGCCATCTCGCAGCAGTTCCAGGTATTCTCAATGGATCCCAGCCTGTGTTTCCAGGTTTAGCCCTGACTTGTCCCTACCCTGAACTTGATGTTTTAGCCACACTCCATTTCTCAGCAGTCCCTGGAACCACTGAGTTTTTTTTAATGGTTTCTGTCATACATTCTCTTTCTTTTATCTGGAGTGTCCTAGCCATGGTGTTCACTTTCCTTTCAAACTAGATTGTACATGCTTCTTTCTCCCTGAGTTGTCTAGGTGGTGTCCATTGCTCCCTCTTCTGGTGGGTCACAGTACAGGTGTATGGGTTTCATGATGGCTTTTCTCTCCTGGTGTTGCTGTTTATCAGTCTGCTGGACCTATTCAGTGGGGAGAGGCTGAAGGGCAGGGACTTGGTCTCCCTGACACTTTGTGCTATCTGACATGTAGAATCTGCTCAATAAACTCATGTGACCATTTCAAAATCTCTTTGGCACTAATCAAATACTTCTCAACAAACTCACAACATAACATGGAAAACATTTTTTCTTTCTCCCTATTTGTTATACGTAAAAAGATGAAGTCAAGGGAAGGGGAAGCCACAGGCTCAAGGTAGAGCAAAGGGGCCTCTCACTCAGGGGCCTGGGCACACAGTCTTGCTTTATAGCTTTTATGAAACATAAGTCCCACTGGACCCCCATGGGACTACATTACAGCAGAAACCCCACAGATTTCCAGGCCGAAACTAGAGCATAAAAAGTTAAAAACATATTTCTTCTCCCACTGTACTGGTTATATACAATGGTAGCATACATAATGTCTGAAATACAAGCTCGATAAGCATTTCTGGACTGCATGGAACTCAAGTAAACATCATTTTTAAAGTGTGCACTAAATGATAGATTTAAACTAGAATAAAAAGACAGAAAACAGCATGTGAAACACTTCATTACCTTTTACATTTCTATGAAGCCTAGGGTTGAGGCAAGTATTAAAATAGCAAGATTGAAAAGTGGCTGGTGTAAACATCTTTAGCACTTCTTGCCTAACATTTTAAAAAGGGCTTATTAATGCAAAAACCCTGAGGCTTTTACCATGAGCACTAGAAAGAACGTTTGAGGCACAGACAGGCAAGAAAGTCTGCCCTATTTGAGATGTTCAGTAAAAGAGAGTAAGAAGAGGCTGCATCTTCTTTCTGTTAAATGTTTCTTTATCCACCCCCATTCATCACCACCTTCTCAAAAGTCAGGCTGAAAAATATGTTTTCAGACCTTATCCCAAATGCTAGCTGCACCAGGCTCTGCAGGCTGCCAGTGCTTTTGCGCAGCACCATTCCAAGCTGCTAGGCTGTGTTCTCCACCCCACTGCTTCTGGAGTTACATGATGACCGCCTGTCCCTGATCCGAGGGCTGAAGTGGGTGGTCAGCCTGGCCCTTTGGTATTCTAACTGGCCTAAGAAACCCGTGCACAGATGCCAAAGAGTTCCACTTCTTTTCTAACTCAGTGGAAAACAAGACTGTCTACTATCTGAGAATTCTGCCCAGGATGCACAAGATATAAGGGACTGCTTTCCAGCATTATTACACGGGCTCCTTACTCTAGAATCCTGTTCCCTGTTTCAGAGTGCTGCAGCGCAACATGCTGTTGACACCATGTGATGTAGACAAGTCTCCGTAGTGCACATTCTTTTTTTTTTTTTAAAGATTTTATTTATTTATTTTTAGAGAGAGGAAGGGAGGTAGAGAGAGAAACATCAATGTGTAGGTTGCCCCTTGTGTGCACCCAACTAGAATCCTGGGCCACAACGCAGGCTCGTGCCTGACTGGGAATCCAACCTGCAACCCTCTGGTTCACTCTACAGTGCATGTTTGAAGCTATGTCCCAATTTGCTCCACACAACCTTGGATTCAGGCATTTGGGGATTGAACTCAAATTGTCAAAAACTTCTTTATTCTTAAAAAGTGCTTCTTGGCACAGCCCAGCAGAGACCTACAAGACAGCAGGTGAGACAGTTCCAAACCAGCCGACAGGCTGAGGTCGGCTGGAGGCAGTGGTGGCTCTGCCCAGAGGGGCGGCTCTGACTGGAGACAGCTTCAGGCTGCCTGGTGACTAGAAATCTGAGCAGTGAAGAATGGGCAGTGAGTGCAAACTCTGTAGGGAATAAGGAATTGAACTCCTGCAGGGGAGGGACTGTGTGAGAGCTGAGCTTGGGGTCTGAGAGAGAGGAAATGCCTCCAGGGGCCAGAGGCAGAGGAAAAGAGACCTGTGGGGAGCAGGAGCAGGGGAGCAGGGAACTGCACCAGCGAGAGGGCCTAAAAATGTGCTGTTGTGCCACCTGGGGAGAGGGCAGCTTGGAGCCCCAGCGAGAAGGGCGGCCCAACCCCACACACCCACACCGGCACACAGACTCCCACGGAAAGTCAAAACTGTGCTCCAGGAATTTGCTGCTGGTGGCAACTAGCGCACCCATTGCAGGCAACAAAGGCCTCCTCAAAGAGCTGGAGGAGTAGCCATCACCAGCACATAGCTTGGGCTCCCCTATATAGCCAGGTGCCCATTGCAGGTGGCATAAACCTCCTTGGAGAGCTGGAAGGAAAGGGCAAGCCATCCCTGGTGCTGTTGCTGCAGGACACCCCACAGAACCCGGAGTCCATGGAAGGCAGCAAAAACCTCCACAAAGACTGGACAGAGAGGGCTAGCTCTCCGCTGCAAACTATGCTGCAAGGGAGGAGGGGCCAGGGAGCCAGATGCTTATCACAGACATTGCTGTGAAAACCTCCTCAAAGAGCTGGACAGGGAGGGCTAGCCATTGCCCACAAACTATGCTGTGCCCCCCTGGGAAGCCAGGTGCTCTTTGCAGACAGGGGCTACAAAAACCTCCTCTAAGAGCTAGATGGGGAGGGCTAGCCATCACTGGAGCAAATGAAATTGCAGGCCACACCCCCTCTTGGAGCCAGGCACCCATCCCAGGTGGAAACCTCCTCGGGGAGCTAGAGTAGCCATTGACACCACAAAAGCACCCTGCAGGTCTTCACACAGAAACAGTGGAAAAAAGGGAGGGCCCCAAAACTCCGGCAGTACTGAAACGCAGTTAGGCCACTGGAGGCTCAGTCTACCTGGGGACTGACACACAGAATCAGCCCTGACTATCACAGCAACAGGCCCTGCCACTCTAAGACCCCTGCAGCCTGACTGTAACTTCAGATACTTGATTAAGAAAAAGAGGCAGACTTAGGAAATAGATCTCTGCTAATCTCAAGCACCTCAGTTACACTGAGAGCTACATGAACCATTAATCCCTAACATATCCTTTTCAAAAGTTACTTTCAACCCTCACAATTAGTGCATTTTAAGTAAATACTGTTTATATCATAGTATATCCCAAATTTTTATTCCTCCCTTCTCTCAGTTCATCTAACTATCCAAGATCCTTCTCCTACTCTTGTTTTATTCTACTCACTCTCCTGCTACAACTCATTCCCAGTCCTCACTCTAAAAATTCCTCCCTCCCCAGCCTATTAAAACTTTTTTTGTTGTGGGTGCGCTTTTAGGGACTACACATTCTTTTTTTCTGCTAAAAACACATGGGTCTTGGCTCCACCTTAACCAATTAGTGCTCATTGAGGGTGGACAGGGAGGTAGATGCGGCAACTATTTATGTAGGCTTAGTACTATTCACTTGCACTTGAGGCATCTGATTTCCCCCCTCCCCATTTCTATATAAGAGGTAAAGTTGGTTTTCTCTCTCCCATCCCCACTATCTTGGCCACTCCTTTTCACCCTTCAAAATGATCTATACTTTATCAACTTAATCATTTTCCCCTCTTATAAGAGTCTTCTCATATCTACATCCCTATTAAGACTGGCTCAGTTGCAACTGAGTGTATGGTTAAAAGTGGAGATTACCTTGGAGGGTATGGGTATATAGCTAGGTTCATAGGCAGTCAAAAGGGGGATTATAGGAGAAAGATATCTCTGAAGATGTGGTTATTTTGCCTGGACTGGTGATTCTGTTTTAGGAGCAACTCAAAAACAGTGTATGAAACAGGTTAGAAGGAGTGTCTCTCAATCAGCCAACTGGAGTGAAAGGAGCAACACATAAACCAAATCCAAAATAAAATCAGACAGTCCAAGTTAATGACATAAAGGGCACCACAAGAGCAACAAGTTGAGGAAATCTAGGAAACTACAACATTGAGCTCCACAAATCTCCTAACACAGAAAGGCACTTCATGAAGGCAGGGATTCGAAGCAGATTAATCCAAGACAAAAACAAGCAATAACAGACACCCAAAATGGGGGTAAAACTCCATCCATCACCAAAAGGAAAGGAGGAATCACCAGAAAGACTGAGAATTGAAATAGAAACTGGCAAGCTATCAGACATGGAATTCAAAGAAAGCTCAATGAATTAGCTGAAATCAAGGAAAACTACAAAGAACTTAAGAGCAACTACAAGGAACTTACAGAAAATTATGCCAGCATTAAAAAGAACATAGAAGCCATCAGTAAGAACCAGGAGGAAATGAAGAACACAGTCTCAGAACTGAAGAACACAATAGAAGAAATTAAAAGAAGGTTAGATGAAGCAGAGGACCAGATCAGCCAATTGGAGGACAACGGGGAAAAAAATAACCAGACATTGCAACAAAATGAAAAATGACTGAAAAAGAATGAAAAGATTTTAAGAGAGATACAGGACAACATGAAATGCAACAATATCCATGCCATAGGGATATCAGAAGGAGAAGAGAAGCAAGGGATAGAAAACCTGTTTGAAAAAAATGACAGGAAACTTCCCTAAAATGATGAGCAAAAGGGTCACTCAAATTCAGGAAGCGCAGAAGGTCCCAATGAGGATGAACCCAAACAGTCCTACTCCAAGACGTATCATATATAAGGAAAATCTTGGAGGACTTCAAGAAGGAAAAAGACAGCAACACACTAATAGTAGGGGACTTTAATATCCCATTATCAACAATGGACAGATCTTCCAAGCAAACAAACACCAAGAATATTATAGCATTGAACAACACTCTAGATGAAATGGAGTTAACTGACATATACAGAACTTATCACCCCAAAGAAACAAAATACATATTCTTTTCTAATGCACATGGAACAGTCTCAAAGGTAGACCACATGGTAGGACACAAAACAAGCCTCGACAAATTCAAGAAAATTGAAATCATACCAAGCATCTTCTCAGATCACAATGGCTTGAAACTAGAAACCAATCTCAAGAAAAAAATCCAAAAACAATACAATGTATGGAGGCTGAATAACATGCTATTAAGTAAGGATTGGGTTAACAATGAGGTCAAAGAAGAAATTAAAAAGTATGTGGAAACAAATGAAAATGAGTTCACAATGACCTAAAACCTATGGGACACAGTGAAGTCAGTTCTCAGAGGGAAATTCATAGCAAGACAGGCCTACCTAAAAAGGCTAGAAGAAACTCATGCAAACAACTTAACTATAAAGCTTCAAGAACTAGAACAGCAACAACAAACAAAGCCCAGAGCAAGTAGAAGGAAGGAAATTATCAAGATCAGAGCAGAATCAAACAATATAAAAACTAAAAACACAATTCAAAGGGTCAACAAATCCAGGAGCTGGTTCTTTGAAAAGATAAACAAAATTGACAAACCATTAACAAGACTCATCAAGAGAAAAAGAGAGAGGACCCAAATAAACAAAATCAGAAATGACAGAGGAGAAGTCACAACCAATACCACAGAAATATGAAGGATTGTAAGAAATTACTACACACAACTATATGACAAGAAATTTGACAACCTGGGTGAAATGGACAAATTTCTGGAAATGTATAACATACCAAAACTCCAAGAAGAAGAAGCAGAAAGCCTGAATAGACCAATAACAAATAGTGAAATTGAGAAGTAATCAAAAATCTACCAAAGCACAAGAGCCCTGGTCCAGATTGCTACACAAGTGAATTTTACCAAACATTTAGGAAAGAACTCCTTTCCTCCTCAAACTATCCCCAAAAAATCCAAGAAGAGGGAAGACTCCCAAACTCTTTCTATGAGGCCAGTATTATTCTAATCCTAAAACCAGATCAAGACCCAACAAAGAAAGAAAACTACAAGCCAATATCTATGATGAACTTAGATGCAAAAATTCTCAACAAAATATTGGCAAACCAGGTTCAGCAATATATTTTAAAAATTATATACCATGACTGAGTGGGATTCATCCCAGGGATGCAAGGGTGGTTCAATATTCGCAAATCAATAAATGTAATACACCACACGTAAACAAACTGAAAGACAAAAACCATGATCACATCAATAGATGCTAAAAAGCATTTGATAAAGTATAGCACCCTTTTATGATGAAAACCCTCAGTAAGATGGGAATAGAGGGAACATATCTCAACATAATAAAGGCCATAAATGAGAAACCTAAAGCTAACATCATACTCAACAGGCAACAAATGAAAACCTTTTCCCCTAAGATCAGGAACCAGACAAGACTGTCCACTTTCTCCACTTCTGTTCAACATAGTCTTAGAAGTTCTAGCCACAGTAATCAAACAAGAAAAAGGAATCAAAGGTATCTAAATTGTAAAGGAGGAAGTAAAACTGTCATTATTTACAGACGACATGATAGTGTACATTCAAAATCCTAGAGAGTCCACTAAAAAACTACTTCACATAATAACTGAATTTGGCAAAATAGCTGGATACAAAGTCAATATCCAGAAATCAAAGGCATTTTTATACACCAACAATGAAACTTCAGAGATAGAAGCTAGAAAGCAAATGCCATTTACCATAGCAACAAGAAAAACAAACTACTTAGGAATAAACTTAACCAAGGAAGTAAAGGACTTGTACTTGGAAAACTATGGAACACTGAAGAAAGAAATTAAGGAAGATTCAAATAAATGGAAGCACTTACCATGTTCATGGTTGGAAAGAATTAACATCATTAAAATGTCCATACTACCCAAAGCCATCTACAGATTCAATACAATCCCTATTAAAATACCAACATTGTATTTCACAGAATTAGAACACTTAAAAAATTCATATGGAGTCAAAAAAGACCCCGAATAACTACAGCAATCCTGAGAAAGAAGAACAAAGTAGGAGGAGTCACAACACCAGATATCAAGCTATATTACAAAGTCATAGTAATCAAAACAGTCTGGTACTGGCACAAGAATAGAGAAACAGATCAATGGAACAGAATAGAGAGCCCAGAAATTAACCCAGGACTCTATGGGCAACTAATATTTGACAAAGGGGAAAGGAACATAAAATGGAGTGCAAATAGCCTCTTTAACAAGTAGTGCTGGGAGAACTGGACAGGCATATGCAAAAATATGAAACTAGACCATGAACTTACAACATACACCAAAGTAAACTCAAGGTGGATAAAAGACTTAAACATAAGCAGCCCTGGCTGGTAGGACAGTGGATAAGGTGTCAGACTGCAACCCAAAGGTCGCTGGTTTGATTCCCCAGCCAGGGCAAATAAACAGGTTGCAAGCCAGGTCTCCAGCCAGGTCCATAGCTGGAGGCAGGTGAAAGGCAATCATGCATTGATATCTCTCTCCCTCTCTGCCTCTCACTCTTCCCCTCTCTCTGAAAATAATAAATAAAATTTAAAAAATGAAAATAAAAAACATAAGCAGAGCCACCATAAAAGTCCTAGAGGAAAACATAGACAAAAATATTGCAGTTATCCCACACAGCAAAATTTTCACTGAAATATCTCCCAAGGCAAGGGAAATAAAGGAACAAATAAACAAATGGGACTACATCAAATGAAAAAGCTTCTGCTCAGCTAAAGAAAACATCGAGAAAATGAAAAGGGAACCAACCATATGGGAAAACATATTTGCCAATGACACATCAGACAAGGGTTTGATCTCCAAAATATATAAAGAGCTAATACAACTCACCAGGAGACAAATAACCCAATTAACACATGGGCAAAGGACCTGAACAGACACTTCTCCAAGGAAGACATACAAAGGGCCCACAGGCACATGAAAGAATACTCAACATCACCAGCCATCAGAGAGATGCAAATTAAAACTACAACAAGATACCACCTCACACCTGTCAGAATGGCCATCATCAACAAATCAACAAACAACAAGTGCTGGCAAGGATGTGGGGAAAAGGGAACCTTTGTGCACTGCTGGTGGGAATGCAGACTGGTGCAGCCACTATGGAAGACAGTATGGAATTTCCTCAAAAATCTAAAAATAGAACTGCCCTATGACCCAGTGATTCCACTGCTAGGATTATACCCATAGAATCCTGAGACACCAATTCAGAAGAACCTATACACACTTATGTTCATAGCAGTGCTATTTATGATAGCCAAGTGCTGGAAACAGCCTAAATGTCCATCAATGGATGAATGGATCAAAAAACTTTGATACATTTACACAATGGAGTTCTATGCAGCAGAAAGGAAAAAGAGAACTACTATTTGTGATTGCATGGGTGGAGCTGGAGAGTATCATGCTTAGTGAGATAAGCCAGATAGCAAAAATCAAATACTACATGTTTTCACTGAATACAGGAGACTAATGAACAAACAAACAGACAAAACAGAACCAGAGACACGAATACAGGGAACACACTTTCAGTGTGTAGAGGGGAGGGGGAAGGGGGAGAAGGAGGCAAGGAAGGGGAACAATGTAGTCAAGGAGCTAGCCTGGATGACCCATGGACACAAACACATGGGATTGACTATGGTGGGTGGGGGGGGATAAGGAGGTGGGGAAGGGGAAGGCAGAGGGGGAAAAATGAGATGAATGTAATATAACAATAAAAAATTATATATATACCCCTCCCCCCAAAAAAAGTGCTTCTTAAACTCTCCCTGAGGCTTCCACTCTTTTTCTTTTTTTTAATTCTGGAAAATGACTAAAATTTCCCTCTCTTATTTTTGTGTTCCAATCCATCTAAACCCTCCCTCTCTGAGCATTTGAACCCCTCATAGTGTTGCTATGTAACAGGCCCACACAGGCAGCACAACCCTTCCTATCAGGCAGGACCCTCACTGACCCAGACTAAGTCTTCCTTCATGGAGTTAGTAGAGAAAAAGAAAAACTAAGTATAGGTAGTCATAAAGTACAAAAACAGTTTGAATATTAGTTAAAATTCCAATTGATACATCCAAGGGCCAAATCTATACTATACCAATTTATTTGGAAGAAATTTTAATCTTCTTTATACAACACTCGTACTTATTTTTTCATGCCTATGCTTTTGAAAGCATTCCGAGTCTTTGTAGAGCAAAACACACCATAGCTAGACTTCTGCTCTCCCCCTGTACTCCTGACCACATTTTCAGAGCCAGGAGTTTTGTAGCTTAATAGTAATCTGAAGATTAACTCATAAAAACTCTCCTGCACCCATTCCCACCATATTACAAAAGAAGAAACTAAGAGGAAAAGAAAGAGATTGGTCTAAGTTAGAAGTAACATTTTTATTAGCATAATAGGACCTCTGACTACTAAGACGATGTTATTATGCCATTCCACGCAAACTGGCACTCAGCTTACTAAAGGTTCACCCTAGGTGTTCTCCCATTAAGGCAAAATTGAATGCCAAGCACAGGACTTTGTATTTTGCAGTCATTACTAAATAAACAACACTCCAAACTGCACAACTTTTCTGGATAAGAAAAACTTGAGGCAATGTTTTTGTTTCTTGTTTTGTTTTTTCTTTTCCTGAACAAGAACTAACTTTCTTCTGCCTGAGATCCTGGGTTATTCTCTACTTCCAACATCAGAGCAAAGATAGTACTAAGAGTGATAGCATAATAGCAGTGTTCAGATTTGAAACTATGAAACTCAAGGTGCACTCTGCAGGGACAGAGCAGCTAGAGAGACTTAATTCCTAGGGCATGACCATCTCTTTAGGGTCTTCAGAGACGAGGGGAGTAATGTAATATGAAATACCTAATTTTTAAAAAACACAATGAAAATTTGCCTTACGCAAATTAGTTTTCTTTTTTTCACCTCAAGTAGTCACTCTACAGGAAAGTAGAATTTATCCTAACATGCAGCCATTGCACAACATTTTTTCAACTTTCTCTTTGGATATTGCTATTAAAGCTGGTACAGAATCCTTTAGAGTGTCTTTGGTGTTAGTAGATACTTTTTCTTCAAGGTAAAATTTGGTTACTAGAAATAGCCAAAAGCCACAGTTAATTAGAAGGCAGAAGATAAATAAAATTATATTTTTGTTTTAACAAGATTGTATATTATTAATGACACCAATTTTCTGACTTGTTTTGAAGCCATTCCCCAAAATGCCATTTCAAAAATAATCTAAGAAATGGCAATGCCATTGTAATAAGAACATAATATTCCCAGGTGATTAAAGCATAGTCAATATTCATTCCTTCAAATAAGTTTTGGTATCGTGGTTCAAAGACCAGCCACAGAATGACATTCCCACAGTAAATACACACGCCCTTATTTAAATGGGTGTTTGAAATGATTTTAGTAGCTTAGAAAATTATTTTGCTAGAATTTTAAATGAAAAAGCAGGGTACATTGTACATCAAGAATTAGTACAACCACTTGAAAATATGAATAGATTAAAACTGGAGAAATAGATATCAAAAGGTTAAAATAGATACTCTTTGGATGGTGGAATGGCAGGTGATTCTACTTCCACTTGTTAGTATTTTTAAATTTTTCTAATGAACAGTTACAATTTATATAATGGGACATTTTCCAGGTGCCAGAAATCACCCACCACCCTGTATCTAGAAGTGACATGAGCCATTGTATCTTAACATATTTGTTATAGTATTTCCCATGTCCACAAATATGCTGATTATATTTCCTCATTTGATTTTTCACATAGTTTTATATTTATGTTACAGCTATAATTCATGTTCATCATACTGAATTAGAAATAGTTTTAGGGCTAATTGTTAATATTTTGAGGGAAGGGCCCATGCCTTAATTGTTTTAATAATCAAAATTTGCCAAATAAAAGTCCCATAGTGTAGATTAGGAAATTGAAGTTTTAATATGTCATGTGATTTGTTCATGGTCATAAACTCAAAAGGTGGTTCAGGATCTTTCCTACTTTCTACCTTTTTTATTTTAATTCCTGCTCTTTGGTAAATGCAATATCTTTTAATGTGTCTAACAAAAAATTAATTCAAAATACCAAGTACCTAAAGTCTGAGATAAATTTTTTAATTAAGAGAGTAATTATTTATTTTAACAATACCTGTAATTACCATATAAATGACTAAAGATGACTAAATATATTTACAGCTTGGCAATTACCAACAAAAAGTGCTATCAGAATGTAAATGATAATGAACCAAGCCAATTGAGTTTCTCCTCACTGAGAAAGATAAGACCTTGAGCTGTGACCTAATAGAAGTTCTCAAAATCCTAAAAGAAATCAATAAAGGTTGAGAGAGATAAATCATCTTTATGAGTGAAGTGCTAACAAAATTGTCTAGAGACCACCATCTGAGAATAAAAAATGAGAACACAAAGGATTTGGGACAACATATTTTCTCAGAAAGAGTTTTAAACTCAGACTGCCTGGATTTAGTCAAGTATCAGTTTAAATGCTATACTCTTTTTCCCTAATATACCTGAAATGAAGCATTCTACCTAGTAATGTGCTGGTAAATATTTACCAGACCTCTGGAGGGAATATGTATGCATGTATATAAGCACATGTGTATTATAAATTACTGATATAAAATAATCAAAGGCAAAAATACTGATATCAAACATATTTCACACAACTTAGAGAGAAAAATAACAAATGCATTATTCTTTATCATAAATTCTATATAGTCAATTGATTCCCTAAAAGTGCTTTTACTGATTTCTATCATACTTATATCCATAGCCAACCTATGGTTGCAACTGAATAAATGCAGTTCAGATTCATTGATGTCACTGAAAGTATAATTAGGAAGAGATGAGCAGTAATGCACATCATATAGTATTTCCATCATACAAATATAATATAATAGATGTAAATAGCCACAAGAGCACATATAATAATAATATGTGGTAAAAATCAAACAGTAATGAGTCTTGAATATTTTCTTTCATTTTGAATATGATTATTTAATTTTAAGTGCATATAATTTAATTTTAATAATAGCTCTTTTTAACAACTGGCTTGCAAAATTGCTGTGAATTTAACAATCGGTTCTCATGAGGGCAGCATGAGACATCTCAAGTACACCATCATTCTCAACCTTTTCCTTCACTGTTCTCTTTCTTTACTTTATTTTTCTAAATGGTTTTCATTATCACCCAGCTTTATATATTTGTTTGGTTGTTGCTCCCACCAGAACACAAGCACAATGAGAGCAGGAATCTTGTCTGTTTTGATCATCACTGCAAAGGCTTTTGCCACATAGTAGACAGGGGTGTAAAGAGACCAGACTCAGTGAAAGGAGGCATGGATAGCTGAGGTCAAGCGGTGCATGCCCTCATCTTTGCCATTAGTAGGTCAAAAAAAAAAAAATTCATCTGTGAGCAGGACCATAAAAATTTTTTGAGACTGCTCACAGAGACTGAGGATTGGCTCTATGAGGAAGGAGAGGACCAAGGAAAACAAGCCTATGTGGACAAATTGGAAGAATTAATGAAAATTGGCACTCCCATTAAAGTTCGATTTCAAGAAGCTGAGGAGCGATCAAAAATGTTTGAAGAACTAGGGCAGAGGCTACAGCACTATGCCAAGATAGCAGCTGACTTCAGAAATAATGATGAGAAATACAACCATATTGATGAGTCTGAAATGAAAAAGGTGGAGAAGTCTGTGAATGAAGTGATGGAGTGGATGAATAATGTCATGAATGTCCAAGCTACAAAAAGTCTTGATCAGGATCCAGTTGTACGTTCTCAGGAAATTAAAGCAAAAATAAAGGAATTGAATAACATCTGTGAACCTGTTGTAACACAACCCAAACCAAAAATTGAATCACTGAAACTGGAAAGAACTCCAAATGGCCCAAATACTGATAAAAAAGAAGATGATTTAGATCAAGGCAAAAATAATTTCAGTGCTGAACCTTCACATCAGAATGGTGAATGTTACCCTAACGAGAAGAGTTCCATTAATGTGGACTTGGACTAGATGACATTAAATTGACTTTGTCCTTGAATTAATAAAACTTTTGCTGTAGTATGTGACTCTACATAACATACTGAGACTATTTATATTTTCTTTTTTTAAGGATGTTTAGAACTTTTGTGTAGTATATGGAAAAAGAAAAAGCTTAAGTCTGTAGTCTTTATGATCCTAAAAGGGTAAATTGCCTTGGTAACTTTCAGATTCCTGTGGAATTGTGAATTCATACTAAGCTTCTGTGCAGTATTACCACTTGCATCAGTGAAGATGAAATTGACTTGTCTGTTGGAGAAGCTAAAACAAACTGTGCTGCTTGTTCAGGAGGGCTTTGGGTAAAATTTGTTCCTGCCAAGGTAGTTTTCTTGCATCTTACTCTCCATGTCAGCATGTGTGTGGATGTTTATAAATAAGACAGTCTGATTCCACAAGAGCTTTCTAAAATTCTGTCTAATAGAAGATGACTTTTTGCTTTGATACTAAAATTTATTGAGTAATGCAAATGCTAGTGAAATGTGTTAGCAGCATGCAGAACAAATCTTTCAGATATCTCATTAAACAGTGCACTGTCATGTGAAGATGTCAAGCAGAAGAAATGTGGGTTCTTTGTGTTACTGGTATTGTGAAGCCTTTTATGAGCTTTAAAATAAAGTTCATCTTATGGTGTCATTTCTAAAAAAAAATTATTTTTTATATATATATATTTTTTCTCTACTCAAATACATATGAAAGTTTTCATTTTAATGTCACACTGAATTTCAGTACTTTTCAATCCAAGAAAAGAATCAACTGAGGCATAGTCATGAGTTCAGGATTATATATATATTACAATTTGCCTTGTTATAATACATTTGTGGCTTTATGATAAAAATAACTCAGGGACATGGAATTCAAGCTAATTTGCGTAACTGTCACGAGAAAAAAGCATTAAAAGCATTTCTGAAATAAGTTTTTTCATTTAATTCCAGACTCAAAACTGCATTAGACCTTGGCCTTGTTTAAAAAAGTTTAGTTAAACACTAAGCTAGCTAAATAACCTTCTTGAAAGCTTTAAGCACAATTGATATAGAAAATGCTTTCCTTTGAGTGTTCGGAGAAGGCAGACAATTTCTTTAGCAGCATACATGGCTAAATCCACCAACCACCTTCAATTACAATGTCCATTATTGACCCCATTAAAAAGAATTGGACAAATATCAAAAGTTCTTGCAAAATGCAAGAACACATGCGCATTGGGCTCCTCGACCCCCCGTTGGCTGGAGCAGCGAGATCGCTCCATCCGTGAGAAGCAGAGTGATGATGAGGTGTATGTGCCAGGTCTGGATATTGAGAGTAGCTTGAAACAGCTGGGCGAGCGGCGTACTGACATCTTTGGTGTAGAGGAAACAGCCATCGGTAAGAAGATTGGCGAGGAGGAGATCCAGAAGCCAGAGGAAAAGGTGACCTGGGATGGCCACTCAGGCAGCATGGATCGAACTCAGCAGGCTACCCAGGCCAATATCACCCTCCAGGAGCAGATCGAGGCCATCCACAAGGCCAAGGGCCTGGTGCCAGAAGATGATACAAAAGAGAAGATTGGCCCCAGCAAGCCCAATGAAATCCCCCAGCAGCCACCACCTCCATCTTCAGCTACCAACATACCCAGTTCGGCCCCACCAATCACCTCTGTGCCTTGGCCACCAACAATGCCACCTCCTGTCCGTACCACAGTTGTGTCTGCAGTACCTGTCATGCCTCGGCCTCCGATGGCTTCAGTGGTCCGACTGCCCCCAGGCTCGGTGATTGCTCCCATGCCGCCTATCATCCATATGCCCAGGATCAATGTGGTGTCAATGCTTCCTTCAGCCCCTCCTATTATGGCACCCCGCCCATCCCCCATGATTGTGCCAACAGCTTTTGTACCTGCTCCCCCTATGGCACCTGTCCCAGCTCCAGCCCCAATGCCCCCTGTCCACTCTCCGTCTCCTATGGAAGATGAACCTACCTCCAAGAAACTGAAGACAGAGGATAGCCTCATGCCCAAGGAGGAGTTCCTTCACAGAAACAAAGGTCCAGTGTCCATCAAAGTCCAAGTGCCAAACATGCAGGATAAGACGGAATGGAAACTGAATGGATAGGTGCTGGTCTTCACCCTCCCACTCACCAATCAGGTCTCTGTTATCAAGGTAAAGATTCATGAAGCCACAGGCATGCTTGCAGGGAAACAGAAGCTACAGTATGAGGGCATCTTCATCAAGGATTCCAACTCCCTGGCTTACTATAACATGGCCAATGGTGCAGTCATCCACCTGGCCCTCAAGAAGAGAGGCGGGAGGAAGAAGTAGAAGAGAGAAACCTGCTGTCAGGTCCCAGCTACTGCCGTTTAGCCTCTCTTGTCTTCTATCCCTGTCCCAGACCCAGGAGACCCTACCTTGTACATTTGTTTCCCTCTTACTTAGTTTGGAAATTCAAACTGTCCTGCAGTTAACTCACCATATCCCCTTTCCATATTAGTTAAGAGAGAGTTTCCTATACCTCTCTCCTTCCCAGTGGTCTCTGGAATTCCTTTATATTCGAGTCTTGATTTGAGGGGATTCATTTCTTCTAGCATCCCATTAGGAATGTGAACCCAGGATGTATTGCAAGATAGTGTCATAGTGCTGATTGGCACTTGGCTGATAGAATATGCTTACTATTGTCATTAATCATTTTTGTATCTTGTCGCAGGCTGTCTATAATAAACCTCTTGGACCCTTAAAAAAAAATACAGAAATTAGAGTGAAGGATTCATCAGGAAGTGTTATCAATACCTGTGGAGGAAGAAGGAAGAAGTAAAAAGGGATGGCAGAGGGAGGAGCTCAGTTATGATACAGTCCCAACCAAGACTTCAGCTTAGCCCATAGGAGCTCTGGGCGGAGATAGTCCATGAGAGTTGCCCTGAGTTGGGGTGATGGGTGAATCTTTATAATCTCACATCAGTTATTAGATATGGGCTGCCCCCAAAAGGGGACATGATGTTGGATGAGGCAATTCTCCTATTGGCAGGAGGTTGATAGCAGGAAATTGTCTGCCATCAGCACTCTCAACAGCTGGGGGCATATCCTATGCAGGGTTAGATTCAGGGCAAGGTTCCACTGTCAGCAGAAAATTACAGAGTTTAGTAAGAAAACAGAGGGCACACCCAAGATGGCACAAGAGTAAGTGGAATATACACTAGCTTCTTCCCAGGACCACACTGGACTTACAATTAAATTTTTTTAAAAAACAACCTGAATAGCTGACTGAATACTAGCTGAAGAGAAGCCTTATAACCAAGCATATATGGAAGAAACCACTTCACTGCAATGACGCTGATAGGGAGTGCAGGGGAGTGAGAGGAATGGCTGGGGTCACATGGGCAGAAGCTGAACTGCTAGAGGTATGTTTCAGTACCTGGGGATCCCTGCTAAGAAGTGTGGGTCTAAACCCAAAGTGGGGTTCCATAGCCAGAGCTCCGGAAGCAGGAAAAGAAAACCAAATATTATCTATTTGTGAAAAGCAGTGGGATTTCTGTCCACCAGAGAGAGACAGGCTAGAGATGCAGGGAGCCTCATAAAGGGAAAATGCACAGAATTTAATTTATAGCCAGTTACCTTGGGCTCTGGTAAAGAGAGGGCATAATTAACTAGAGATACTTGAGGAGAATCTAGGGCAGCTGGCTCTGAGAAAGAACTGAAGGAACAGCCTTGAGGTTCCCTGTGCAAAGTCATTCCCCATACTGCAGAAGACATCTTTCTCAGGCAGAGCACTCCCCTCCAAGTAGCATCAGCCTGAGGAGAAGCAGTAGCCCCATTCACAGTAATTCCTCTCACCTTACCCTGTGGAGCTTTAGCCAGGCTGCTGAGGACATCTGGAAGCTATTTCATTGAGTAAGCCTAATAGCAAAGGTGGATCTCTGGGAACAATAAGACTTTAGCTGACCCTCCCATGGGCTCACTGCTGGTAATAGTCAGCCATGGTGCCCAGCCTGGATATTTCTGTACACACCCAGGCCCAGCAGAGGGAGCCATAAGCAGTGGATTACTGATAACTCCAAATAAGTTGCCCAGGGTCAGTTACAAGGCAGCATCAGATATAGGTCTGAACCAGAGTCTTTGCAGATCTACCTAATACATAGAAACAAGCATAGGGAAGCAGCCAAACTGGGAAGATAAACAAACAGGCCCCAGATGAAAGAACAAGGGGACTCTTCAGAAGAACTAAAATGGAGGCAAGCAATTTATCAGATATTGAGTTTAGAGTAATGATTATAAAGATATACAGCAGCATTGTAAAAAGACATAGAAACCATTAAAAAAAAAGGACTAGTCATAAATAAAAATACAATATTTGAAATAAATAATACACTGGAAGGAATAAACAGTCAGTTGGATGAAACAGAGGATCAAAACAGTGATTTGGAAGACAAGGTTGGAAAAGAAAAGCACTCAAGCAGAGTAGCAAAAGGAATTTTAAAAAATGAGGAAAGCTTAAGAAACCTTTGGTACAACATGAAGCAAAACAACATCTGCATCATGAGAATAGCAGGAGAAAAGAGTGAACAAGGTCTCAAGAATCTCTTTGAAGAAATAATGTCCATAAACTTCTCTAATCTAGTGAAGGAAAAAGGCACACAAGTCTAGGGAGTGCAGAGAGTTACAAACAAAATGGACTGATAGAGGCCCACAATAAGACACATCATCATTAAAATGGCAAAGGCTAAAGACAGAGAGAGAATCCTAAAGCCTCAAGAAAAAATCAGTTAGTTAAATACAAGGGAGCATTAATTATTGTCATTTGATTTCTCAACAGAAACATTTTAGGCCAGAAGGGATTGGCATGAAATATTCAAAGCTATGGAAAGCAACAATATGAAACTAAGGCTGCCTTAGCCAACAAGGCTATCATTAGAACTTCTCAAACAAGAAAAAGCTAAAGGAGTTTGTTAACACCAAGCCCGTATTACAACAAAATGTAAAGGGCTTGTGTTAAGAATAAGAAGAAGAAAAAGAAAAAAGAAAAGAGAGGAAAACAGTTAAAAAATAAAATGGCTATAAATATGTTATCTATCAACAATTGCCTTAAAATGCAAATGGCTTAAATGCTCCAACAAAAAAACATAGAGTAGCTGAATGGATAACAATGAATATGTATAACTACATCTTGACAAGAGATCCATCATAGACTGAAAGATACACACAGACTAAAAGTAAAGGGATGAAAAGATATTTTATGCAAATGGGAAGAAAAGAAAGTGAGTGTGGCAAAACTTATATCTGAAACATTATACTTGAAAACTAGGGTATAGTAAGAGACAAAGAAAAATAATAAAGGGAACAATCTAAGAAAAGGACATAACTCTAGTATAAACATTTATGCACCCAACATAGGAGCATTTAAATATGTAAAGCAAATCTTGGCATTTGGCTGATAGAATGGAGAAATTGACAGGCATATAGTCATAGTAGGGGATTTTAACACCCACTGACTATACCTTCCAGATCAAAATTGATGAGATAGTGGCATTAAATTACACATTAGATCAAAAGGGTTTACTTAATGTCTTCAGAGCATTTCACCCCAAGCAGCAGAATATACATATTTTTCAAGTGCACATGGGAACATTTTCTAGGATAGACCACATGTTAGGAGAAAAAAATAAGTTTTAAAAAATTTGAGAAGATTGAAATCATACCAGATGTCTTCTCTGACCACAATAATATGAAACTAGAAATCAATCAGAAGAAGTACCTGAAAATATAGAAGAACGTGGAAGATAAATAAAGGTTATTAATGAATGGGTCAAATATGAGATCAAGGAAGAAATCAAAAGATACCTTGAAACAAATGAAAATGAGATCATGGGATTCCAAAATCTGTGGGAACAGGGAAAGCAATACTAAGAGGTAAATTCATAGCATTACAGGCCTATCTCAAGAAACAAAAAAATCTCAAATACACAATCTAACTTAAAGAACAACAAACAAAGCCCAAAGTGAGCAGAAGGAAGGAAATAATAAGGATCAGATTAGAAGTAAATGAAATAGAGTCAAAAAATGATACAAAAAATTAATGAATCTCAGAGATCATACTTTGAAAAGATAAACACATTGACAAACCTTTAACCACTATTATCAAGAAAAGAAGAAAGAGGACCCAAATAAATAAAATAAATTTAAAAAGGATAAATAACACTGACACCAAAGAAATACAAAAGATTATGGGAAAATTATGAAGAACTACTGTATATGTCAAGAAATTGGACAACCTAGATGAAATAGATGAATTCCTAGAAACATACAATCTTCCAAAACTAAATCAGGAAGAATCAGAGAGTCTGAGTAGACAGATTACATCTAGTGAAATTGAAGTAATAATCAAAAGACTCCCAACACACAAAAGCTCTGGACCAAATGGCTTCACAAGTAAATTTTACTACTGTTGGGAATACAGATTGGAGCAGCCACCATGGAAAACAGTATGGAAATACCTCAAAAAATTAAAAATGTATCTGCCTTTTGATCCAGCAAGCCCATCTGAGAATATATCTGAAGAAGCCTGAAACACTAATTTGAAAGAACATAAGCACCCCTATGTTCATTTCAGCATTATTTACAACTGCCCAGATATGGGACAGCCCAACTGTCCATCAGTAGATGAGAAGATAAAACAACTATGGGACATTTACACAATGGAATACTACTCCACTGTAAAAAAGAAGAAAATTCTACCCTTTTGTGGCAGCATTGATGGGCCCAAACAACATTATGCTACATGAAATAAGCCAGTCAGAGAAGACAAATATCATTTGATTTTACTTATATGTGGAATCTAATGAACAAACTGAACTACAAAGGAAATAAACTCATAGATAGAAAGCAGGCTGACAGCTATGCGGGCAGCACTTAGGAGGTAGAAGGACCAAGGAAAAAGTCTCATGGACATGGACAACAGTGTGGTGATTATGGTGGGGAGAGGACTATAAAGGGGGGATAAATGGCAATAGAAAAAGGCAAAAATAATATTAAAAATAAACAATGAGGAAACCTTCATCATGGAAACCATAAGAAGGGAGTGTCTGGTGGGGACTGAGAGAAAGACTGCAGCTTGGAAGGCATTCAAGTTCCCAGTGTTTATACCAGGATCATTGTTTTTTTGGTGTTAGAAATCAATAGTGGAATTGATGTATGAATACATCGCCAGCCTCTCTAATTTACTTGGTACACTCCATAACCCTCTTAGAGGCCCCAGCCTATTAGGCTCTTCCCAAGATTCTTATGAAACACATGTATTCACAAATGTTCATTGTATGTCAGGTCCTGTGCTACATTCTAGAAATGCAAGAATGAATGGCATAAATAAAGTCCTTGACTTAATGGAGCTTGCATCTAGTAGGGTAGTTCTTAACCCTGACTGCACATTAATATCACCTGCAAGGGTAATTTAAAAGCTGATGTTTTAGACTGACTTGTCAGAGATTCAGGCTAAACTGGCATCAAATGCAACCCTAGTATCAGCATTTTCTGATTGATTTTTTTTAAGATTTTTAAAAATTCATTATTTTTTAGAGCAGAGGGCAGGGAAGGAGGAAGAAAGAGAGAGAAACATCAATGTATGGTTACCTTTCGCCTAGCTTCCAGCTACAGACCTGGCTGGAGACCTGACTTGCAACCTGGTACGTGCCCTGACTCAGAATTGAACCAGCAGTCTTTGGGTTCGCAGGCCAGCACCTTATCTACTGAGCCACCAGCCAGGATACTTCTAATTGAGTTTTATGTGTAGTCAGGGTTGAGAACCACTGTTTTGAGCCCCTGAATGCAAAGAAAGTGATTAGATACACACCAAATGCCTCCAAATTCAAAATGAAAAATGGATGCCCTGGACACAAAGAAACACAATTAAAGAAATAAAACTTTTAACAAAGGCCTCACCCAAAAATAAGATCTCACCTAGTCCTCTAGCCTGACTCACCCAGTACCCCAGTCTGACTAGGTCAGTGACACCACTGTAATGGAATCTTTTTGCCAGTCTTAAGGGTTACAAGATGTATTCCTTATGTTGGGTTCGATGACACAACCAGAAGCATCTTGCACACATCAATAGACACTGGGGCAGCCCAAACATCATCCAAACCTCTCCTACTAAAAATTGGCAGCAGCTTGGGCATTTCACTCCTGATAGAGTTGACCTTTCTCTCCAAATTCCTGACTGCAGTGCCCAGACACAGTATTTAATTAGTGTTTCAATTATCATTTAAATGTTTGCACATCAAGTTCAATACAGATCAGGCAGATAAATGTTGAGACCTGTGGATGCATCACTAGTGATATCTCCAGAGATTGCTTATTTGAAGGTCAACAATTCAAGGAGAGGGCCTTACAAAGTTGTTAAGTGGTGTAAATACTTCTCAGCTGCAGAAATGGGCCTTGTGAACAAGTGACTAACTCCTTTGATCTTAGTGAAATAAGATGTTTTTCATGCATCGCAGCAGCTGGTTGGGTTCTACACTGCAGTTACCAAGAGCACCAGGTCATATCCTACCAAACAACCTTTCAGATGAGCTAAATTGTAATTACCCATTGCACTATTAGCCACTGGCCCATTGGAATAACTTTATTGCCTGAACATTTTTTTAATCATGCAAATAAAATTTGAATGGAAATTGTTTGGAATGGGAAAGCCAGCTTTATATCACTATCAGGAGATGAAAGAGAAGTGAAGGATACCTGTAACCAGGCTGGCTGGTAATATTACTGTACTATTTTTACACTTAAAAGGCAATAACATTGCCTATGATCAAAAGAAATGTAGGGGAAATAGAGCGAAGGGAGGAGAAAGGAAACTTAAATAGCATCTCTACCCACAGCTTGTCATCAAGCTAAAATGACCTTAATTGACATAACGATGAACTGAGCACATGTCAAGACCTCTACCATGTTTAGGGAGG
This sequence comes from Noctilio leporinus, assembly GCA_004026585.1. NCBI lineage: Eukaryota > Metazoa > Chordata > Mammalia > Chiroptera > Noctilionidae > Noctilio > Noctilio leporinus. The sequence goes on from PVIW01000826.1 coordinate 152,428, forward strand.
TAGAACTGGGTTTTCATTTAGTTATCAGTTTTCCAACCTACAAGTCTTAATGATTTTTTGTTGTTGTTAATTTTCAATTCAGGTTCAGTATGAAGAAGGGAATGTTTAATAATCCGATTGAAAGTGAGATGAAAGGATTTCAGAAAGGTGAAGATCCCAGAACTAAGACAGAGTACCTGAAAATCCTTTAAAATAGAATTCCTGTATTTTTGAACAGTTTCAGGTCCTAATTATTAAGGTGGGCAAAGAAACCACATAATGGGTTTCAATCCCTCATAAGTCATTTTTCCAAAATTAAGATTCACCCTTCTGTTTCCAAGATGTATCAACATCCAATTGTTCAGAAATCTTTCTAGGATTCTTACAGTACTTAGCTACTCATTAGTTGCTATTAGTCTTTTTTTTTTGGTCCCCCAAAGGAAGTTGCCTGGTTTCTAACACTGGCTCTTCCCAAGGCCAGACACCTAATATTCTTAATATTTTACGTTGTGTCATCTCTTTACATTCCATCCTTCAGAAGACAGAATTGGATAAGGTCTTAAAGCTGGAAGTAGCCTTATAAATAACCAAAGCCAATTTCCCTATTTTATAATATGACTGATGCTCAAAGGGATTGGTAGAATCTTCCAAAACCCAATATTCTATAGACAAGCAATAATTCAGAGTTCCAGCTCTAGAGTCCTACGCACTGGTTCTAAAACTAGCACCAAAAACTATTTATTGCATATGGGACCTTAGGCAAACCACTTAATTCCCTGAGCCTCAATTTTCACATGTGTTAATACAGGAATAAGAATAGTACTCTCTCCTTCTAAGTGTGGAAAGGATCAAATGAGATGATGCATAAAAAGCACTTAGCCCGGTATCTGACACAGGGAGCACTTGATAAATGGCAATTTAAAAAGATTGTGACTTCCAGTGGAGCATTCATGCCTTTTGTCACGTTGAATAGCCTTTTCAGTTGTTAAGAGCTCAACCATCAAAATTCTAGGCCTTCTTGCTCTACAGATAAATGTTTCCTTTGTTCTGTATTGTATTTCCTTTGCCCACATAATGAACTGAGATAAGAAACAATTGTTCCTTCCAGGCGGCTCTTCCAAAACGTCTCAGCAAAAGAGTAAAGTGTGAGGGTCTCTTCCCTGGGGGAGGCAAAACTTCTCATGTTGTTTCTAGCTGCACTGCAGTAATGTCACATTGGTGTATCTTTTCCCCTCTAATTTTTTTGCCTATTTTCTTCTAATTACACAGTTAGCCAGTTTGAACCTCTTAGTCTATTTTATAAATTAATTATATTCTCTGAAAAGGCAACTGACACTGAGGGCACAGAAAGGTACTACAACATAAACTAGGTGAAGGCCATTCTGCCTCCTTCTGAAAAATTACATTGCCATTCCAAAAGATTATTTTGGGGATCATTCATGTAGAAACTGCAACAACATTTTTATAATAAAGAAGGCAAAACAAAACGCTAAGCACACCATAACCTTGATTATGTTGTCAGAAAGACTAGCTTCTGGATTGTGTCAAACATGAAAAACAGTTAAGGTGGAACATTTTCAATTTTTGTCCCTGGTTCATTCAAAATGAGTTTTTCTCATCTCATCTGCATTGCTGTGGGTAACGGCCACCTCTGACTCACCCATGAAGGGGCTGGTTGGAGGGCTGTGCACACACCATCAGTGGTCTGAGTGGTCACAAAACCTTTCAAGGAAGCTTGGTGATTGTGTTACTATGGAAAATGTCAAAGGGAACTTGCCTACACCATTGTTAATGCTTAGCTATAAAACCAGATATGTTCTGAGAAAATCATCCTCTCAAACTCTTTTAATTCAAAAGGAAAATACTAACACAAAACTCAAACTGAATCATTGAGATTCTTGTATCTTGGAATCTACCTGATCTGCCCCTGAATGACCTTTAAATTTATACATTTAGAGGCTGAATCAGAACTAAAAGAAACCTTAGAACTCATGTAAGAATCTCTGTACCCTCTCCCACCTTGAATTTCTTGTTTTTGCTCCTGTTTCTAGTTGGTTATCTTGTTCTGCTGACCTTGCTTTTCCATGTGTCTCAGATTGACCTGCTCCTTTCACTTCTGCCATCACTGTCATAGGCAAAACTCTTCAACATTCACATCTCAGTTATTGCAATAGTCTCTGAGTTGGTCTTCTTTGGAACCAATTTCTTTATAACCCAAACTATCTTGCATTATGCTAAAGAATTCATCTTACCCAAGTCATAATTTTCATCATATCACTTGCTCGTTTGCAAATACAAAATGGGTCTTATTTCATGCAGCTACTCATAGCCTTTCATCTTTAATGGCCCGTAGCCCTTTTCCACTGCTCATGATCTCACCATGCCTTGAATTTGCCACCTTCCTTCTTACCTCCAGCTAAAATCTGAGCAATGTTACCTTTGTTTTTTCCATACAGTATTATATTTTCTTCACTTCTGAAGACTTTTGCAGTGGGAAAGTAACTTTAGCCACCTTAGTATTCAAAATTTCATCTTTGTTCTCAGCAACTTCTTAGGAATTTCTTCTAAAAGTTTCTGACTTCTATAGCACCCTGTATCATGGTGACTCCATACAAGCTTCCCCTCCAAAATGCAGATATTCTCCCAAAGTTCCTTTTCTCCCTACAACTGTGTTGTGTCCTAAGCACAACCAGCCTCCTGGAGTAGCAGGAAACATATGCCAAAGTGGATACTAGAAACATCACAAAACATAGGCTCCAGGAGACTTCTATTTTCAACAGTAATTTTTTGGGATATAGACCAACTAAAACTTTTGGGAATATATAAAAACCTTTGTATATTTCTTTTTATTAATTTTTTTAAAGATTTTATTTTTAATTATTTTTAGAAAGAGGGGAAGAGAGAGGCAGTGAGGGAGAGAGACATCAATGTATGGTTGCTTTTCACCTGCCTCCAGCCACAGACCTGACTGGAGACTGTTTTGCAACCTTGTTATGTGCCCTGGCTGGAGAATCGAACCTGCAACCTTTGGGTTCACAGGCCGGCGCCTTATCCATTGTGCTACCAGCCAGGGCCTATATTTCTTTTTTAATGCTAAACTGAGTAGATAGTAAGAGTTGTTCTTAGAGGTCAAAATAAAAATCTCAAATCCAAAAATGGGCTATCAGAATTTGTCCTTCAGAAGTAAAACAATCGGCATTTGTCCTTTTTCAATTTTAAGAGTTTAGAACTTGGCTTCGGTAGACTATATGGAGACTACCCGAAATTCTGATCAGGGACCTCTGTCCCAAAAGCCACACTCCTGGAAGCCTCTATGGGTGAACCAGGGCAAAAACTGCCTTATATAGAGAGGTGATAGGACACTTATCTGTCCTGGCCTTTCTTCTGGGAAAAGAGGACAAAAGAAAATAATTCCTCTGAAATCTAAACCACAACTCTGTCCTCACACAAATTTAGGACTAAGACTTAAAAAAAAAAAAAAAAAAAAGCCCACCTACTGAAAAATTTAGTTTAAAAATGAGAGCTGATAACTATGGTTCATGGCTAATTGCGTTCTGTTGTCTACTTTTGTAAAGTCATGAGCTAAAATGTTTCTTACATGTTTAAATGGTAAAAAACACACAAAAAATATATGTGATACATGAAAAGTATATGAAATTTAAATGTCACTGTTGAAAATTGTTTCACTGAAGCATAGTCACGCTTATTTGTTTACATATTATCTATAGATGCTTTCATACTAATACAATAGAATTGAACACTTGTGAAGGAGACTGTATAGCCCACAACACCTATAACATTCACTCTCTGCTCCTTTAGAAAAAGTTTTATGACCCCTGGCTGGCAGAAGTGTCTGGAAAAGAAAACAAACAAACACTAAGCAAACCGTCAAAGAATTTCACAGAAAAATGTCTAAAAAATAGTGATGTAAACTCACTTTTTTTTTTTTTTTTTTTTTTTGAGGCACTAACACTCAAGGAATAAGACAGAATGGGTGACAACAAAAATGACTAATAAGAGAATCCAACCTACAAAGAATGTAGATACCCAAATTATCAGACACAATATAAGATGTTTTACTACATTTACCTAAGTCCATCTGGAATCTCTATCAAGTCATGTTTCTTTATGTATTTGTTTGCTCACTCATCTATTTTTTACTTGCTATGTGCTTTCTTTATAGAGGGTGACTACTACTAGCTTTTTTTTTCTTCCTACACACGTTCTAAATGCCATCCCTTTTATAAAGCATGGTATTTAAGGCTTAATTTTAAACTTAGTTTAAAAATAGATCTTTGGGGCTTTTAGTGCCTAGATACCATCCCAACATCAGCATTTCATCTACTTAGAATTAAGCTGCTTGTAATAGAATTGGGAAATTCTAGTCTATTGGAGTATTTACCAATAAGAAGTATTAGAATCAGCAGCAATTCCTAACCAGGACAAGTTCACAACTTGTTTCAACAAGAAATCATGGAAGTGGGAAATATTAGATATACTTGACCTTCAAATAGGTCAGCAACCTGCAGACCAAGCCATGCTAGTAGACGCTGCTAGTCATGCTTTTCCCCCAGATCAGTGAAGACTCAACTCAAATGTTACCTCATAAGAGAGGCCTTCCCAAGCACTCTTCTTAAACAACCATTACACGCACACATTTTCTTTCACATTACCCTATTTAAGCACCTTCAAGGTACTTTACATTACCCAAATATTGTTTGTTAATATACTCATTGTCTATCTCTCCCTCACAGAATGTAGGTTGAATAAAAGAATGCTGTCTTGTCACACATACACATTAATCCTGTGTGCAGGGCATTTGTATTCCTAGGACCTGGAAGAGTTCCTAACTTACAGGTTCTCTTAACATTTGACTAATTAATGATATCCTGTCTACAAAGATGAGTGTGAACAGATCCATCCTTTATTTGAGACAAGTTAGAAATCATAGTTTTGTTTGTTTTTGTGTTTGTCAAAGCCAATGGCCTCTAGTTTTCCTTTAATCGCTAAGAATTCAGGATGGTTGTGGCACACTAACCCAAATTTTATTTATTGATTAATTTTGTATTAATTATAGAGAGAGAGGGGAAGGGAGAGACAGTAAGAGAAACAGCAATTTATTGTTGCACTTATTTAAGCACTCTTTTGTTGCTGCTTGTATGTACTCTGATCCAAGATTGAACCTACAATGTTGGCATTTGGGAATGATTCTCTAACCAACTGAGCTACCCAGCCAGGGTTTTTATTTTTGGCACTGTAAAACCAGAGAGAAGAATTTATAAGTTTTCAGGTTCAACTATTCTTGAATAGTAAACCTTATCCTTTCACTACATCTCTATCCAGACAGGTGATCAGTAAAACAAAAACATGCTACTCCCAGGATCAAAGAATACCCACCTAAAGTTACAAACGGCAATGAGCAAACCACTTTGCCTCTCAGGGTGAGTATGATGCCATGCCTTTCCTCAGCAGAGTTAGTATTCCCCAGTGCACCCTGAGGAGATTCTGTTCTTATGGTAATTAAACTGGTCAGGATCTTTTCTTTTTTTTTTTTTAAGATTTTATTTATTATTATTCTTAGAGGGGAAGGGAGAGAGGCAGAGAGGGAGAGAGACATCAGTGTATGGTTGCTTTTCACCTGCCTCCAGCTACGGACCTGGCTGGAAACCTGTCTGGAAACCTCGTTATGTGCCCTGGCTGGGGAATCAAACCAGCGACCTTTGGGCTCACAAGCCAGCACCTTATCCATTGTGTCACCAGCCAGGGGGGAAACTGGTCAGGATATTGGTGCTTATTTTCTCTATCAGAACAGGATAGAACAGGAAAAAGCAAACAAACAAACCAGAGATGCATACATAGTTGTTATTTGATTATTACACAGGTGATTTTTTTCAGTTACTATTGCTGTGTAACTGTCAATCCCAAAAAGTATGACTTAAAACCACAATCATTTTATTATGCACATGGATCAATGAGCATACTAGCAGCCAGTGCAGCAGGATTGGCCTGTCTCTGCTCCATGATGTCCATCACCTCATATGAAAAGGCTCAACTACTGGGGATGACTCGATGGTTGGGTTTGGAATCATCTGGATGCTTCTTCACTCATACATCTGGTGCCTGGACTGCCAAACAGAGCACTGACACTGGCCTGTCCATGTGATACTTCCTCACTGCATGGTGGCCTCAGGGTTGTTGGGCTTCTTACATGGTGGCTGAGAACTCCTAACTAGTGTCAGGATGAATAAAGCAGAGCTGCCTTGCCTTCTATGAGGCCAGCTCAGTGGTCACAGAACATCATTACCACCATACTCTACTGGTCAAAGCAGTCCATCCACACTCAGGGGAGATGTAGGAACAGACCTCAGCTTTCAATGAGGGAAATGTCAAAAAGGTTGTAGTGAACTTTTAAAAACTGCTATACTCTCCTTACCTCTAAAATATACTCCTCTCTCAATGTAGTCTAGTGTCTCTAGCACCAAGGGTGAACAATCCCTGTACCTCTGGTTAGTACATCTTTTGTTACTTCATCAGCATGTAGTTTGGGTAACTCACCTTTTGTTACTTCATTTGGAAAATAAAGAGGTTAGACTTGATGTTCTTTAGATTCCTTCCTTGCAGCCATTACATTCTGTACTCCTTCTATTGCATTGTGTCATCCAAAACTTCATGTCTACTTGGAACCTCAGAATGTTCCCTTACTCGGAAGTAATGTCTTTGTAGATGTAGTTCATTATGGATCACAAAATTAAATAATTCTATATTTACCATGAGTCTTAAATGCAAGAACAAGTATCTAAGAAGAAGAACGAACACAGAGGGACACAAAGAGGAAGACCACAAGAAGACAGGGACAAAAATTGAAGTTATGCTGCCACAAGCCAAGAAGACCCTGAAGCCATCAGTAACTGAAAGAGACAAGGAGGGGTTCTCCCTTTGAGCCTTCAGAGGGAGCAAGGGCCTGCTGACACCTTGATTTCAGACTTCTAGCCCCCCAACTGTCTAACAATAAATGCGAGTTGTTTTAAGCAACTAACTTACAAAGACAACCCTAGAAAACCCATGCAACTACCTGTTGCTTCTTTTCCTTTCTCAAATCAAGCCTTAGTTACCAAATGTAAAAAGCTCTTCCTGCCTTTCGACTCCTTGCCTGCCCCACAGCAATGAGTGACTTCATGAGCACAGCAGCAGGAATTCAGTTAAAGAACAGGAACACTGGGGGAGCATGCACATCATCTAAGGCCTCAGTACACCCAAGTCACCTTTTAACTGCTTTGCTGTTGTCGTTGACCTTGGGCATGAGGAAATCTAGTGTGTATGTGTAAGACATGCATGTGCTCTAATGCAGGCTCTAAAGGTGACATGGAGGGAGGACAGGAAAATGCATGGTGACATCCTCTGTAAATGCCTACTCCTTGGGAAGAGGAACTCAGTGTAGGCAACTGCAAGGATGAAATGCTATTATCTATATTCTCAAAATGTGGAATAAAGAAAGGGTAGACTATGTAGAATGATGAAGTCAAATCAATGTTAAGTGCTTTCATTTAAAAATTTGTCTTGAAAGATGGAATAACAAAAAATAAAGTACAAATTTCCATTACATAATAACGTCCAAGTAAACCCTAAAACTAAAAATGTTTCAATATCATCCATTTTGACTTCTGAAGACTTTGCAAGCTGCCAAGCTCTCTGCTGCTTTATAGCTTGAAAGATGCTTTCATTCTGTTTCCCTGACTCTAATGCAGCTCTCCCTACCCACCCCCACGGGCTGCTGAGTTTAGAAATGTGACACTCTCTCACAGGAGATGATTCCCTTCCTCTCCCATATCTCATTTAAATTTCTAAGCCCCACAGCTTAAAAAAATAGATGCTTCTAAACAAGTTGAACTGAGAAAGTCAAAGTGGATAGTAATAAGGGGTTTGACTACAAACCATGCATTCTCCTTATCTGGTTGACAAACACACTCATGTAATTTGAGGTCCTGTCCTCATTTCACTTTGAAAGTGATTCAGGAGCCCTGCTGCATTTTGAAAGAAAGCATTTTACCCACCATATTCTACACAGATGACAGGCTAGGCTGGACTACAAAGAGAAATTTTATGTCAACAAAAGGCTAGAAAGTATCTTTTCAAGTGCCATCAAAGCTTATGCTGAGATGCAAAAGGTACAGTTAATTAATTTAGACTATAGAGTCTATGCAGCATTATTTATGATTACCAAGATATGAGAGCAGCCCAAGTGCCCATTAGTAGATGAATGGATAAAACAACTATGGGACATTTACACAATGGAATACCACTCAGCCATTAAAAAAATAAAGGCCCTAGCCGGGTGGCTCAGTAGATAGGTGCTGGCCTGTGAACCCAAAGGCCACTGATTCGATTCCCAGCCAGGGTGCATAACCAGATTGCAAGCCAAGTCTCCAGGGAGGCCTGTAGCTGGAGGCAGGTGAAAGGCAACCATACGTTGATGGTTGATGTTTCTTTCCCTCTCCGCCTTCTTCCCTTCTCCTCTCTCCAAAAATAATAAATAAAATCTTTACTAAAGAAATAAATTAAATAATTTTTAAAAATTAAAAAAAAGAAAATGTTACCCTTTATGACAGTATGAATAGAACCTAGAGAATATGATACTAAGTGAGTAAGCCAGTCAGAGAAAGACAAATACCATATGATTTCAGTCATATGTGAAATCTAATGAACAAACAATCTAATGAATAAACTGAACTAACAAGGAAAATTGGGACAGACTCTTAGATGGAGAGCAGATGACAACTAGTGTGGTGATTGCTGGGGGTAGAGGAGTATAAGAGGACTAAATGGTAATAGAAAAAACACAATAAAGGTTAAATAAAATTTAAAAAACAGATAGCTGCCCTGAATAATTGAAAATGTCTTTGTTCAGTTGCTGACAAGAGCCCCTGAATAGCATGACAAGTTAACATCATGTTCTTATTCACATGTCTTCTTAGAATAGTGTGGTACCACAGGTAGAGACAGGGAAAGGAAAAAGACCAAGCTACCATCAGGGGCCAGTCCTTCCCCAGGTTCTCTACACACTCACAACTTCACTGCTTCTCCCAGCATCCTGTGAACAAGGTATCACTACCCTTGCTTCACAGATGACAGAATAGGATTGAAGGAAAGGCTGAGCCAATTGTCCAGAGCACATGTAGTAATGGGTAGAGATGGGATTCAAACCCATTCTTTTTCTTCTATGTGATATATAATATCATACATCGAGTGCCTTATATTGTGCAGCAGTCTTTTAAAAAGTGCCTTTTCAAATGCCATCAAAGCTGATGCTGAGATGCAAAAGGTACAGCTAAATCAATTTAGAATATAGAGCCTTGTACCATTAAGAGATTTTTTGCTATTTTTTTTTTTAATTTGTGCAAATCATTTTGAGGAAGGTTATGAGGAAAAGAAACATTAGTAACAAGAACATTAGTTTTTACTTTACAAGGCAAAGATCATGAAGAGAATGGCTTTTGAGGTGCGCTATTTGTCAAGGGGCTGCCACTGAAGGACAGCAAACCAGCTGGCTGGTGAGCACTGCAGACAGGTCAGTGAATAAGCACTGAGGCACTGCTCACAGCCTTTCTGGAAGCTGCAGAAAGTAAGCGGTTTTGTTCTTGTATTGTGGCCTGGTTGACTTTGCAGCAGGTCGAAGCAATGATCTGTATAATTGCAAATCCTCCCCTACCACCAGAACCTGTCACTTCAGAAAGTGATGTCTGGGCTCCAAGCCAGGTTTTGGTTTCACCTTAGCTTTCAAAATACTTACTACATATTGATAAGAAGAAAATATATTATGGTGAATAAAGGAGGGAGAGGGAGCAGGTGGTGGAGGCAGAGAGAGAAAGAGAGTGATAAAAGAAGAAAGCGAAGGAGAAGATGATATGGAGAGAAATAAAAACTAGGAGAAAAGGTTGGGCAAGAAGGGGGTCTGTGCGATGATGAAATTGTTTTCAAAAGCAGAGTATCTGTGTTTTGCCTGTTTGGGGAAATACAGTATTATAAAGTGCAGTAAATTTTCTTTTAACCAAGAATCTACTTTCCTAGATTTTCCCCACCAATACTGGTGCTCCAGCTTCCTCAACTTGAGAAGTGACTCCATTTCATAACATAGGGATCTCCACAAGAAAGCGTGGATGCCTGGCTCTGGTGCTGATCCTTGTGGAATGTCGTCAATAGCTGGCTGACCTGGCTCTTCAGGAATTTATGAATGAAAGGAGGGGCCTGTGTGGAGCAGACCTGGGCACTTGGCATGGCTCAACAAACATTTGTGGAATAGCTGAGTTTACAAAAAATAAAGTATATCTCTATGTCATAAGAATACATGACTTAATTTTAAAATCATTAAAGTAAGTCATAACCTTGAAATGAAAGCTTATTCAATAGCTTGAGGGAGGATTTATATCCCAGAAACTTATCTTAAAGCTGAATCCCCTAACCCACCTTTCTCCTGTATCTACATAGAAAACCTCTCCTAGATCACCATGGGTCTTTTGAGGTTCCATGTTTTCTGGTAGCTTTCAAAATACACAAATTAAGAAAAGAAATTGTGGTTCAAACAAAATATTTTTAAAAGTATCAAGAAAGAAAATTGCATGAAAATAATATTGCTTTCTTGGTATGCTTTGCTATTTCTGTTCTTTTGGATATTTATCACCTTTATTCCTAAGATTTACACTCAAAGAATAATTGTCATTTCAAATCATGCATCATTCATTATTGAAGTTGCAAAGTAAGTGCACAGAAGACATGGCAGTGTGGGTGGGTACAATCCAGCTTTGGTGAAGGCAAAGGGATGTGAAAAAATGATGTGGTGGGAGGTGATCACACCTCTACTAAATAATTTTGTGGGATTTATTTCTTCTGAGAAGTATTTATAAAAATCTCTCATTCCCAAAAACTCAAATTTTCTCATAGGCTGCTGCCATTTTTTTCCCTTAAGGAACATTGATCTCTCTTTCTCTTAATTTATTTTTGCACCAAGCTATTAATTGGTTCATAGTAAATGGCAGGAATAATCAGGTGTGATCAATACTAGTTAGTCCATAGTAGTAAAAATATTTCCTCCCATTCATGTGACTGGGGAATAAGAAATAAGAGAATCGCCCTTCTCACTGACAGGTGAGCAACTCAGGCAATAGTGCACCAGACTATGACATTCTGCCTCTTTTCCCCAATGACAAAGCAACACTGCAGTCTCACAAAACCTTGCACTCTTTGCATCCTCCTTTGAATCTCCATGGTGACCAGGTATGTGTTTGGGACCCTTCAATAGCTACAACTTTCTCTGTAAAGCTCCTTTTGGCTCTCAAAGTGCTCTGCACATACTAACTTGGTCTTCTAACCATTTTGCTCCTCCAGGGGAAGAAATTCTCAGAGGTCACATGTGGCTGGCTTAAATTACATTATGAAGAAAGTCAATTATAGAAATCCTGTTTTTTCCACATTAAGAACTAAACCTACTGAGCTACTCAGAAAATGGCATTTTGGGCTGGACAATTGGCCAAAAATAATAAGTTCTCATCAAAGAACAATGAGTATGGAATGAAGCTGAAGGTAAGTCTCCTGGCCCTAGGTAAAAAGCACAAACCAAGATTTAGGGAGGGGGTTGGGAATTATTAGCAGCACAATCTCTGCTTATTAAAAGAAAACAATAAATCTGTGTTCTTGTTTTGAGGTTGATGAAGGGAGTGGAAGGAGCTTTGACAGATTTCTTAACCCCACAAATGAAGTTAATCAGTGCATATTTTAGTGACTGAAATTACCTTAAACAAATAGACAGTATCCTAGTGTTTTCTAAGTTATTACCACCACAATTAAAGACATGTTTGTGTGGTTATGCTTGATTAATGGGAAAGAAAGCAATTAGAACATTCATCTCCATTCCTAGTTAATAGATTTTTTTGCAAAAAAGAACCCATTATTGGTTAGCACTTTTTCCTACTCACCTAAACAAACTCACTCATGACTTTTTAACTTTCTCCATCACAATTATTTAACCATCTATCTGAAACCACCATTTCATCTTATTCTGCTTCTGATGTTGCAAATTAAAATATGCCTTTTCATCAGAATCTCAGTCCACACACCATTTACCATATTTAGTGAAATATAAACCATGTTAGGCACCAAATGATCAAGGCATCAAAATTAATCACTCCTACTATGAGTATGAGGAAAAATATACCTATTTTATATAAAGTCACTACTATTCTTGAAGTTGTGGGGGTTGGTTTGTTTTCCTCTGGGGATGGCCTTGCTCCAGGGTCAGCAAAAGAGTGCATTAGTGACTCTGTCCAAGGTACTGCCACAAACACATCCCTGTCTCTCACTCCACAAGAAAAGGAGTCAATGCTTAAAGTGCAAAACCTAATAAAACAAATGTAAGAACCCTAGTTTAAGTACATAAATAAAATAGGTAATATGGAATAAAATCTTAAACTGCAATAAAGGAGGTATTTATTCATTTGGCAACTTCAGTCTTCCTGGCAATGCATCACAGATTGCATTTTAAAGTTTCCATTCTGTCAATAGAAGATTTTTTTCTGCATGGTAAATATACATTTATCTGTTATCAATAATAACTCTGGGGATTACGAGAGTGTTTTCTTCCAAGTTACATTCCCTTTGAAGTTTATTGCTGGTAATTTATTGCAGCACATTTAACAGAACAAGGGAAAATGGGGTTAGGTCAGACTTGCAAAAACACTCATATTTCAGACCTCAGGGATTCTTGGGAATTTCTTATTGTATTAATCGGCTCTAAGCCTATGTAGTTCAGGAGTGGTCTCCTTTATTCCTCTACTTTCATTCATCTAAATTGTCTTTTTTTAGAAAGAATGTTATATGGTTTAAATGTATATATTTAAAATAAATGTTAAAACCAATTTAAGAAATAAAGAATAATTTTAGTCATATTTATGATTATGTCATTACTATATTTAAAACACTTTTTAATCTCCCAGCTTCTGAGAGTAATCAAGGCAAGCATTAAATGAAATATTATATAATTATGTCTAAAGAAATCCCACAATTTTACTTGGGGAGACATTTTCACAGCACTAAATTCCTGGACAATGGTTTTCCATTCTGCATAATATGAGAAAAAGAAAGCAATGGAGTAAGCACAATGAAAAAAATATCACTTTTGTTGGTAATCATGAAATAGTCTGCAGATAGTTCTTCCTCATATCAAAATTTAATAAAAATCCAACAATATAAAGTTTGACATGAAGGTAGTTTTGTTGGGAATTTAGGGTAGCATTCCTGGTATATAGTACCCTGATGATCTCATTTTATATAAAAATAGAGTTTAAAGAAACTAGAGAAATGAGTACCCACCACTTACCCTATCTCTTTTAACCATAATTTGTCTGATGTACTTTGAATGGATGCTTTACAGGGGCCATTCAAGACCACAATTTTTAAACATGTCTGTGATGCTGATTTTCTATGCTGTCAATTGATGGAAATATGAGGTTTTGATGTAGACATAAGATGGATTTTTGCTAAGTAAAATAAATGTGATATTCCCTAATGTTTATTGCAGGATACTAATCCTGATAACACTGACTCCTCAGAGTAAGCTGCCCTGTTCAAGAGTGATTTAGTTCACCCACTATATTGAGCATGATTTAAAAATAGTAACAATTTTAGTTTTAAAATTATTTTAGTATTAAAAATAATTTTTTTTCATTGTAATTGATTTCAGAGAGAGGGAGGGAGTGAGAGAGCAAAATATTGATTTGTTGTTCTATGTATTTATATGTCTATTAGTTGATTTTCATATGTATTCCAACAGGAGACCAAACCCATTGCATTGCTATATCAGGATAAAGCTCTAACAAACTGAGCTACCTGGCCATGTTAAATCTTCATCAAAACAAATACCATATGATTTTTCTTATATGTGGAATATAATGAACAAAATAAACTAGCAAATAAAATAGAAACAGATTCATGAATACAGAGAACAAACTAACAGCTTTCAGAGGGGAGGAGTTTGGGGCAGCTGAGTGAAAAGAGTGAAAGAAACAAGCAAAAAGAAGAAACCCTCATGGTGATTAGCAGAAATAAAGGGGGTAAGGAAAGTAGGAGGGTAAAGGAAGATAAATGGTGATGGAAGAAGATTTGGCTTGGGGTGATCAACAACAACAACAACAACAACAAATATATATGTGTGTGTGTATATATATATATGATGTACTATAGAATTATACAGCTGAAACCTATATAATTTTATTAACCAATGCTACCCCCTATAAATTCAATTAAAGGTAAATTAATTGAAAATTTTAATCAATAATTTATTTTTTAAAGACCAGTCAACTCAGTCAGAGATAGAATCTTAAAATTGGAAGATACTTCCTCAATGTTGAAATGTGATCCTCTTTAGATAGGTAACCTACTGCTAGATGAGACAGCTTGCCTGGCTTCTAAAACACTCTAAATGTGAGAATAATCTTTTATATAATGTTCTTCTATAAATTACTTCTGCCAAACTTCTAGGTATAAGCATTTCTTCTGCCCTCTGATACATGAAATATATGCATAATAAGTAAAAATATCCATTTTAAACCATGGAAATTATAATTACGTGAGAAATTTAACAGCATAAAAGGGACACAGAGACCATTAAAAAAAACCCTCAGGAATAAAAGATATACTAATTGAAATAAAGAATAATTTATAGGGAATCAACAGTAGAGTAGATGAAGTAGATAATAAATTAGTGATTTGGAATATAAAGAAGCAAAATGTAACCAACCAGAACAGAAAATAAAAAAAAAAAAAAAAAAAAGAAGAAGAATGAAGGTCGTGTAAGAAGCCTCTGGGACAACTTCAAGCATACCAACATTTACATCAAAGGAGATACCAGAAGAAAAAGAGAGAGCAAGAAAGGGAAACTTATTTGAGAAAATAATGATAGAAAACTTACTTAAGATGGCGAAGGAAATAGCATACAAGTCCAGAAAGCATGGAGAGTCCTAAACAAAATAAATCCAAAGAGGCCCACACCAAGACATGTCATAATTAAAATGCAAAAAACTAGAGACAAAGAGAGAATCTTAAAAGTAACAATAAAAAAGCACTTGGTTACCTACAAGGGAGCTCCCATAAGATTGCCATCTAATTTCTTAACAGAAAATTTGCAGGCCAGAGAGACTAGCAATATTTAAAGTAATAAAAAGCAAAGACCTACAACCAAGATCACTCTACCCAGCAAAGTTATCATTTAGAGTCAAAGGACATACAAAAAACTTCAAAGGCAAAAAAAAAAAACACTAAAGGAGTTCATCATGACCAAACCAGTATTACATGAAATACTAGTTAAAGGGGCTTCTTTAAGAAGAAGAGCAAAAAAGATTAAATATATAGACAATAAAATGGCAATAAATACATATCTATCATCAATTGAATCTAAAAATAAAATAAATGAACAAGCTGAAAAAACAACAGACTAATAGATACAGAGAACATTTTGATGGTTGCCAGATGAGAAGGGTATTGGTAGGGTGAGTAAAAATTTTGAAATGATTAAAAAGTACAAATTGGTTGATTCACAATACTCATGGGGATGTAAAGTATAGCATAGGGATCATAGTCAATAATATCATGATAATTATGCATGGTGTCAGATGGATACATGAGTTACTGGAATGATCACTTAATAAGTTAAATAATGTCTAATCACTGATGTGTATACTTATAAAATAAAATAAAGAAAGGAGAATAGAGAGTATGTTTAGAGAAGGATCGAGCTGGTCAATTGTCAGGCACTGTGTAATAGAGACAGCAACTTTGATTACTGATGAGTTTTGTTTCCACATGACCTAATGACAGTGGTTTTAACCTCTGGATTCCTATGTGAACTCTGTACCCTTATAATGCCCTGCCACCTTTACTTGGTTTGGCCTGACTGGGTCTCTGTTCCTTAAAAATGAGATAGCTCTGACTAAAGAGGAATGGAACACAAACATCCCAAGTGTAAAGAGCATCTAAGCTATAGAATGAGATCTGAGGTAACTTGAGAGCACTGAGTTATATGCAGCACAGGCAATTGAAATTCCTCTAAGTTTCACTTTATGTGAGCTAATTTTGAAAGCACAGATTGTTTTTTTTATACTTTTATGTACAATAAAAAGGCATGTAGTTGATTAAAACAAATTAACCATGACTCTAATCAGCTTATGTGGCTTAGAGTGCAAGTGCATGCATGTAAAGAATTAAGTGCCTTAGCACCACACATCAGGAAATTGGCTTTGTTTCACTGTAAGATTATGGTTCAACATGCAACTTCTCCCAGTTTCATACTCCTAATAAGCAGGAGTTCAGAGTGGTGCTAGAAATTCCCACTTCACATAAACGGAGGAAATCACAGAATTCATAGAAATCTATTTGCAGACTCCTCCACACACATATCTCATCTCTGGATGTGCTGGAAGTCTATGATCTAATTGAGGGACAGTGGGAACAAATGAAGGATAGAACAGATCATGATTATTGTGAAAGGAAGATATAGAAGACATTTGGGAACCACTAGTCTGGAATATGATTCACAGTATTTTTCAAAAGGTGGTTAATATCTGATATCAAGCAATTTTACAATCATGCAGCATGTATTCACTTTCAAGCTACTTCTCTATACTCTTATAGACTATCAAGGAGTCATTCTTGACACATGTTCTATTGTTCAAGAAACAAATTATTTTGAAAAACAGCATGCAAGGAAGCTCTCTCATCATTCATAGTCCTAGGACCTATTGGAAATTTCAGTTGGTTTGTAATATTTCTATTTTGGTCCGAAAATGTACTCATCACTGAAGCCTCAGGTAATCATGCATGCAAGTTAAAATATTAGAAAAAATAAAAATTCACCTTATTTTCCCATGCCCAAGAGAGGTTTTCTATTGGGAATTAAAGTGGGAAACAAGGAGGGAGAGAGAAAACACAAGGACTTTATAGTTAAGGTGATTTCTAGCAGGCACAGGGAAAAAAAAAAATGGAAGAAGTTGCATTCAGTAAAACCAAAGCAAAAAGAGCAAAACGAATCAGAAATAATGTCAGTTCAGAATCTGAAAATTAAAATACTGCTCTGAATAGAACAGATATGATTCCCGATTGAACAATGAGCTGAAAGCCAGAAAGCTTTCAAAACTAAATAAAAGGTAATCACAGTGAAGAATAAGAATAAATGCGCTTTCTCATTTACATGGGCAGACAACAGTTCCACATCCACTTGCTTATTAAAATGGATTGTTAACCCAACAGCAAGGAGCAAAATGAAATGGATCATCAAATTGCTCATTTTAATGCTACATTCTCTCAATGAAAATCTATTTTTAAATTAAGACACAACACACAAAATAAAACATCAACAATATCTGAGTAACCACAGAACTGGGAAGGATTTTGAGTCTGCCAATGATCTATTATTTGGGGCACGGTGAGTTTTTCTCTAAGTGGTCCATCTTCATAGTTCAATGGCTTGTGAGAGATCCCTGTACATCCATTCCACATAGATAAGCACTGACTCTGTGTAAGTGTTCCTATGTTTTCCAGGCAGCACTGCACTTGTTGCTGCAGAGGGACTGATTCAGACATGAAGTTGTTCACCTGGGAACACAGGGCATAAGCTCTACCCTCAGTGAGTCTCCATATAGGTGAACAGGTTACCTATTGCTGTTTAACAAACAATTCCAAAACTTAGGGACTTAAAAATGACTTACTGGCTCATGATTCTGCAATTAGCAGACGGTTCTTCTGCTAATTTTGCCTGGAACCACTCTGAGTGGTTTGAGTAGGGGTGGATGGTCTAAGGTGGCCTTATTTCACTAGATCTGAGGTACCTCACTTCTATTTCATATGACCTTTTTATGTTTCTTACATGGAGGCAGCAGCTTTCTCAAGAGCAAACTCAAGTTCATTTTAAGCCAGGTCTCAGCTTGCATCATTTTTATTGATGGTCCACTGGCTAAAGTCATATGGCAAGTCACAATGCTAAATCCAGAATCAATGTGAGAGAGAAATCACACAAAATCATGAAATTCCAAAAGTCATGATTCAGTCAGGGCTATTAATGCAACAATATACTAAAACTTCCATTTGAAATTGAGCACAGAATAAAGCACAAACTTCTTAACTTGGCATTCAAAGCTCTGTATATTCTTATTTCAAATTACCTTTCCTCTGGCTCTCTTAGAAAAAGGTTACAATAGCAAAAACAGCCCCATGCTTCAACTTGATTACAACTATTCATCCATTATCCACAATATAGCCTCCATTTTTCTATCTCCATCCATCTACCAAGAGCCTGTTCAGCCCTCCATGGCTCAGGTCATAGGTTACCCCTCCAATGAACACTTCCATGACTGTCCCAACAAATGGGTATTTCTCCCTTCTCTGAACTTAGCATCAAGGTGGCACAGTGTAGTAAAAATGACCTAGGCTTTGGAGTCAGACAGATCTAGTTTTAAATCCCAGCTCTTCCAATTATTAATTATGTAACTATGACCACAGTACCTCAGACTGCTTAGCTACAAAATAGGTCATTTTGTAGGGTTTTTGTGGGGAGACTAAGAGGGATGACATAGTAAAGCATCTAGTCGATTAAGTAACATGACAGCTCTGTGGGTCTAACTAGTACTTAGGAGGCAGACCTTCATTTTAGGATACAGGTTTTGCTTTTTATCCTCTTATTTTGTGATCACCTTTCATCAAAGAATGGGAATTCTTAAAGACACAAATACATATTTCCCAATCCTGCCTTTCTGTCACTCCAGTCTCTAGAGCATTCTCGATGTTTGTTGAAGATACAAAATGAGGAAAGAAGGAAAGTAGAGAGGGAAGCATAGTTGTCATTTGCTTTAATACCTTTATGTATAAAAGAGGAAGTTAGTGATCGCTGCCTGGTAATTATCGAAACTGCTTCTCTTTATTATTTCTTACAACTGTATGTAAACTTATCATTATTTCAAAATTAAAAGTTTAATTTCAAAAACTTTCAGAGAGGCAAATATATCAATTGGGAGTACAGAGCTTGTTATAAAACTAAACAAGTTACCACTTCTAGTTCCTTCATTAATAGTTGTTTGACCTTGGCCAGTGCCTTAACTTCCCTGAACCCAAAGTCCCTGTTCTATTAAATGAGGTTAAAAACTGCATCGATCCCACGGGGGTGTGGCAAGTATTCAATGAATTAAGGAACAGGAAGACAACCCCAAGCTGGGTACATGGTAAATACTACACAGAATACCATTCCTAATTATTATTACACATCTCCTCTCTCCCAGTACAGTCCATAGTCAGTGAATACCATTTCAGTAACACAAGAGAAATAACAAGATAGAAAGATACAAAGACTTTTTTTAAAAATTTAACCTGGGAAAAGATTTAGTATGAATATTTCAGATGCATAAATTATAATGAAAACAAATGTTTTTACAATTAAATTAAGTAATTTTGTGAACTGGAAACAAAATCACAGCCCAGGTTTATGCATCCTTTTTTTTTTTTTTTATGAAACAGGGAACCAATTAAATAGCCTAAATGAAAGCCTGAATGAGTATTAAACAGAGACACAAAAGTGTTAAAGATAATTCCTTGCTAGTTTCCCAATTGCTAGCAATAATAAAAAAAAAATCAATTAAAATTTTCCTAAGATGGTCTCTTCCCTTCCTTAGAAAGAATTCCCACTTACATGAATTGAATCCCTCAGATTTTTATGCTGCTTTTCTTTAAAGAGGGTTCTTTTCAAAATTACAAGCAGCTGTAAGGTAGTCAGGGCATGTGGAACATCTCTTTTTCAGTACAGTGGTGGATGGGATTACACAATGTAAATTTGCTTAAGCAATTGTTTTTATCTTCTTCCCTACCAAGCAGCTAACCATTAACTAAATGGAATGATCAGCATTTGCATGTTTATTCCACTCTAATCACCAATTGCTAAAAATGGAGGAAAAGAAACACTCCGTGTGGATAAAATGTAAACATCTGTAGAATCAAGGGTATCAAGACATTCTATGTACTTTAAACCATCATGGATTCAAGATTTCATAGAACATAAGAATTAAACTATGAAAAAGAGAACAAAGGAACCCTGTATATCATGGAGAATATGATTTTTTTCACAAGATTTTACTATTTATAAAAATGAATCTGTTACCCTGGTGAAATGGAAAGAACACCGACATTGGAGTCAGATCAACTTTCATCAAACCCTAAGCTCCACCAATTATTTTCCCTGTGACAAGTTATTAACCTCTGTGCTGTCATTTTTATTTGTGAAACTATGGTTAAATTAGCTAGCTGTGTTGCTAGTAGCTCTGGAACCAAGTTGAAAGCACATGGATCATGGGCCTACCTCAAAGCAGGAGCTAAGGTTAGCATCAATCACATCCTTTCTTGCCTTATCCTTTTGTCTTTGTCCTTATTATGGCTTATTATTGGACTGAGTTACTCTGAGCTTTGGATTATGAAATTGTTCCCTAAGGACAGAAGCCTGACTTTTCATGGCAATGCTGAAGGAAGCTGTGATGTCTGTCAAGTCTTGATATTCCTTTTCTAGGTTATTATTGACAAGTTAATACTTCTGAATCACTTGCAAACCACACATACCAAGACTCACATGACATTTCTTTGTTGTAACATTAATAGAGAGATAGGTAAAAGAAATGAAGGTTGGAAAAGAGCTCAAATCCACTGACAGGAGACGCTTTATAGATCAATGCGTTCATTCCTGCAATCTTGCTAAATGAAGTTCCCCTGTATAAGCTTAAGTGAAGGTACCTGACTATTGCAGAGTAGCTCTAACCTAGCTCCAACACCCGAAATATCAGAAAATCACTACTGCTGAAGTGATTGTCTCCCTGAAAGAAAAAAAAGCAGGTAGTAGCTATGGGTCAAGAGGGAAGAATCTAGGTTTAAATCAAGGTCTGAAGCTCCTTTGGTTACTTATTAACATTTTTTTTTTTAATTGAATAAGAGCAACATAGCATTGTAGGGAATATTCTAACGTGTGGACAAATGTTGTTAATAATAACATGCATGAAATAGTTGAGTCAGAAAACTCAGATCCTTTTGTAAGTTTTTGGTTGTTCACCCACTACGTATTGTACATTGAATGACATCTCCTTTTGTCCATTTTCTGTGCAATGCAATTTAGTACTCCTCCTATCAAGGAGTAGAATCAATTTCCCCATCATCTGAATGTGGCCTGGCCTTGTGACTTTCTGGATCAATAGAATGTGGTGAAGATAGACAGTGCATGACTGACTTTCAAGGCCGAGATTGAAGATGCCTTACAGTTTCTGTTTTTACCTTTTTAGAACACTGTCCTCATCATGTGAAGAAGCTTGATCTATTGCAATAAAAGATGAGAGAGCTTGTGGAAAGAGAGACCCAGCCAAGATTCAGCACCAACAATAGGAACTGGGGATGAGGCATCCAGGACCTATCAGCCCCAAAATGATCAAGCAGCCATCTGAAAAAAATGAATGAGTGTAGCCAATACTAGAAGATGTAGAGGAATTCCTAGCTGAGTCCAGCGCTAGAAATTGTGATATTGTGATTTATAATAAAATTGATAGTTAACATAAGCATGTTTAGGTACAATACCAAAGAATCCAGAGATGAAGGCATAGGCTTTAACTAAGTGCTTCAATTCTTTTGGTTGTCTTGTAGGTTACAGCAAAGGTTAAGAAAGTATGTTAATTGTGTCTTGGAGGCCTGCCTGCCTATAAAATAATTTGAAGGAAAAATATTTAAAAGTATACTTTGCTTGAGATCACAGAAAAATGTAGCTAGTTAAGCATAACACAATGATAGCTTACACAATAATGGTCACAGATGTTTAGTTTCTGCCTTTCCCTTTAAAGATAACATCACTGGCACACAATCATGAGATGTTTTTCAGAATCTTGGTTTCTCAGCTTGGTTAGATCACCCAACCATAGTTAAGACTCCAGACAAGATATCGTCAAAGTAAGGAAAACTGCTGAAGATTGCATGAGGACCAGCTAGTCATCTTTGCTTATAGCCCCTAACACCTAAGTCTTTGCCTTTAAGAACCTGTGATTGAACCATCAGGGAATTTTGGTTCTAAGCCATAGCTTCCTAGTCTCCTCCTGACTTGGTGCCCTGCCTATAAATGGCTTTCATTTCTCCAGTGCAAAACTCAGTGTTTGGTTCTGCTATACACTGGGTTCAGTAAGAAGAAGAAATATATATATTCAGTTTTGTCTCCATTTCTGGCACACAGCTCCAAGAACCTTTGGAATTTTCTGAGGGAGCTATAAGGGTGCTTTGTTAGTGAGGTGACTTTTGAAAAGCCCCTAGCTAAACGAAAGATGGGTGCTGTTTGCCAAAGAAACTAACGCTAAAACTGCAGGACCAGAACTTCCCCTTCCACCCCCTGACCTCTGGGAGAGAAGAGGGGCAGGAGATTGAGTTCAATCACCAATGGCCAATAATGTTATCAATTGTGTCTATGTGATACAGCCTCTATAAAAACCCCAAAGGGCAGAGTTTGGAGACCTTCTTAATTGATTAATATGTGGAAATTTGGGGACAGAGTCACCCAAGAAAACATGGAAGCTCCATAACTGCCCCCCCCGCCCCCGCACCCCTGTACCCTGCCTTATGCACTTTTCCATCTGGCTGTTCCTGAGCCATATTCTTCTATAATAGACAGGTTATTTAGTAAGAAAAATGTTTCTTAAAGTTCTGTGACATACTCTAAAAAATTAATCAAACCCAAGATAGATTGCCCTGCCTGGTAGCACAGTGGATAAGGTGCCGGCCTGCAAACCCAAAGGTCGCTGGTTGGATTCCCCAGCCAGGGTACATAACCAGGTTGCAAGCCAGGTCTCCAGTCAGGTCTGTAGCTGGAGGCAGGTGAAAGACAACCATACAATGATGTCTCTCTCTCTCCCTTCTCCTCTCTCTAAAAGTAATAAATTGAAAACAAAAACAAAAACAAAAAAAATACAAAACTGAAGGTGGGAGTGCTGGGAACTTCTGATCTATAGACAGTCTGTCAGAAGTGCAGGCAACAACCTGTACTTGCCATTGGCATCCGAAATGGAAGGGGTAGAGCTGGGCCCTTACCTGTGGGGCCTGATGCTATCTTCAGGCAGGTAATGTCGGAATTGAGCTATATTGTAGGACACCAACCTGGTGTCAGAGAATTGCTTGATGGTGTGCGGATAAAACCCCATACATTGTAATTGGGTACAGTATCGTACCCAAATTGCCAGTGCACAGGAACACATAGTTATAGTTTTAAACCACCATCTTGGTTTCTTACCCAGCAATAGATAGTGACACACTAGGTAAAGGACCTTCATAGGGTTTTGATACAAAATAAAAGTGAAGACCAGAAAACCTAGCATTTCTACCTCTAGTTGTCTTCTCTCTTTTATTCCTGGTATTTCTGTAACTTTGAGACTAATTTACCACTTTTTTTTTTTAAGATTTTATTTATTGTTTTTAGAGAGAAGGGTAGGGAGAGAGGCAGAGAGGAAGCTAGACATGAATGTGTGGTTGCCTTTCACCTGTCTCCAGCTACAAACTTAGCTGGAGACCTGGCTTGCAATCTGGTTATGTGCCCTGGCTGGGAATTGAACCAGTGACCTTTGGGTACCTTTTTTTTTTTTTTTTTTAATGTCTTTCTTGATTTTCTTCACCACTCTTTCCTGGACATCCACTACCTCATAGTCTTCTCCTTCTCAATCGTTTTTGCTAGTTTCTTTCTCCTCTATATTTTCAGCACACCAGCTCCTGACCTGCTTTTCTCTTCCTATCTCATTTCTTTGGTGAAATCTCTCACTTTGATGGTTTTATCCTGAGAATTCTTGTATTCTGAAGACACATAGGTGTTTATAGCCTTAATCTATGTATAACGTTGGTTTTCAGTAAATACCTGTGAGCTTTTTATATAGAATATAAAATACACATTCTGATTATGATTCTTAGAATTATGTTTGATAAAACTGAAAACATCTGGAAAATTTTTAAGGAGCTCTGATTTCAAGAGATATCCCACCTGATTGATTGAAAGCTTGCATATTAAATTTAGGTCACAATATTTCCCTTCCTCAATGACAAAGCAAAAAAAATCCAATGAGAGTTAAACACTTATTGTAAATCCAAAAATACAAGAGAAATGAAAGATTCAATACTAAATGCTCATATGTAACTGCTGCTTAAATACCTTTGGTCCTCACTTAAGCATTAAAAAATACTCCTGTCACTTCCAAATAAGAACCCACATACTGTAGCCTGGGCTTCAAAGAATGAAACAAAACAGTAATTTTACTTTTCTAAGTCCTCAAAGTGAAAACAACTGAGCTGTAGCCTTTTTCTGGCTGTTGTGCAGTCCAATCCCTGCAGGCCAATTAAGTTCTTTCAAAGCCCCAGCAAGGGCTTGAAGGTTAATTAAAATGTGTGATTTAGGAAAAACTGAGGTTAGTATAGAGTGCACATACTCTACCAGCTGCCTTGGAAGCAACATTTAATTAACTAACAGTGAGGCCCGGCACCTAATTTGTCCCCATTTCTGCAGACTCTGTGGATACAGAGGATCAAGGTCTTCATAAGTGATGTTTGCAAATACAGTACATGGAATGTCTCTCTATTCCCCACTTCCACTCCATCCCTTCTTCTTAGGAACGGATCCTGCTTTCTTTTGTTTTTATTATTATACTGTCTTAAACTCTCCTAGAAATTATGGGTCCTTTCCCATAAATCCTCACAGAGAAATTTTTCTCATACCTCCTACTTCCCCTCTACACACAACTTTACAGCTTAACCACCTATTTTCTGCTTTTCATAGTGGCAGATACTTGGTTAATCAGCTAATGGAATGGACTTAACAGCTAGCCTCTCTGGAAGTACCTGCCTTTTTACTGATGGTCCCTTAGGGCATGAAAGCCCATCAGTGGAAAGTGGTAGCAAACCTCAATGATAGCCCCAAGGATCTCCGCTCCTTGCATACCCTTGCATAATCCCTACCCACATTTTACCAGGGTTGGTCTAGGTGCTCAGTAGTATACAGGGTGGGCAAAAGCAGGTTTACAGTTGTATGTAAAATACAGGGTTTATTCTTATATTATTATTTATTAATTATTGTATTATTTTCCATAAGAACAGCTGTAAATCTACTTTTGCCCGCCCTGCATAACAGAAGTGCTGGTGTGTCACCTTCAATATTAGTTATTTTTTTAAGAAAAAACTTCCATCTCTCTGATGACTTGTTCTGGGGGAAATTACACACTAGCCCAATAAAGAGGCCTTCACAATAAGGAACGAATGTCCAAGGAGTGAGCTTGGAAGTAGTTCCTTCAGCCCCAGCTAAGTCTTTAGAGACTACAGACTTCATCCATTCCTTGGCTGTGACTTCATGAGAAATCTGTTCTAGAACTACCCAACTAAGTGGCTCCCAGATTCCTAACCTACAGAAACTGAAAGGTAAAAATTTTGTTGTTGAGTCACCAGGTTTGGGGATAATTTGTTTTGTATCAATAAAATAGCAAATAAAAAGGTTTGGGTCTCTCCCACATGGAATTAAGTAGAAGGCTACTTGAAACAGAATTTTAACCATAGATGGACAAAAAACCACCCCTAGACTGGTAGGAAGGGCAGGGATGTTAAGGGAGCCAGCCCTGTACACATGTGCAGCAGGCCGAGGTCATGGTGGTGGGGCTGTGGGAGCTTCACCTTGAGAGGAGTAAAACCAGGGCCACAGACTGGGCTCCCAAGCACAGAGTACCTATGCTGAGATCAGCCCATCATGTAGTGTCCAGTGGTGAAAGGATACTGGGGTGGGGAGGTGGGGGAGGCTCTCTCTTCTGAAAGAGACAAAAACCACTGGAGAAGCCACCATATGTTTTTTTAAGGGCAAAGCTTAGGTGTTATGTTTGTGGCCACTCACCTTGGACCTCTGCAAGGGAAGGGCAGCAAGGACTAGAGTCATGCAAGGAGAGTCTGGAGCATGAGACACTGGGGAGAGACCTTGGGGAGTTGCTACGGGATTTTCTGGGTCAAGACAGACCAGGGCTCGCTGTAGCCATCTTTCTTGACAAGAGCGAGCCCCTCCCAGAGGAAAATCAATGACCTTGTCCTGTGGGATACCACTCCTCCCACCCTATGGAATTCTGCTCACTATTCCCTCTGAAATCCTGTTCTCTTCACCCTGTACTGACTTTGTTCTATTTTTAGTTTTGCTCTGTGTTGATGCTTTGTTTTGTTTGCTTTTTTTTTTTTTTTTTTTTTTTTTTTTTTTTTTTTTTTTTTTTTTTCTTTTCTTTTTCTCTTTCTTTGATCACATCCTGCCTGGACTCCTTGCTGAGGAGAGAGCAGCATACACAGACACAGGGGTTGTCAGAAACTGGCTGTAGAGCACAGCCAATCCATAAACTTTCCTGGGAAACAGACTGGTGCTTCCCCCCACCACAGGAGAGCCACAGAAACACCCTCCTAGCATCCAGCAGACCCAAAATATGGGCTCTGGAGGCCAACCAGGGCCCTATTCTGCCAAGTACTGGGAAATAATCCTGGATAGACTCAGACTAGTGGCTCAGAGAAGGAGGGGGTTGGGGAACACACACCATTTTTCCTGAAGTCTGAAAGGCACCTGCCCTGGGAGATCCAGGAATCACACATCCTGTTTCCTCCAGAAACCCTCTCAGAAATAGTTAGGATTGCAACTAGGCTGATTGCAGGCCAGCAGGCAGAGACAAGCAGAGGTTGATCCTGTGGTGACTTAGGGCACTTTCTGACACACTCTGGACCCAGTGTTGAAAAAAGACACCTTTCTTCCCAGCCAGGGCACATAACAAGGTTGCAAACCAGGTCTCCAGTCAGGTCTGTGGCTGGAGGCAGGTGAAAAGCAACCATACATTGATGTCTCTCTCCCTCTCTGCCTCTCTTTCTTCCCCTCTTTCTAAAAATAATAAATAAAATCTTTAAAATAAATAAGTAAAAAGAAAAAAGAAAAAGACACCTTTCCAAAGCAGCACGGTCCATCCTAGGAGCAGCCAAGCCCAGAGGAATCAGCCACAAAATATGGATCACTTATAGGGTCAAAAAGGCAACCAAGGGCCAGACATGGATAGCACCTGACACTGGCCTACACCAGACTCAGTCAGCAGAGTGGTATCAAAAGGGAGAAACCAACAGGAAAGTGATACATTCTGCTGAGAACAAATCTACTTCGTTCTTTTTTTTTTTTTAAGATTTTATTTCATCATTTTTTTAGAAAGAGGGAAAGGGAGAGAAGCAGAGAGGGAGAGAGACATCAATGTATGGTTGCATTTCACCTGCCTCCAGCCACAGACCTGACTGGAGACCTGGTTTGCAACCTGGTTATGTGCCCTGGCTGGGGAATCGAACTGGCGTCTTTTGGGTTAGCAGGCCGGCGCCTTATCCCCTGTGGTACCAGCCAGGCTTCGTTCTTTTAAAGTTATTTTCAATATTTTTTCTTTTTTATAGTCTTTATTAATTTTTCATCTATTTTTTCTTTTTCTTTTATTTTTGGTGCTCTAATTTTTCTTTCATATCCCCTATTGTACTCCAATATTTGGTTACTCTATTGTTTCCTCCTTCTCTTTGTCCCTCTTCCCCCTTTTTTCTTTCAGTTCATTATTAGTATTAGTTTTCTTCCCCTTCCTCCTTTCATAATCATTTCTCTCTCTTTTGGTCTTTTTATATTCTTTTTCCTTTCCCCTTTCTCTACTATTCTATTTCTCTTCCTGCTTTCATTATTCCTTGTTTTCTTGTCACTGATAGTGCTGTTGAGGTGAGGGGAGGGGGTTTGTTTGCTTCGGTGTTGTTTTGGGATTGCTCTGCCAGCAGCTATACAATAGGGTGCAAGACATGGTGGCCATTAAGCGTCTCAGCCAGCTGTAGGGCTGTTTCCTCCAACAAATGGGCCAATTACAATCAGGACCCAAATACAACAGGAGGGTCCATAATACCCACATGAGGGGCATCCCTAGATGATTGAGGTCAGAAGATCAAGGAGTCTGCACCACTGGGTCCCAAGGGCTCCTAACACATAAGGTCACTCCACAAAACAGAGTCAAAATAGATCAATCTAATATATAGACACCAACACAAAGAGACAACTAAAATGTGGGAAACAAATAAAAAAAAAACCTCCAAACAAAAGAAACAGAGGAATCTCCAGAAAGAGTTAATGAAGTTGAGGCAAGCAATTTATCAGACATAGAATTCCAAGAAATAGTTATAAGGATGCTCAAAGAACTTAGTGAGACTCACAAGGAACTTAGTGGGAATTATATCAGCATGAAAAATGACATAGAAACCTTGAATAAGAATCTTTGAAAAGATGAAGAATTCAATATCTGTACTTAAGAATACACTAGAATGAATTAAAAGCAGGCTAGATGAAACAGAGGATTAAATTAGCAGGTTGGAAAACAAGATAGGAAAAAAACACCCAGCCAGAGCAACCAAATGTAAAAAGACTCAAGTAGAATGAAGATAGTTTAAGGGAATTTGGGGATGACATGAAATGTACCAATATTTGCATCATAGGCTTACAAAAAGGGGCAGAAAAGGAGCAAGGGATAGAAAACTTGTTTGAAAATAATGACAAAAAGCTTTCCTAATTTGGTGAGGGAGAGAGTCATGCAAGTTCAGGAAGCACAGAGAGTCCCAACCAAGATGAACCCAAATAGACCCACACATAGATACATCACAATTAAAATGGCAAATTTAAAGACAAAGTGAGAATTTTAGAGCCAGCAAGGAAGAAATAGCTAGTTACTTGCAAACAAGCTCCAATTAGGCTATTAGCTGACTTACCAACAGAAATACTAGAGGCAAGAAGGGATTGGCATGAATTATTCCAAATATGAAAGCAAGGACTGTCAACCAAGACTACGCTATCCAGCAAGGCTCTCATTTAAAATAGAAGGCAAACTAAAGAATTTCCCTAAATAAATAAATAAATAAATAAATAAGGCTAAAGGGATACATTTCTGCCAAACCAGCATTGCAAGAGAGGCTAGGGACTGCTTTAAGCTCTGGCTGGTGTGGCTCAGGGGATTGAGCATCAGCCTGAGAACCAGAAGACCACATGTTTGATTCCCAGTCAGGGCACATGCCTGGGTTGTGGGCCAGATCCCCAGCTGGGGGCATGTGAGAGGCAACTGATGATATTTCTCTCCCTCTCTTTTTCACTCCCTTCCCCTCTGTCTAAAAATAAAAAAGTATGAAATATTTAAAGAGACTGCTTTAAGAAGAATAAGAAATAGAGAGAGACAGAGGGGAACACAAGTATGAAGGGAAAACTGGCAATGAATAAGTACCTATCAACAATAACCTTAAATGCAAATGCATTAAATGCTCCAATCAAAAGACATAGGGTAGCTGAATGGTTAAGTGAGCATGACTCAAAAATATGCTGTCTACAGGAGATCTACCTCAGAATAAAAGATCTACACAGGCTGACCTGGCTGGTTGCACAGTGGATACGGTGCCAGCCTGTGAACCCAAAGGTCATTGATTCGATTCCCCAGCCAGGGCACATAACCAGGTTGCAAGCCAGTTCTCCAGCCAGGTCTGTGACAGAAGTCAAGTGAAAGGCAACCATACATTGATCTCTCTCTCCCTCTCTGACTCTCTCCATACCCCTCTCTTTAAAAATAATAAATAAAAATCTTAAAAAAAAAAGGTTACACAGGCTGAAATTGAAAGGATGGGAAAAGTACTCTATCCAAATAAACATGAAAAAAAGCTGGAGTATCAATACTTATACCAGACAAAATAAACTTCAAAACTAAGGTTATAACATGAGACAAAGAAGGTCACTACATAATACTAGGGGAGTAGTTCAATAAGAGGGTATAACTTTTATAAACATATATGTACCCAGTACAGGAGCACTGAAATATATAAGGAAAAATCTTTGAGGAGTTTACGAAAAAGATACAAATGCAGTCATTATAGAAGATTTTTTTTAAAAAATATGGAACACTTCACAAATTTGCATGTCATCCTTGCACCAGGGCCACACTAATCTTCTCTATATTATTTCAATTTTAGTTTATGTGCTGCTGAAGCGAGCACTGTAGAAGATTTTAATACCCCACTTTCAACAAAAAATTGCAGCACTGAACAATACCCTAGATCAAATGGACTTACTTGATATTTACAGAATATTTCACCCTATAGACGCAAACTATGCATTTTCTTCATATACCCATGGATCATTTTGAAAGATAGGCTACATGGTGGGGCATAAAACAAGCCTAAAATTTTTAAATTAATATTTAATTTATTATTTTTAGAGAGAGGGGAATGGAGAGAGGCAGAGAGAGAGACATCCATATATGATTGCCTTTCACCTGCCTCCAGCCACAGACCCGGCTGGAGACCTGGCTTGCAACCTGGTTATGTGCCCTGGCTGGGAATCAAACCAGTGACCTTCAGATGCATAGGCTGGTGCCTATCCACTGAACCACCAGCCAGGGCCTAAAAAAAAATTTTTTTAACTGAAATTATATCAAGCAACTTCTCAGATCATAATGGCTTTAAACTAGAAATTGACCTCAAGAAAAAAACCTCAAAAACATTCAAATACATGGAGGCTGAATAACATGTTATTAAATAATAAATGGGTTAACAATGAGATCAAGGAAGAAATTAAAAAGTACTTAGAAACAAGTGAGAATGAACATACAACATTCCAAATCCTATAGGGCACAGCAAAGGTAGTCCTGAGAGGGAAGTTCATTGCATTCCAGGCCTACATAAATAAGATAGAAAAATCTCAAATAAACCTAACTCTACATCTACAAGAACTAGAGGAACAACAACAAACAATGCCCAGAGTAAATAGAGGCAAGGAAATAATCAAGATCAGAGCAGAGTTAAACAATATGGAGACAAATCAACAATAATAATTAATTCAAGGGATCAATGAATCCAGAAACTGGTTCTTTGAAAAGATAAACAAAACTAACAAATCTCATCAAGAAAAAAAAGAGAGGACACAAATACAAAATTCAGAAACAAAAGAGGAGAACTAACAACTCATACCACAGAAATACAAAGAATTGTAAGAAATTACTATGAACAACTATGTGCCAAAACTTGGACAACCTGGGTGATGGATAAATTTCTATAAACATACAGTCTTCCAAAACTGATCAAGAAAAGGTAAAAATTTGAATAGACAAATAACTAGCAAAATTGAAGCAGTAATAAAAAATCTCCTGTCACACAAGAAGAGCCCTGGGCCTGATGGCTTCTTAGGCTAATTTTGCCAAATATTCAAAGAATACCTATCCTTCTCAAATCATTCCCAAAAAGTTAAGGAGAGGGAAGACTCTCAAACTCTTTCTATGGGGCCAGTATTACTCTAATCCCTAAACCAGGTCAAGACACCACAAAGAAAGAAAATTATAGGAAGTTATCTCTGATGAGCATAGGCACTAAAATCCTCAACAAAATACTAGCAAACTGGATCAAATAATACATTAAAAAGATCATACACCATGATCAGGTGGGATTTATTTCAGGTATGCAAAGATGGTGCAATATTCACAATTCAATAGTGTGACATATCACATAAACAAAATGAAAGATAAAACTCACTTGATCATATCAATAGATACAGACAAAGCATTTGATAAAATCTAGCACCCATTTATGATAAAACACTCAGCAAAGTGGAAATAGAGATAGCATACCTCAATATAATAAAGGCCATATACAAAAAAACCTACTGCCACCATCATACTCAGTGGGCAAAAACTAAAAGCATTACCCTTAAGATCAGGAAAAAGACAAGGGTATCCACTTTCACCATTCTTCATTAGCATAGTACTGGAAGTTCTAGCCATAGCGATCAGACAAAAGGAGAAATAAAAGGCATCCCAATTGGAAAGGAGGAAGGTAAAACTGTCATTATTTGCAGAAGATACAAATAATGTGTACATAAAAAATTTTATAGGCTCCACCAAAAAACTACTCAAACGAGTGAGTGAATTTGGCAAAGTAGTAGGATACAGTCAATATTCAGAAATCAATGTAATTTTTGTATACCAACAACAAACTATCAGAAATAGAAACTAAGAAAAAATCCCTTATGCTATGGCAGCAAAAATAATAAAGTAACTTAGAATAAACTTAACCAAGGAGATAAAGAGCTGTACCTGGAAAACTATAGGACACTGAAGAAAGAAACTGAGAAAGATACAAATAAATGGAAGTATATATGGTGTTCATATTTTAGAATAATTAACATCATTAAAATGTCCATACTACCCAAAGCAATCTATAGATTCAATGCAATTCCTATTAAAAATCCATTGACATATTTCACACATCTAGGACAAATATTCCAAAAATTTATGTGGAATCAAAAAGACCTCAAATAGCCTCAGAAATTTTGAGAAAGAAGAGCAAAGTTTGATATCACAAAATCTGATATCAAACTATACTACAAGGCCACCATAATCAAAACAGCATGGTACTGACATAAAAACAGACACATAGATTAATGGAACAGAGAGCCCAGAAATAAACCCATGTTTTATAGGTAATTCATATTTGGCAAAGGGGGTGGGGTGCACAAGCATACAATCGGGTTTAGACAGTCTGTAATTAATGGTGTTGGGAGAACCAGGAATTGTACATGCAAAAAAAAAAAAAAAGAAACTAGATCACCAACTTATGCCATACACCAGGATAAATTAAAAATGGATAAAAGACAAATATAGTCATGACATCATAAAAATCCTAGCAGAAAATATAGGCAGTAAAATTTCAGATATCTCATGTAGTAAATTTTTGCTGATATACCACCTAGAGCAAGGGAAATAAAAAATAATAAAAAACAAATTAGACTACATCAAATTAAAAATATTTTACATGACTAAAGAAACTATAATAAAAATTAAAAGGGAACCAACTATATGGAAGAACATATTTGCCAACAATACATCAGACAAGATTTTAATCTCCAAAATATATAATGAACTCATACAACTCAATACCAGGAAGACAATTTAACATATGGGCAAAGGACCTGAATAGACACTTCTTCAAGGAAGACATACAGAGGGTCCATAGATGTATGAAAAGATGCTCAACATCACTAGAGATGGATATTAAAATCACAACAATATATCACCTCATGTCTGCCAAAATAGCCATCATTAACAAATCAACAGACAACAAGTGCTGGCAAGGATGCAGAGAAAAGGGAACACTTTTGTACTGTTGGTGAGAATGCAGACTGGTACAGTCACTGTGGAAAACATGGAGTTTTCTTCAAAAAATCATAAATGGAAATACCTTTGACTCAACAATTCCAATGCTGGGAATATATCTTAAGCATCCTGAAGTACCAATTCAGTAGAATAAATGTACCCCTATGTTTAGAGCAAAACTATTTACAATAGCCAAGTGCTGGAAACAGCCTACGTGCCCATCAGTGGATGATTGGATCAAAAAACTGTGGTACATTTACACAATGGAATACTATGCAGCAAAAAGAAAAGAAAAAGAATTCTTATCTTTGCAGCAGCATGGATGGAACTGTTAAGTGAAACAAGTAATTTGGTGAAAGACAAATACCATATGATCTCACCTATAAGAGGAATCTAATGAAAAAAAGAAACTAGTGAGCAAAATAAAACCAGAGCCACAGGATCATGTAACAGACTAATAGCTGCATAGGCAGGGAGCAGGGAGTTGGGGACTTACTGAAAGAAGGTGAAGGGATTAGTCGAAGATCACACATGAAGCACCCATGCACACAGACAAAATGGTGTGGGGATTGACTATGGAAGTGGGTGGCAGCTGGGTGGAGAGGGGTGAAGAGGGAAAACGTGACAATAGCTGAAACAATAAAACATTAAAAAAAAAATAGTACTAGAAATCTGTCAAGGAAAAGAAATAAAAAGGATACAAATTGATAAAGAAGAAATAAAATTATCTGTTTGTCAATGACATGACCTTATATTAGATCATTCTAAAGCTTCCACACACACAAAAAGAGGTATTAGAACTAATAAATTCAATAAATTTTCAAGATAAAAAATTAATCTACAAAAATCAGTTGCATTTTAATGACTTTCAAGTATGACAGATTAATGGCAGGGGTTAATTTAGTAAGTGGAATAGGTCTTTGGACTGAATCTAAGGTTTTTAAAAAGGCTGCCTGCCCACCTATGATATCTTGCAATTTGTCTTAGTTGAAGGTATTTTAAATAAAATATTGTGCAGTGAAATAGCATGAACTTTGGAGTCAGGGAGACATGAGTTCAAATTTCTTTTCCTATTACTTCTTGCTTCTGACTTTGAGAAAGCTATTTTCCCTTACTGAACCTTTGTTTCTCACCTGTAAAATGAGGCTGTTAATATTTACTTTACAGCCTTGTTGTTAGAATGAGATATGGTATAGCATACATGAATATAGAATGCCTAGAATTTAGTAGAGAGGTCCATGAAAGTTGTCTGTGGGTGATGACAATAATAAAATAAGTAGTAACAACAGAAGCAAAAACTTTTATCAAGCACCTAAACCTTATGTCATAACTCTCTCAGAATGCCCAGGCTTTTGGAACACCCCTTCTTCATGTTTTTTAGAAGCTCTGGACATAAGAGGATTCGTGAGCCTGTTGGCCTAGTAAGGGGCTACCATGTAAATATATAGTATACTCTCCAAGGCATTCTTGAACTTGATTGAACTCACGTTAGATTTTATGGGTCTGTGACGGAGAAGCAATATAGTTAAGTTGAAAAAGCATGTTTTAGCATCAGATGCCTCTGGGCTGTAAGCTATTCTCTGCAGCTTACCAGTGGTGTTAGGTAGATAATGCTGCTGATCCTTGGTTTACTCACCTATAAAATGGAAATAATATCTAGCTCATTAGCTCATTGCAAGCATTTGATGAGATAATATACATAAATCTTCAAACACTGTTCTGGCATCTAAAAAATGCTCACCAAACATTAATGACCTTTCTATTCTCCATGTGAATCATTCAAGGCAACTCTTACAACCCATGGAGATTTAGAAAAAACTCCAGAATTTATTTATGATTCAAGATGGAGGAGAGGTATATAATAAACCTTTTGGATGTGCAATCACATGCCAAAAAAATAATCTGTATGCCCTAATTTTTATATTATTTGTGTTCTACATTCAGCTAATACTTAAAATGCACAAGACTCAAATGAATCTACAAAAATTATCCAAAGTACAGATGAAGTCATCCACACATAGATATTAAACTGTTACTTGCATAGACTATCTCTGTGAAAAAAATACTTAGAACTGACAGGGAACTTAAGGCAAATCCAGGCTAAATGCACAACCCTTTGGAAAGCACATGTAGAACACCTTTTAGAGACAGAAGGGTACTGGAATGCCTGAATTCAAATATTCAGACCCCAACTCAGCCCCTAATTAGCAACAAACTCTGATCCTCAATAGCCTCATCTCTAAAATGGGAAGAATTATAATACCTTATAAGGTTGTGTACACATGCGCGCGCGCGCACACACACACACACACACACACACACACACAAAAGCAAAAGTCTGGCCTGAAAGTATCACCTATACAAACTGTTTTAATTACATTGACATTGGCTCAATACTTTCAGGACAGACCTCATATATTTTATTTATACCAGTGTACCAGTGCCTGGCAACAAGTAAATGTAAGTGGCCATTTTCAAGTGGCCAGTGAGCTCTATCTAGCTTTAAACTTCAGGAAACTCAGTGTCCTACAAGGCAGCTTCTGTTATTGGAAAGTAGTGCTTCTGTCCTTTAAGACAGAATAAAGCAAGGCTAATCATCCAACTGGGCAGGCCTCCTGACAGTCAGGGATGGCGAGAGTCTCCCTCTGTACTGTGCTCCTGTTGTGAAGGGTTTCTGGACCCCTCCATTCCTTGGCTGCCCTCCCCTAACTGCTTTCAGTTTGTCAGAAGTCTTTCCAGAGTGTCATGCAGAATTCACTGCCTTATCTAGGGGCTAGGTTGTCCCCTCACAAAGAGGGACTCTGCACCTTTACTAATATAGAATGCCATTAAGTTATATATTTTTTTCTTTTCTGTATGTAATGTTATAAGATCAAGTGTATCTGGTGCTAAATATAGGTCTTTGTCTCTTAGGTTTTACCTTATTAATTTGATTCCAGTGTTCTCTTTGTCCTACTAATAGACTTCGAATAGTCTCTATTTTTTCCACATTTGTATGAGCTACATGCCAGATGAGATGCTTCCATCAAGTTTCATGGAACAGACCATTTTCTTTAACTGCTGGTAGCAAGAGGTGGGAGCACTGCTCCATCTCAGCGTGTGGAACAGAATGAGCATGTGGGCATCTTTTGGACCCCACTTACCCATGGATGGTATAGCTTACCCATAGCTTGTTGTTTTTAATAGAAACATTTATTTTGCATTTCATACAGAGCAAGATGAGATCTGCATCATGATTTGACAAGTTACCCAGAGGTTTATAGACAATGTGTTCACCTCAGTTCTGGGGATTAGGGATCTCCAGAAACCCAGGCTGGAGTTGTGAGGGAGGAAGGGGACACAGAAGGAATGTGCTTCAAGTATTTCTTAAAGAAAAGGCAGTGGGGCATTCGGAGTCACTGAAACCCTAGGTAGAGAAGGTTTTTAAAATAAACACTGTACTGCGAGCTCTTTGAAAAAGGGCATCATAAGGACCTTGATAAATAAAAGAATATGTTCTTGTGGAAGGGGGTGAGGAGGAAGGTTACAATAATCTTTGCAAGCCAAGAAAAGCCATTGATCAACACAAAAATTAATTAATCAATAAATCATTAGGGAAAGGCATGGAAAAGAAATACCCAGGCTAAAGTTCACAGTGAGCAAGAAATGACCAGTATCAGACACACTTTGAGAAAATGTGTTATTAGAGGAAAGTGACTAGTTCCTGAACAGGGCAGGAAAAAGTGATGTGAAACAGGAGAATGGGAAAGCATCCCAATAGAAACTGCAGTTAGCTCACAATTCATTGGGCTCTGCGCAGGATTTCTTTCCTAGAACCGTGGGAGAAAAAGGCTTTCTTACCTCAAAATAGAAAAAGACTTTCAGGTCACATGATTTACACTTTCCATATCTGCAAGTAACTAAGAGATACAAAAGAGATAAATTCCTTAATGTGAGCATTTCCTTTGGAATTAAGGAGAGAAAATGAAAACATGTAAGTAGAACATAATAATATTAAACAGCAACAAGAAGCCATGTGAGACAAAAAAAAGTGGGGAGGAATAAAAAGGAAATCAAAATATTATTGAGAGCCTATTACATGTTAAGTGCTTTTGATACATGATCTCTTTTATTTCTTCCCAAGATTCTTTAGTGTAAAAAACACAGTTTAATAAATGAGAAAACTGATACTCACTGAGTTGAACTAATTTTCTCAAGGTACACAGGTACTAAACTAAAAAGCCAAATCTGATTCAAAGCCAGTTTGTCTGCCTCTAAATCCTATACTTTCTAAATGCAACACATCACCTCCTTGGTTTACAAATTACTCAAGGAGAGTAAATACATAAAACTTGAACAAAACCATTACTCCAGAGAGAATTGAGTTGATACATTTATTATTAATAATATTGATAATTATGTAGCACAGATTAGAAATAATTTTGCAGTTCAAAGGCAAAGAAAACCAATGAAATCTGGAGGTGTCAGAGAAAGTGGCTTTGCAGAGGAGTTGACCCTCTGTTGAGCCTTGAATGATGGGTATAGAACTTGACTGGTGAAGGAGGGGTGGGTATGGAAAGCAGAAGCCATGTTAGGGAATTAAAAAGAATCATTTCGTAGGAAAATGTGCTTAATCTAGGGTGGTGCATGATTTGAAATGTGAAGAGCAGAGAAGAATAAATGACAGCTTCAAAGAGTAATGGTGCTACTACTAATAAGTGGCAAAGTAAGTAAGAAGAAAGGAGGCTTTCAGGTGAAAGATGATAAATTATTTTTGAAAGTTGTTGAGTCAAGGTGATAGTAAACCATACATACAGCATATGAAATGAATAAAACTGATAAGAAAATAGGGCTTAGAGATCTAAGAAGTACTCCAACATTCAGGTAATACTTGAATTTAAGACTGTTATTGATGAATTGAAGAGCATAGGACATGAGACAGAGTGTTGCTGAATAACTAGAGGATCCAGTAAAAAGTCACCAAAAGCCTTGCAAGTGTCCCAGAACCACAGAGTCACAAAAGCTAAAATAGGAGATGGTCATGGGTGTGGTGAGCTGAATTAACAACTTTGATGCTCCACCACTGCCTACACCCACACCTTTGTGGTGGTCTCATCATAATTGAATATACTTCTCTGTTCCCAAGACTTAGGGTTTATATGTGTGACTTGTTTTGGTCCAGAGCATGTGGGAGGAAGAGAGTGTGCCAGCTCCAAACCTGGTCCTTAAGATGCTTTACTTGTTTCTGCTATTTGTTGTGTCTCTGGCATTACCATGATAAGAGCATGCCCCAGCTTCCTTGCTGATCATAGGAAGGGGATGAGAGAAATGTGAAGAAGCACCTCCCTGGCTGATCTTAGTGTACAGCAGAACCATCCCATCAGCCACAGCCAAACCTATCTTATATCAGAGGAACCCTAACAACCTGTAAAATGTGTGAACAAGGTCTGATTATTGCTTTACATTACTGAGTTTTGGGTTGGTTTGTTAAGGCAATCACAGCTAAGTGTCAGGCTAGTTGACTTCCGCATTGCAGTGATAGGGAGAAAAGACTAGTGAATTTGGAGGCTGGTAGTCACTAGGTCTTACAGAATGAACAATGATGCTTCAGGAAAATTGAAAACGCAAAAATAAGAATTCAGGGTATTAAAAACAAGAGAAGGGGTCATGGAATGCAGTTGTAAGTAGATATCACTTACTTTAGAAGCTTTGGGGTTAAAATAAGTACGGTAATTGTTAGCAGAAATATCAAACATCATATCGCAGTAAAAGTGCCTTGTGCAGATTTGGAAGAAGTCTGTGGGACAGGTGTGGAGGATAAAGGGAGGTTGATGATTTTGGAGCAAGGGAGCCCAAATGTACAGTGAAGGGCCCGCAGAATTCAGGCAGGAAGAGGGCACAGCACAAAATGTAAATGATTCTTCTACCACCAAGGGGACACAATGAAGGAACTGAAATCAGTTCCTGAGTCACTGGCCATATTTCATGGAGGAAGATTTTTTTTTTTTTCCCAGTGAAATCCCAAGACTTTGTCAAAAGCAATTATGAGAGTGTGGAAGAGTACATACCTGTATCTAAAGTTTCTGTTTCCTTTGTGTTGAATAGGAATCTGAAGAGTCAAATATTTAATCAAGAGATGTAGCTAGAGTTGACATACAGATTTCATGGTCAGAGAAAGGATTTGACATTCAGCGTAAAGTTCAAGTCCAGGGCTTTGAGTACTTCAGGGTATCTCTCAGTGAGCAAATGTGATGTCATCTGAGAAGGGGAAAGCACACTGGGTCACTATGAAAGGAGAGATGCATGCTCTGCTGGTGTGGTAGAGGGAAGCCATGCTTGGGTACTGTGAACTGTACTAGACCACTCTAGGACAACAAGAATGGTGCTACCTTCTTATTTCTGTTACCCAGGAGTTCATGAGATTTCCTTTGGTTGAACTGACTTCATAATCTTTAGCCAGCTAGATAAATGTGTCTGTCCAGAGGTCCTTAAAAATGACATAATAGCAAATGTAAGCAACTCATAGCTGAGGCTGGTTCCATTTTTAAACACTTGTTTGTGGTGATGGGCCTTAAATGGCTGAGACCAGCATATCAGAGCCATCTGAGCAAAATGGAGTAGCACTATCTCACAAAGATCTTTTCCTGGCACAGCTGCTGCTGACGCACCAGGAGAGTGAACGCCAGGCAACCATGCCAGCAGGGCAAGTCGTTCTGCCTCATTTCTGCGCTAATGGGGAGGCAGGACAATATTTACTGTGCCCACTCGGACCCAGCCGAGCATTAGGAAGGCTTCCCTATGGTGCAGCACTCCTTCCTGCCCTGCTGCCCCAGGCTGTGTCCTGATTGTCAGTGAAAAGCTGAGGCCTGGGTGCTTGGTACCACTGACACATTGGCGGCAGCTGCACCTGCAAGCAACTGAAGCCAAGGTTCCTTCCAGAGCACCAGGCATGTGGGAGCAGCCTACATTTTAGGAAATGGGGTAGTGGTTCGCTACTGCCAGGGTAATATTGTCAAACTGCAAGTGGGATCATCTCAGCTCCCTGCTTCAAGTACCTCAGAAGGCTTCCTATTGCCCTTAAGATAAAGACCCACATTCTTGCACCGTCTGCTCCCACTTACCTCTCCACTCTGTACTTCATCTTTATGAGCCTTCTTCCAGTTCCTGAGTCATTCTCTCTTTTGCCAAATAGTCTACTTTTGAGTGGCCTGTTCTTTGGCATGGAATGCCCTTCTAACTCTGTTCAATAAACAAACAGCCCTCAAAAAAAAAAAAAAAAAAAAAGTGGAGGGAAGCATCGCTTGAGCTTCCCAGTGAAGAGAAAACAAATATTCTACAATTTGAGGAGATGATAATTCAGCAGTCTGGCATGCCACACAGGCATTTCCAGGGGTACTCTTGGAATTGCTTCTTGGGGCAGGAAAGAAGCATGTGGGATGAGTCTTGTGATGTTTGCTAGGATTCCCCAAGGTACCCCAGATTCGCATTTTAAAATGTGCCATTGCAGTATGTCAGCTAGCTTTTGATGGGCAGAAATAGACTACACACACCAAAAACTAGCTCCCTAACCAATGAATGAACACTCCGTGTTTGTGGA
Source organism: Noctilio leporinus (assembly GCA_004026585.1). NCBI lineage: Eukaryota > Metazoa > Chordata > Mammalia > Chiroptera > Noctilionidae > Noctilio > Noctilio leporinus. The sequence continues at coordinate 193,243 of PVIW01000826.1, forward strand.
AGATCAGTATCTTCGTACCTTTCTAAGCTCACTTCTGTACTGCAGGGAGAAGCCACGGTTCGTAGGCTCTCTTGCCAGTAATTTCTGTCAGTGAGAAGGATTTGTTTGAGATTTTACAGACAGAAATGGAGCCTTCTTTTCCCCTAAGTGGAAGCTGCAGACTAAGATGTGGGCATCCACAGATGACAGACATGACAGGGGTGTTTCCTGAGGTTTTCACACATCCTCCTGAGAGGCACCCACATCTCATGGGGAAGTCACAGCTGCGGCCGTGGTGATGGCTTCCCATATGCCTGTTTGTCCTGGTTCCTGGCTTGCCTTTCTTCCCCCAGCCTCCCAACCTGTGGCTCCAATTATGCAGACACTAATTCCTGGACTAACCTATCTATGCTTCTGACTAAAGAATGTTTACAAACACAGGATCTCCTGGTCCTTGACCCAGACTAAATGTCAGCAAGCCACACCCTCATCTGGACTGTAAAAGCATAGCTCCTACTCAAGAAGCCATAAGCAGTATGCCTTCATCTGCAAAGAGTATTTATGAGTGCCTCTTGGTGTCAGCACAGTTTTAGCAGTACCAGGCACTTACATTCTAGTGAGAGGAGGCAGATCATAAACAAGTGAACATGTAATGTATCAGGGGGTGATGGGTGCTATGGTAAAATGGAAAAGAAATAGAGATAGGTAGACAGGGGCAGGGAGAAGGAGAGTGCTGATTGCTGATATATAGATATAAAACATTAATATAAGCCCTGGCTGGTAGCGCAGTAGATAAGGTGCTGGCCTGCAAACCCAAAAGTCACTGGTTCAATTCCCAGCCAGGGCATATAACCAGGTTGCAAGCCAGGTCTCCAGCCAGGTCTGTAGCTGGAGGCAGGTGAAAGGCAATCATACATTGGTGTTTCTCTCTGTCTCTGCCTCTCTCCCTTCCCCTATCTCTGGAAATAATAAACATATATATATTTTAAAGTTAGGATAAAAAGGACAGTGTGCCTATAGTTCTTTAGTCAGGAAAGGCCTCAAGAATAAGGTGAAATTTGAGCAAGGATCTGAAAGAAGTAAATGAAAGAAGATAGTGAGTGAGTTAATGAGCTTTGTGGAAGAAGAGCTTTCTCCTGGTGCAGTCTTGGAGCCATGACCATGCTTATCTCCTTGAGGGAACCACATGCCTGAAGCAGAGTGAGTAATGGGATCATAGAGATTCCATCAAAAAAGTGGCAGGGCCCACATTACATTGTGTCCTATAGATCAGGGGTCCCCAACCCCAGAGCCATGGACTGCTGTTGTCTGAGGCCTGGGCCAGGAGCAAAGCTCAGCTGAACCCCACCTGTTGCCCCTTTCACCCCTAATCTTCAAAAAACTGTTCCCTGGTGTGAAAAAGGTTGGGGATCATGGTTATAGTTATAACTGTATGTTTTTTGGGTTTTTACTCTGAGTGAGATGAGGAACCGCTGGCTACTTTTGAGCATTTATTACTTTTGTACTGAGGAAGAAACAAAGAAAACGTTAGTTAAAAACAAACAAACAAAAAAAAAAAAAAACAGAACCTTAACAGGCATCTCACTAAAGATTTATGGATGATAAATAAAAATATGAAAAGATGGTCCACATTATATGCCAATTCAAACTAAAACAGCGAGAGCCCTGGCCAGTGGTTCCATACACCAGAAAGCTGTGGATTCAATTTCTGGTCAGGGCACATACCTAGGTTGCCTGTTTGATCCCCTGTTGGAGTACCACAAGAGGCAATCAATCAGTGTTTCTTTCTCATCTATGTTTCTCTTTCTCTCTCTCCCTCTGTCTCACTCTAAAAATCAATGAACATATCTTCAGGTGAGGATTAAAAATAAATTAATTTTATTTAAATAAAACAGCAATGAGATACATTGCACCTATTAAAATGTCCAAAATCAGGACCACTAACGCCCCAAATGCTAGCGAGTGTGCCGAGCGCCAGTGAGTCTCATTCACCACTGGTAGAAATGCAAAATGGTACCTTCACTTTGGAAGGTAGTTTGGTGGTTTCTTACAAAACTAAGCATACTCTTGCAATACAACCCAGTGATCATATACTTTAGTATTTACACAAGAAGTGTGAAAATTTATGTCCACATAGAAATCTGCATGCAGATGTTTATAGAAGTGCTATTCATATTTTTTCAAACTTGGAAGTGACTGAGAGATCCTAAAGTAGGTGAAAGAATAAACTATTATATAACCAGACTATGGAATATTATTCAGCACTGAAAAGAACTATCAAGTCATAAGACAAAACAGAGAAACTTTAAATGCCTATTACTAAGTGAAAAAAAGCCAATCATAAAAGGCTACATACTATATAAAGTCCAACTACTGGGCTTTCTGGAAAAGGCAAAACTATAGACAGTAAAATGTTCAGTGGGCTGCCATGGGTTGGGGGTGGGAGGGGTAAGTAGGTGAAACAGAGATTTTTAGGGCAGTGAAATATTGTACATGATATTATAATGGTGAATACATGTCATTAGATATTTCTTCAAATGCATAGAATGTACAGCACCAAGAGTGGAATCTAATGTAAACTATTTCATCAGTTGTAAGAAATGGTGGGGGAGGCTGATAATTGGAAAGGCTGTGTATGTTGGGGAGACAGGAGATAAATGGAAGTCTTGGAAACTTCTGTTCAACATTGCTGTATGTGCACTTAAAACTACTCTAAGAAATAGAGTCTATTACAAAAATTAAGCCCCAGAAAACACAAACACAGCATTCCATCCTCAAAAGCCACATTGCACTTTGCTTCTCATTGACCAACTACTCCTCAAGTATAATCTGGCTCTTTGATTTTTGTTTGAAAACACCAGTTTTTGCCATGCTAACAACCTGGCTTATAGTGATTATGAATTCTACATCAAACTTTCAGAATTTTCAGCAAATTGCAAAACAAGGGCTTAGATCCCTGGATGGCTGCAAGATCATGTTGGATTTAAGGAGAGTCAAGAGACAAAGCAAACCAAAACAACAACAACAACAATAAAATGCAACTTAATGCTAAGGGAGAAAATGCCTGTCAGTTGGCTGAGATGATTTCCCTGGGAAGAGTGACCACTTGATAGGAGGGAACGTGTCGCTGGAAGGGGCGCCAGCACAGAGAAAATTGGAAGTTCCCACAGCTGCATTCCAGATTCCATTGTGCTGAGGAAGACATCAAAACAAAGAGGTCACTCCTCCAAGGAGCTCAGCTCAGTTCTTACCAGCTACATGCAAACACTGTGCTAAGGAAGACTCGTCTGTGCCCAGGGCCTCCAGCAAAAAGGAGGGCCCTGAAACAAGAGCTGAAAGCCAAGGAGACTGCAGAGAAATGATAGGAGGAGAGGAAGGGAAGGAAAGGAGGGAGAAGGAGAAGAGAAAAGAAAGAAAGGAAAAGGAGAATTTAGGTAACACCCAGGGTTTGTTGTAAGAGAAAAAAAAAACCTCAACCAACACTGGAAAACAAAGGAAGAAATATATCTGAGTGTATGACCTCTCTTTAGCCAGCACTAACAGAGGAATTACGTTGTGTCTTTAGAAACATTTTTCCCTGAAAGGTTGATAAAACTTTTTAGAGCTTTTATTTTCAGTTTGGTTCAATGAAAGCTTTTCCCCAACAAGCTTCCCACCCAAAATTTCACTCAGGAAAGTAACATAGTCACAAAAATCTTCCTGCTCTATATAGACATAAAAATAAGTTAAAGCATCAATTGTACATCCAGGATTCAAAGGGCTGTTAACACACAAATAACCCAATTTTTTAAGAAGTTATTCCTGGCTATAGTAGCCCATTTTGTCAAGATTCTCCTGTCTCCACCCCCACCCCGACAGACACAACGCACACCACACTCCTCTTATTCCTCCCATTGGCTCTGGGTGTTACCTACCTGCTCATCCACACACACAAGCTTGTTCCCCACACCTACTGTACTTCAATGCTTGACACAGGTAGAATGGAGGTGTTCAGGATTAGGGCTGGTCTTCTGACTCTCTATTGTGTCCATGACATGCTCTGAAAAATGTTGAAAGGCTCATGCCCAAAAGTATGGTTTCTGCTATCAAGGAAAGGAAGTTCCCTGTTTATATACAGCTGGGGCCTTCCTATGGGATCAGCCAAGGAGCTAGCCCTGGAGTTAATCTTACCCCCAAAGCCTCTTGGAACACTGAGCTCCAGAGGTAACCAACTTAGAGCAGGCTGATTATACCCACTATGCAACCTTTTGGTATATAGCCTATAGAGCCTCCTTTGTTCCAATATGTATGTAAGACTGCCCTTGCTGTAAGCTTGCTGCTGCTGTTAAGAGTGGGACAACAGAGTGTGGGCACACCAACACCCTCAACTACCTAGCCACATGGTCGTTAGCTTGCCACTGCAATAAAGCGTGCAAAACCTCCCAAAGGCTCCTCGCACGTTCATCGTTGCCCCCAGACCAGGGGCTCTCCACCATCACCGCTTGGTGGTCCCGGACCCAGCAAGAGCAGACCTGGCACTGCTCATCTTCTACAGATTCTTGCTATTCAAAGTAAATACGGGACCCACCGCATCAGCCTCACCTGGGAGCTTGTTACAAATAAAGAAGCTTCAGTCCTACCCACAGGCTACTGATCAGAATATGCATTTTAATGAGACCTGCAAGAGTTATGTACACAACTGAAGTTTGAGCAGCACTGTTGCGCAGGGAACCTGCTGACCATTTAAAGCCATATAACATCAATCATTGGACAAAGGTACTGCTCTCTTTAGGGTTCTAACTGGAAAGAATACAGGGGCCTCCTTTTGTGTCTTCACTCTGGTATCAACTCTTTATGGGCTGTAGGCAGGTCTAGGAGATGAAAGGGCAAGCTGTATACGTGATATTACATTTCCTAGTAGCCGCACAAAAAGGGGGAAAAGAAGTAACAATAATGTTAACAATATATTTTATTTAATCCTACCTATACAAAATACAACTATTTCAACATGTACTTAACATAAGGCTTATTAAAGAGTTATTCCACTCCTCCTTTTGTACTGCATCCTTGATATTCAGTGGATATTTTACACTGAAATATGGGCTAACCATATTTCAAGTGTGCACTAGCCACATGCAGCCAGTGACTTCAGTATTGCCCTGTGTGTCTTACAAGACTGCTGTGTGTGATGATAGAACCTATGTGAACACACAGTATAAGCTCTAAATGCTGCCCTGTGGATGGAACTTAAAGATAAGAAGGTCACTCTTAATTCATTGTGTATCATGTATTATGCTATTATAGGTCCTGTGTCGCCCACCCCCCCCCACCCCTGGCCCAGTACTTTCCTCTGTGTCAGTGGGCTGTGACCCAGGCATACAGCCATGCGCAGTTGTATTCACTGCCACTGTTGTAGTCTTACAGAAGGAGTATGGGTCGTGGAGTCAGGATCCGCAGGGCTGGGTTTTTTACCACATCTTTACTCTATGACTTTGGGCAAGTCTCATGTTACTTTTCAGCCTCCGTTTCCTTTACTGTAAAAATAATATCGTTCCTATTTATCCCACAAATATAACATGGGCATGTAAACTATTACAAAGTATAAAATGCTGGATATTGTGATTCTGGCATTGACTAAATCTAGCACACCCTCAATAATTGTTGACCGGGTACCAGAAACATAATTATAGATCTTTCAAATTGTTAAATTTTCTATTCATTGCCTCCTCTAGCACAGAACTCCTTCTAAGCTTTGGTGTGCTGGGCTATGCCATCAGATGTGACTCCTCCAATGCCCCCTCTGCTGGGTAATTAGTCCCTGTGCGGGCAGAGGATGGCCAAGGCAAATTTGGATTAGAGGGGTGTTAAGATGTTAAGAGCATGAGTTTGGCATCAGAAAGAGCCAGGTGAGACTATCAGACCTGCTGCTTATCCTCTGAGTTATTTCCCTTTCTGAACTGCAGTTTACCCATCTGTGACAAACTACTGCCTGGAATTGTGAAGCTTACAAGAGAAAATATAGTAAAACACTTAGCACTCTAACAGGCCCATAGTTCACCCCATTAAATTTAACTCTTGTTATCATTATCTCAGCATGCCAGATGCCTGATACATCATCCCAGGAGAGAAAGGAAGTTCTCTGTTCACTGTGGTGAAGTTCCAAAGTGGTCTGGCCCTTCCTCTAGTTCAGGGGGTTTTGTGTGGAGGTTGTTGGCAGGTTTGTTTAGCAGGGACTAGCCCTCCGTTGGTGCTCAGCTTTATAACTTCAAGCCATTTAGTCACATCCCACTGGACAGGCTCATTATTTCTGAAGAGCTAAAGAAACAGCTCACAAGATTGATGGCTCCTTCCAGTCTGGCTGGCTTCCATGGGGCCCTCCTCAAAGTGATGGCTTCTCAGGGACAATCTTTCCACTTGATCAGCTTGGGCAGATGAAGTTCTGCCCATGAGTTCTCATATCCAACAGGCACTCTCTGGGTTGGTGATAGCACTGATTATCATTCTGGTTGGATATTTGTAAATCGTCCTTTCATTTCAAAGGTGCTCAGATTACTTTTATAGCTTGCCCATTGTCAGTAGCCTGATCTACGAATGATAAAATCCCCAGGTGCCAGTGAAAGTGCTGCAGGGAATGGCACAGGGCCATAGAGGTGACACCTAGCAGGCATTAAGAATTGTAACTCACCGTGCTGGGTGACCAGCTATCTCAGTGAGCCCAATATGCAGGAGGCTGCCTTGAATGCAGAATTTTTTCCAGATTACTGAGAAGCCCAGACAATAGGTCTCATCTCAGGGAAAACAGGGTGGAGCAGTGCTTCTTAGTCTTTAATGTGCATCCTAATCACCTGGGAATCTTGATAAGATGCAGATTCTGATTCAGGGAGTCTGAGGTAGAACATAAGATATCTTCATGTCTAACAAGCACCTGGTAATACATATTAATGCTGTCATTTTAAGGGCCACACTTTGAATAACATTAGTAGACCTACATGAGGCATTGGCAAGCCCTGGATTGCCACCCTGGCCACACCTTTTTCTCAGATGTTAATCTTTGAACTTCACTCTCCTCATTGGCTCTACCCTTACTATCACTGAGGATGAAACCCATTGTTCAGGCCTTTCAGGTCTCTGTGTTCCTGATCTCCTAAGCTTCCATCATCTCCCTATGCAGTTTTTCCCTCTCACTGTCTCAATCCTCCCTAGTTATAACTGTGCTCACACTTTCTAATAGGGTAGCACATAATTATGTTCCACAAACACATTTCCTCTTCCCACTTCTCACACCTCCATCAGTGCTGATTCAAAGTTATCACTGTTCAAATTCCCCTTCTCCTCAACCTTACCCACATCACCCATTTCCAACATAGAAATGTGGAAGATTTAGGTCTGAGTGTACTTAAGGACATTTAGCTACAAACATTCCCCTTCATCATCCAGTGCATTCTAGTTGTCACTGCACCCACCTTGGTAGGCAGAAATCTGGAATGACCCCCAAGATTCCCACCCCCTGATGATGTACACCTTCTCCTAATCTAATACTGAATTAGGTGCTGCTTTATAGGGATTTTACTACACATGTAAGTAATTTTCCCAACCAGTTGACTTTAAGATAGGGAGGTCGGTTATCCTTGGTGGGTCTGACCTGAGGGGGCTCTGATATGAGGAAGGTTATCCATTGCTGGCCTTGAAGACAAAGGGTGCCATGAGGTAGGGGGCTGCAGGAGACTCCAGAAACTGAGAGTAGGCCCTGGCTGACAGTCATCAAGGAAACAAAGACCTCAGTCCTCCGAACACAAGGAACAAAATCTGGCCAACCATCTGAATGAGCTGGGAAGCAGGTTCTTCCCCAGAGCCTCCAGATAAGAACCTACACCAGTGAATACCTTGATTCTGGCTTCTGAGACCCTGAGCAGAGGATTCAGTTAATCTATGCCCAGATTTATAACCCACAGAAATTACAGATGACAAATGGACATTGTTTTAAGCCACCAAATTTGTGGTAATTTGTTATGCAGCAAAGGAAAACTAATACACTAATATACCTACTCATATCTTACCAAAATAGAAGTAAAAAGTGATCAAGAGTCCATTTGGCTAAATCTTCTCTTACATAATTTTTCCCAGGAATTCAAGCATATCGAGTCAAAGTATGAGTAAAATCTATTGTTATCTTCTACTATTATTCCCTCCAACTACCCTATTCTAGCCATACTCACCTACTTGATTTTCCTCAAATGCATTGATTATGTGTGTGCCTCAGGGTCTTTGTACATGTTCAGCCCTCTGCTTATATCACTCTTCCATCAGATAGCCCCATGACTCCCTTCTCACATGCCTCCTTATCACTCACATTTATGGCACGTTTGATTTGTCATAGACATGCTTAAGCTTTCCCTAACTATGCTATTTAATACAGCTACCCTTCAAACCTCTCCAACCAATACCCACCAACATTTATACACATACCCTATACGCCTCCTTTGTTGTCTCTCCTTGCTTTTTGTCTCTCTCAAGCATATTCAATTAATGTACTCATTTGTTTTTTCTTTGCCTCCCTCCCCTGGAGCATGGATTCTAGCAGAGCAGTGAGCTTGTGTATTCTCTGCTGTAGCCCCAATGCCTAGCACAGTGCCTGACACATGGTAGGCCCTTGATAAATATTAGTAAACAGGTAACTATTGTAAACAGCATTTTAAAACCTTCAATATAAGGCCCTGGCTGGTGGCTCAGTGGATAGGCACTGGCCTGGGAATCCAAAAGTTGCTGGTTTGATTCCCAGTCAGGGCACATAACCAGATTGCAAGCTAAGTCTCCAGCTAGATGAAGGCAACCATACATTGATGCTTCTCTCCCTTTCTTCCTCCCTCCCTGCCCTTCACTCTGAAAATAATGAATAAAATCTTTAAAAAACAAACAAACCTTCAATATAAAAAAAATAACACAATTAGCCAGATTGAGGCACATACCAAATATAAAAAGTAAATTCACCTTGACTTCAAAGCCCTTTGTAAATTCCTTCAGCACTACTTATAACTTGAGCTTATGGATTTAAAAATTACTAAAATTATGAATGTCACATGTGTTTGCAGGTACCTGTTTATATATGCACACACATAGCTTAATAAGGAATACAGATAATATGCACACTAAATGTGTTTTTCTTTTTGTGGGGGCAAATGAAATCTAGATGAACCCTGAACAGCATGGCTCTCACTGCCTTAGCACAAAGTAGTAGAAACTTCTCTTACCAAAATAGATGGCTTCTGTGACCATCCAGCTCTTCAAATATACACATGACCAACTCAGTTTAACACAGGTGAATTCACTAAGTTTCTGTTTCAAACAGAAAGACAGAGAAGAAAGTATAGTTGTGTCTAAATAGCGAGTGCCCTGACTATTTCATGATGGCCTTAATTTAGGGTTAATGGTTTAATTTCCAGGTTGCACGTCCTCCTTCCTTAAATAGTGTAATTGATGTGAGGTTAATCACTGTGCCAGCCAAGGAAGTGTCCACAGGGCAGGAACCACATGCTGTTTTACCTGTGCTTAAAGAGGAGAAGGTCACGCACCTCTGAAGAAACAACACTGTCTAAAAATAGTGCTGGGAGCACAAAGTGGGAAAGAGACAAAAATTTGCCACTATCTAAGAATTAAGATGAAGATTGAGACAGCTATTTTGTTTCATTTTATTAAGTAGTTTCCAAAAATTATAATGGGTGTTTATTTTTTTAATAAGTATTGACAACATGCTATTGTGTAAAAAAATTATGCACAGTATGTGAAGTATATTCCCAATTTTAGTTGGGATTTTTCTTAGTTCATTTGGGCTGCAATAACAAGCAAGAGGCCATATACCAGGTGGATTATAAATGGTAGGAATTTATTTTTCACAGTTAAGGATGCTAAGAAGTCCGAAATCAAGTCACTGCCAGATTCTATGACTAGTAAGAACTCTCACTGGGGGACAGATTTTCTTTTCTCTGTGTCCTCACATGGCAGAAGGGTCAAGAGAGCTCTCTGGGCCTCTTTTATAAGGCACTATTCCCATTCATGAGGACTCTGCCTTCATGGCCTCATCACCTTCCCAAGGACCCACCTCTTAATACCATCATACTTGGAGTTAGGCTTCAATGTATAAGTTTTGGAGACACCCAAGCCTTCAGTCCATGGCAGGACTCTAAAGAACTACAGGAGTAGCTCTAGAGTAGAGTAGAACTACTACTCTAACAAAACATTAAAATACTAACAGTGCAAATATCTGAATAGTGAGATTATTGCTAAATTTCATTCCTCCCCTTTTTATTATTTTTTAAATTTTGACAGTGAGTACAGTATTTTTAACTTTAAAAAGTTGATTAATTTTCTAAAAATTGCTATCATCTGTGTTTGTATAGTAACTAAGCATTTTATTTGTTCACCTTAGGTTTATTTTAAACAGGTATCATCTCTTGTTTCAGGCATTATATTAAGAGGGAAAGGTTTTTACCTTTGAGAGTATTCCTCTTAAAGTACGCCATTTTTTGTTTATTTTTATTTTATTTATTTATTTTTTAAAGATTTTATTTTATTATTTTTAGAGAGAGGGGAGGGAAGAGAGGCAGAGAGGGAGAGAGCCATCAATGTATGGTTGCCTTTCACCTGCCTCCAGCTATGGACCTGGCTGGAGACCTGGCTTGCAACCTGGTTATGTGCCCTGGCTGGGAATCAAATCAGCACTCTTTCAATTCACAGGCTGGCAGCTTATCCACTGTGCTACCAGCCAGGGTTTAAAGTACACCATTTTTAAGAAGGAATCTTTGCATTCTGCCTTCCTCTGAGATTCCTCGGTCACTAAGTATGGAGAGTGACACCCCTGACCTTCCACTCTTTTGAATCCAGGGCTGGAGTGACCTTAGAGATCAACCAGGGCCACCCTCAGAGAGTGGGATTTGCTCAGGGTTATACCCAGGTGTTGGTGACATCATAACAAATCCAGGTCTAGAATCCCAGAGTGAACTTGAGTATTTTGTGTTTTCAAGTGGCTTATTCTTTGGACTCAGAAATGGAATCTGGATGAATTCTACTATATACAGTGCATTGTATATAACAGACCCTCAATAACTGAAGTTTGGAAAACTAGAAAAATTAACTAAAAAGTCTTTAACATCCATAATCAATACTTTACATGAGGAAAAAAAAAGAAGCTTGGGGAATAAAGATCAATTCCTCTCTTTTCACTTAATGGGAGAAAAAAAGCAGAAATGGAACCATCTTAAAGGTAGGACATCAATCATCACCTGTGACACATGTTGACGCCAGGAGCCAAGGCCTGTCCCCAGAGAGGAAGTCAAATGAGCCTGACAATGGAATGCACAGGAAGCCCTGCACAGGATTTAAGGAATCCAAAGAATTGGGAGGAAAAATGTAAAAATATCTCTATCTTCTCCTGATGGGTAAAAAGAAAACCCAATTCAGTGTCCACAAGGGAGCCCAGTAAGCAATGGATATTTAGCTTCAAAAGTAGATACAGTTTTAGAAGCAAAGAGAACATTTTCAGGATTTAGGATGGCTTACTAATGACAACACATAGGCTTCTCCAATGTCAGATTTGTACAGAAAATGCAGGGCTTGCTTTGTTTCCATCACATTCTATTGTTGGAACCAATTTGGTTCCCCTCTGGAGCTTGGCTGACTCTGAGAAGCAGTTATTCCACACAGCTCAGTAGGCCACACCACTCAGAGAGTACAGCAGCTGCCAGAGTTCCCCACTATGAGGGTCTAAATGCTACTTTTCATATTTTCCCACCCAAGGGTATCTTCTCTGGAGAGTCCTAACTGTCTTTTTAATCTCAATCTTTCACCCAGTGAACAGTAATGCAAGCATGATAACCATGGCATACCAAGCATCCTTTCTTTAAACATTTTTTTCTCACAATTCTGAGATTAGGGATTTGAATTTTCTTTACAGGAAAAGAAAACAAAAGATTACTCATGAATCTACAATATCATGGCATTGCTTTCCTATGTGTTATGAGGTGGGTGCAATGGGCAGATACACATCTAGTTCTCATAGAACTTCAATTTACTTAGATGCTTTCCTTATTGAAAAATGGTCTCCTCTTCTCAAGATAATCTCTGTTTCTTTTTATTTACTGAAACCATTAACTAGATTTATTTTAATAAAAAGATGACTTTCCAGACAGAGTTGTCCAAACCAAAAAAAAAAAAAAAATCTATCATGTGCTTTAGTTTTTAGATAAGGGCCTTACATGCAGAAATTGCTTACTATGCATTCGTTAGAGAAATAATCTATAGAAGGCATAATAATGCCCCCCTCCACACACATACACACCAAAGATGTCCATGTCCTGATCTCTGGAGCCAATGAAAATATAACTTCACACAGCAAAAGGGACTTCAAAGATGTGATTAAGTTAAGGATCTTGCATTTGGGAGATTCTGCATTTTCTCATTCGGTTCAATGTAATTATAAGGGTTCTTACAAGTTACAGATGAAGGCAGGACATTCACGGTAAGAGAAAGGTGAAGATACTACACAGTAGGCTCTGAAGATGGAGGTCAGGCCTAGAGCCACGGAATGCAGACCACATTAGATACTGAAAAAGGCAAGGAAACATATTTTACCCTAAGGCCACCAGAATGGAGCTCTGTAAAGACCTTAATGTTAGCCAGTAAGGTCCATTTCAGACTCTGATCTCCACAACTGTAATATACTAATTTGTGTTGTTTTAAGCCACTAAATTTGTTATGGCAACAATAGGAACCTATCACATTACCCAATGAAAAGAAACATTTGAGAATCCCTAGTTCAATTATCCCTTACCCTTTTCCTTTAAAGATGTGGTTAATAATAGATATGATAGGAAAAACAGCACCAGAGGCTTCTAGTGTGAACTCTTCCACTAACCTCTTCCAACGAAACACTGCTACAGCAACCTGCAAGTGCCAGCACACCCAACCTTGGCCGCCCTCGCTTTAGTTAATACATGTTTCACAAAACCATATTCAATCAGAACAATCAATTCTAAATTATAGAGCTTTTTGCTCTGCACATCAGCTCTTTGGCCTCCTTTTTACTCCAGATTGTAACAAATTCAAATACCTCAGTAGCATATGAAACAAAGGCATTGCTGAATGTGTAATTTGGGAGGGGATTTAATGACATAGCTGTCTGTTTTGACAATGCACAGTCTTGAAGTATCTATTTAAAATAAAATCAGCAGATTGGCAGCGATTAGAAATGGGAGACTATAAAAAGTTTAGGGGAAAAAAGCATTAAAGTCTAATAGCTCTTGGTTTATGCACCACCACTGTAGTAAACATTTCCAGCACCAAATTTTTTTCCTAAAATTTTAGCATTAGCTAATGCAAGAAATAAGAAAATATGACCATTAGGCACATAGCAAAAAATCCATCTTTTATAAAGATGAGGTAATGAGCACATCTGGAATCCAGTAAGACTGGGTATATATTTACAAGATATTTTATCAGACATTGCTGAGCATTATCTTTCAAACCACTAAGATAGAAACATTCCTTTAACATGGGCTCCAAACATTCTTAATGTCTTCTTAGGTCTCCTGCATCCATCTTTAATTTAGCTTCCTGAAACTGTTGGAGATCTATAAGAATCTAGTCCTTACCTCATATATCTCTAATCTGGTATCAACCTGATGATATAAATTCTCTTGCACCAGTTCCTTATGCTATGCTAAAGCCTTACATTCAGTGACTCTTCCAAGACCACAATTAAGACTTCAAAACAATTATATAGCTTTATAAAACTACTCAATGTGTAAATGGCTAGAAATAATTTGTTATGATAGTGAATGGCACAAATGTGGACTTTTGATACCTCCATTACTGTAACTACTACCTTAGCATATAGCTGTCCAAAGTTTCTCCAAGAAGAAAATGGAGGTAGAAGAGAATACAATCAAGGAAATGATGTTTATTTAGTCAATATTTAATATATGTCAACTATGTTATGGCTTGTGCTAAGTGTTGAAAATACAATGGGGGATAAAATGGACATGGTTATGGCCTCTTTTCTCATGATCTAAGGTAATTATTAAAACTCCAACCATCACAAATACATTCTAGGCACATCTTCCTCCTTTAAGGGGTCAATTGTCCATGCAATCACTTAAATCTCCGTAACAAAAATGTAGTCACATTGTCATACTGAAACTACCAGGGAGCTTAGGAGAATAGATTCTTGGCTATGAGGTTTGTTCCTAGCTCAAAATTAGTATTCTTATTCCTAATGAAGAAGAGGAAATGAACCTTGGAAGTTAAGTAGCTTACTCTGACACAGTATGTTTATTTCTTTTATATTCAATAGCATATAGCCTGACTTTGAACATAGGAAATGCTCTATTTAGTTCAAATAATAATTAAATGTGACAGTATAAGGAATAGATTTGTAATGCATAAAGTGCCACATCAATGTAAAATATTATTACTGAAGATAAAAATTACTAAATTTTAATTCAGAAAATTGGTTTTTTCAACACTCAGAGTCTGACAGGTATAATATAGGACAGGATTAAGAGTTACTTCATTAACAGGTTGTTTTTATTTTTAAAATATTTAAGTATTGTTCCTGGGTAAAATATCTGTCTTCAACGTTTCTTTCTAGAAGTCACTGCATAGTCTGTATATTAAAATGATTCAGAAATAAATTCACTCATTCAGCGTGTATCTACTAAATGCTTATTGTGTGGCTGGTGCTATTCTAGGTCCCCAGAAAAAGCATACAACTTAAAATTAAAACCCAAAATGTGCTTTCAGAGACCTTATAATCTATTAAGGAAAGAGAGACAAAAAAGAGCAAAGAAAATCTTTCTTTTTCTAGTTTTGTAATTTCTATGAGTGATGCAAAAACAAAGGAATAACCAAAAATACAAAAACAAAAACACAACACTTAATGCCCCTTTCTTTCTGTAATGATAAAACATAAAAGAGAAAGACTAAAACATTTGCAGGGCTGAATAGACCAGGATACTTTATGGTAAGAACAAAAAAAAAAAAAAAAAAAAAAACAATGGAGAAAAAGAAGAGACTTTATGGTAAGGACAAGAAAAACAATAGAGAAAAAAATGTTGGTAAATGTTAATGGAGGAAATAAGTCCTCCCCACCTCCAACTAATGGTAATAGTGCTCAGTGTTGTGCTGGTGTGGCTAATTTGGGATGATGTGGGTTCTAAACCTCAGGAGCTTTGCAGGTGAGATTGAAAACTGTCCCCTGTACATGAAGGACAAAGAGAGACCAAAGAGGCAGGTTACTCCAGACTGAGAGGTGTTGGTTTCAATAAGGAAGAGACCTGTCTTGGGTGCTGCAGGACAAGTAGATCTCCTTCCTCCCCCTCCGGAATCCTAAAAGTCTATTTAGAGGTCTTACCTGGGTTCAGTCATGTATTCAGTCCCAAAGGTCTCAATCAAACCTTATTCTCTCAAGTCTCCTTCCTTGAAAATGGCTCCAGCTGTGGAACCTGCCCACAGAATGTTTCAAGGCCAGGGTGTGGGGAGTGAGGAGCCTCTAACTACCTGATGAGAGTCAACTGGATGTTATGGCTGGTTTCTTCATGACCCCCTGCAGCAGATGAGAATGGCTGGAAGCACGATAGTTTCTTTTGCCCTGTGATACCTTAACAGACTAAAGAGTTCATGGGCCACGGTGCAAAGAAGGACTACTGCCCTATGCAGAAGGAAGGGTGCCTCCGGAGGCATTGCTGAGCAGAATTCCCAGTCAGTGCAATTTATTCCTCTATTCCTTCATTGTACTGCTGGGGCAAGGGTAAACCAAACAGGCACAGTCCCTGCACTCAAATGGTGTCTAGTCTAGCAAGGGTTGTGAACATTACATAGAAACAAAAATAAGTATATATCCATAAATCACATATAATACTCTGAAGGAAAACTAAACATGGATGAGAAATTGACATGTGGTCCTGTGTTAAGCTGGGTGGCATGGGAAAGAGTGGCCACTGGGAGTTAAGAAAGGGACATCTGCACCAGGGCAAAAAGGATGAACAGCTGTTAGCTGGGGAAATAGTGGGCTAATTCCAGGAAAGTATTTAACGTTAGAGGTTACTGGTGAGAAAATAGATTTTGGAGAGGGAAGTCACTCAAAAATTCCCAGTGACCATGTACGCGTGACTCATTTGAATTTTGAAACATATTGTAGAACATTTTCCATTAGTTGAATTTAATATATCCCTAACACTGGGGTGCTGAAGTTAGCTCATGCAGGCTCACTAGGGCCTGTTCTAAGCATCTCTCTCCAAACACACACTCAGTGATGTCAATGAAATTGGCCATGGTCAGTCTTTATTTTAAATCATGGAAATTACCAAAAGCTACACATCAGGGCTTTTTCTTTTCTTCCAGAGCACTGTTCGTTAAATATTTGCCAGTACATTGTTGTTTTCTGGTCAACTAATGCCAGAAGGGCTAGGCAAGAGACACCTGGAGAAAGTCAATAAGAAGCAGTCATTTAATTAAGCCATTTTAATTTACAATAGTTTGCTATTTTTCTACTGGTTTAATATAGTCATAAAGTACCAAGGTTATTTTGGGAACAATGTAGAATAATCAGGCATTTAGTTTTTTGTACCTGTTGTAAGTTGCGTAATAACAATTGTTCTAGAATTTACCTAAGTCTGAAAACATCACTTCTAAATCAAAAAGTAATTTTTGAAAAGTAAAAAACATTTCATTGATTCATACTACTTTCTATTTATTCAACTTGAAAACCTGTTTTATGATGACTCAGTATTGAGCCAACCTCAGCCAGGAAAATACCAAAGGAAAATAACACTCCTAGGATTCAGAGAGTTTCTAGTGTCTTTGGAATGAGGAGATGTTTTCAGACTTCGGTAAATTCTAGAACAATTGTTATTATGCAACTTACAATGTTTCAAATATGAGATGTAAGATAAAGGGAAGGACAACATTGCTGAGAATTTGAATTGATCTGGGCTATCAAAGGTGCATGGAATTTTACTTATTATTATAAAAACCAATCTAATAAATTGCTGGTGGGAATGTAAAATGGTGCAGCCAGTCTTGAAAAAGGTATGCATTTTTTTTTTACAAAACTAAATATGCACTTACCATAAAATCCAGGAATTGCACTCATGGGCATTTATCCCTGAGAAATGAAAACTTAAGTTCACCTAAAACCCTGTACACAGGTGTTCATAAGAGCTTTATTCGTAATACACTGAAAGTACATGCCCCACCATTTACTTTTGAATGGAGTAAATACCTAAACAAACTGTGGAATATCTATACCATAAGATAAAACTTATATAAATCTTAAGGAAATTATGCTGAGTTAAAAAATATCTCATAAGTTTATATACTGTATGATTCCACTTATATGGATGGTATTCTTGAAATGACCAAAGTATGGAGGTGAAGAGCAGATTAGTGGTTATGATGAGTTAGGGAGTGGGGAGAGGGAGAAACATGGCTGGAGTTATATAATGATAGTAAGAGGGATTCTTACAAGGAAATTGTGTTGTATCTTGACTCCAGTGTTGATAATGCAAATCTATACATGTGATAAAATTGTATAGAAGTAAATGCATACACACACATGCACAAAATGAATGTATTTCTGAATAAGACCCCTGAATTATATCAATATCAATATATCAATTTCCTGACTGTGATATTATATTATAGCTTTTTTCAATACTACCATGAGGGAAAACTAGGTGAAGAGTATATAGGGAACCCTCTGTATTGTTTCATCCAACAGCATGCAAGTATATAAATATCTCAAAATAAAATGCTTATTAAAAAATATAACATAAGCCTTGGCTGGTGGCACAGTGGATAAGGCACCGGCCTACAAACCCAGGGGTCACTGGTTCAATTCCCAGTCAGGGCACATATCCAGGTTGCAAGTCAGGTCTCCAGCCAGCTCTGTGGCTGGAGGCAGGTGAGAGGCAATCATACGTTGATGCCTCTCTCCCTTCCCTTGTCTCTAAAAATAAATAAAATCTTAAAAAAAATTATAACACAACAGTAGACAGAAAAATGAAAATAATTTCCATAAAGCCATCACACTATTATAATAATAATGGCCATTTTTAAAATTTGTATATGTAGTAGTTGAGTAAACACAAAGAATAAGGTAGGGTTTATTAAATATCTCAAATAATGAATGACTACCAAGATAAAAAATTTCAGTCTTATTTATACTCTGCAAATATTAAATATAAGAAGAAAAGAGTAGAAAATTACCCTGCAAACTCAATTTCCTCTCGTATTTATCTTCTTCCACCTTTGATAGTATATCATCCTACCTATGTCATCCTTGGCTCTGCGGAGAATAATCTTAGAAGTCATAGCTACATCAGCCTGCCATTTAGGACAGAATGCTATATACACTCAGTGCTTCTTTCCCCACTCCTCTTAATTTCTTACAATTCAGTGACTATCAGTAACTTCATAGCAGAATGGATCCCAGGGTCTTGGCCTGCTGTCGGGTTGGATGTGAAATTTCAGGCTGAGGGGCACTAAAGGTTACTTTTCATGTAATAAGGCACCAACCCAAGCAGTAATCTGTCTAGTTGTATGTCAAAATTGTAAGGTCTGGATCTTAATGTTCAATGCCCTGTCCCCAATACACATCCAAACATATACATGTTTTAAGTTCTTCTTGTTAATCATCAAAGATAATTATATAGAAGTTACTGATAAAACTCTGTCACATGTGATACTTGAATGCTCTCTCCTGAGTAGCCCCAGACAACATCCAAAAGTCACAATTTAATTTTAGAGCCAGAGTGAAAGGTTTATGACCATGTTATTCAAACAAACACATGTTGCCGTGAAATATCACCCTGACCAAGCCATCTGTTTATCTGGGCGGTTTCATTTAGTACACAGATCTGATGGATAAATCAGCTGTTTTTTGGCATAATGGGCCTGCAGAGAAGGCCAAAGTCTGTAATTCAGCTTCTGCTCATCTCTGGTCAAGCAAGAAGCCCTAATGTGAGTAAAGGGACAAATGGCTGATCAGAAATAGCAAGCATTGGTCTATGTTTTTCAAATCTCGCTTTCTAGATGATCCTTCAAGTTAGACTACATACACAGCTACACATATGTTTCTGAGACTTGTGTGACCCAAACATTTGTTATCTTGGGGGTATTGATTAAATTGTTTATCCTTTCAGCTATGTCATTATATTGTTCAATAAATAGCTCATGTGATAAATTTAGTAAATACATATTTTAAAACTAAAAATATGTCAAGCAAAACAAATTCAGATATAAGATAATTGACCTGTACTTTTCTTAGTGTAGGATAGGGGAAGGAATACAAATTTGAAATCAAACAGACATGTATTCAAACATCTGCTGTCTTTCCTGACCAGATGTAACTTTGGCAAGTTAATTCCTTCACCTCTCTGAATCTATTTGCATATTTGCAAAATAGGGTTAAGAAAAACTACTCCTCAAAGTTTTGGTGAGAATTGACCCAGTATCTGGCAGAAGCAGAAGCTGGAAAAATGCTCCCTCAGGCCTTTGATTGGATTTCCTCGGGTAACAGAGAGAGACCGCCATCAGTTAAAGGCAGTGCGTATGTGGTGACTGAGTGCAGACCCAGAGTCCAAACTGCCAAGCTATGAATGCCAGCTCTAGAACATTCTACCTAGAGAACCTTGGACAAGTTATTTCATCTCTCTATTTAGCAGCATCCTCATCTATCAACTGTGAATGACAATAGTGCACCTATCTTTCATGGACTAAAGGAGTCAGTATAAAGCACTCAGAGAAATAACTGGCACACACCAAGTGCTACATGTTGGTGTCATTATTACCAGGTGTTTGAAAATTTGTACTTAATGGCTTGTATTTATTATTTCCAAACGTGTTTTTTCCTTATCAGTCATTAAATAAAATTATTTCTTTTTTTATTGTTTTATATTCAAAATACCTGGGTAAATCTGATTCTTTTCCTCCCTGCCTCATCAGATCTTCCTGGGTGAAAATATGCTTCAAATGAGGAAATCTAGGACCTTTCTGACTACCTCTCAGAAAAGGGGGCCAGCTCGAAGGCGCTAATACTCTTTTGAATGTCTGAAAAAGGGTGTTTTTTTTCCCCCAGTAAATCTGCCCTCAGGCTTGACATTCTCTAGGGTTCCTTCCTTCATTAGAATTCTGTGAGGAAATCCTTTTCCACTCTCAGAAATGATTATGGAGAAAAAACAAGTTTATCTAAATCTCCATGGGAAAGAAATGAATAATAAAAATGGAAATAAGACATCCCTACTCCCTCCTCTTTTCAATGATGAGTCCATTAATATGTTTCAAGGCCATTCTATCTCAAGAGCTTTAAAAAACTTTCTTTTTGCTTTCCATTTATTTTTATGCAACAGTATATTTAATCATATTAACTAAAAACTTCTACAAGCCAGAATAGCAGTGGTCTTTTTTGCAGAGAGAAATGCCACCCTGTTGTTCTTCACCAGCAGGACAAGTGTTTTGAGCGAATTTACCCTGGGGTAAGGGGTGGGATTTGCACCCTTCCTGAGTACTCTTATGCTTGGTCTTGGTCTCAGGCTGCCTCAGGCACAAGGCACAGCTGCCAGTCCACACCATCAAACTTCTGGGTTGATGGCAACATTTCTGTGTTTTATCAACCAGCCACAGACTCAAAGACAACATAAGCCAAAGGAGGTGAGAGGGTCAGTGTGCTCATCTCATTCACTTTGACTATCATCTAAAGCAAGGGAACCAAAACAGGGAACTATCTTTCAAAGAACATCCTGACACATTTTCTGCACTCACATCCCATTTCAGGTCCTGAATCACATCACAACAATATCACAACATCTGTGAGGCATCTGAACACTCTTAGAACTCATGACAGGCAGTTCAAACAAAGAGTTCCTGGCCACAAAGCTGACCTTATACAGAAGGGGTGCTTACCAACCCAGTGTGGCTCTGTAGGTTGGGACAAAACCCCTGAAGTCCTTCCTTTCTTGCCTCTGTAAGAATTGATTATTCAGATATTCTCTGGAAATAGTTTGTAATTTGAGATGAGTTGTTTCGATCTTTAATTGACCTTTGAAAGAATAGACTACTGAAGAATAAACCACTGAAAAAACAGAACAGATATGTCTAATTTCACAATACTTGTCAAATATGTAGACTATTTTGAAAGCTTAGCAGTGAAAATACTAAAGCTCCCTTAGGAGTAAGATTAGCGATGGCTGAAAACTGCTAGCCTATTTGTTTCTAGGTGGCCAAGTAATTCTGCACCGAGTTCTCAAGGGAGTAGGAGCATTGGAGTGAATAAGGCACTGCTGCCCATTTAGGTTGAGGTAACCTGGCCTGGGTAAGGAGGGAGTCCCAGGAATGCCCCACTGATTCCCCATGCCTTCCTCAGGAAAGTTAGTAAGGAGTACAGTGACTATAGGACCAGCTGTGTTGGGATAGCTCAATTTCATGCATTTTTTCCTTAATAGAAGCATTTTGCTAAATATAACTGAATATGATCTAATTTTCATATTGAAAAGGCTTTTCCAAGACAAATTGGGAAAAAGTGTCCTGTCCCACATGTTCTGGTTTGAGGTTAGGAAAATACAGCCTTTATAGTAAGGAATGCATAAGTCAGAGCTGGGCAACTTAGTGCTGAGGGGACATAAATACTACTGAGAGCTACTAAGCCCAGCTGAGTACAGGAGTCATAGGGACATAATATTGTTTCATTGGGACTAAACCTGAGAAAGAGAGGGGAGTAGTTCAAAAAACTGACCAGCAAGAACTCTCAACTACAGCAGGCCACCTGAAACAGGGAGGAAGGTAGTATCCAAAAACAGCATCTTACACTACAGCAGCACTGTGGTTCAAAAACCCCAAACCACACTCGGGCCCAGCCCAGAAAGGCATCTGAGGTTTGCTTCCCTCTGTACTTGCATGCCTGTCTCCTGTATCCAGCTATCTGTCCTCTACTTCTTCGCACAAAAGGCTTGAGAGCACTTTCTCTAGGAAGTTATTCAAAGGGAGTTTGTTTCAGAAAAAAAATTTAAATAAAGATGCCCATTTTTCTAGAAGTTCAAAAGTACATTCTATCTTGTTATATATGTTCTGAGTTTATTTATACTTTCTTTAGTAGAAGTGGCCACCGCAATTTATGCCCACAATTTTGCATTCTGGGGAGATTTCCAGCACAGTGGGCAGAATCTGTGCACTCTTCTCTGCAACTCCCAGAGTCAGCAGGACACAATGGTCAAGGTTAGTGCTCACTTCAAGTTCCAGCATTTTTACTCCATGGGGTTCCTCAATAAACACAATTTTATACCATTATGATTGTCATACACAACTGTTCCTCTTAAATATGAGTAAGTATGAGTTATACACATAAATTAAAAAGCTAAAAGGATGGAATTTCTCAAGTGCTATAACAGGAAAACTCACTGGTAGGTGCATATTACTATTCCACTCGAATGGTCCTTCCGTCCATGCTGGAGGCCATCCCTGCTAAACAGCTCCAGGTGTTAAAAAGGTTTACATTGATTGAACTCAAGTCTAAATACCTATGTGTTTTTAATTATGTTTTTGAGACTATAAAGATAATACATTTTTATTACAGAAAATCTGAGAAAACACAGGACATAAGTACAAAATAAAAATCAATTCTAACCTCATAAAGTATTATTAATATTTTACTCTATTTATTCTAGCCTTATTTATAAGATACACACATACACCACACATGTGACACAATTGAAATCATAGATGAGTTTTTTAATCTGATTGTTTTAGCTTAATATATCATCAATATTTTCCTATAATGTAAAATATTCTTTGAAAACATAAAACATTACATTTATACTATTTCATATTATAAATACATCATTATATATTAACTTTTCTTCATTAATGAGTTTCAGTATTTTTTCCAAATATTTGCTTTTTTAAATAATTGAATAAGCATCTTAATACATGAACCTTTCATTGTTTTACAAGAACTATAGGGCAGATTGCTGAATGGGAAATTATTTAGTCAAAGAGTAAAGGCTTTATTTTTAGAAAGATGTATTAGTTTATATTCCTAGAAACAGTGTATGGGAGTATTATTATCCCATGTTTAAACTGAATATTATAATTAAAAAATTCTTTATTATTACTATAAGGAGTAAAAAATGGCCATTTCACTGTTGTTTCAAGCTTCATAGTTTTTAAGAGGTTTTCTTCTTTTCTAGGAGAAGAAAAGTGTGATTACATGCATGGCATATTTATTCACAGGATCTATAGTAGGCCTATCCACCACACTTTCCATCATAAATGGAGCCATTTGGTGTTGACTATAATCTCAGTGCAGTGCTTCAAGGATATGACTTGAAGAATCAATGTGTCAGAGCACTGGCTGCAGAAAGAAGAGACAGGAAGAGAGGAATTCTTAAGAGGTGGTATTTCTCCTCCTGAAGTGGGACAGTGGGAAGGGCAGGCGCTGTCTGCATTGCTGTAGCAGGAGGACACTGAGAAAGGAGGTGCTTGAGGATGGAAGAGCCTTTGAGGATGTGAAGGGGTGGGGCAAACACTAACAGCCCTTCTTACTGAAGATTTTTCTATTGAGAGGAAAGCCTTGAGAGGATGCTGAAATGAGCAGAAATCATTCAACACTCTTATAGCAGCGGGTGTCAGATGTTCCCATCTGGTGAGCAGCCTCCTGACCAGCAGCAGACCATGGAAAGATGTCCATCTCGGAAGACAGAGCATGCCATCCAGAGCATAAGGTGGCGGCTACTGCTCAGGTAGATAGTGCTGGGCACTGAGGAGCTGCTTGACTGATTTCTGGTGGTGTCACTGACCTTCATAAGGCACAGAGAGCTAAATACATGGTCTACACAACTGTGAGGCTAAATCAGTGTGTTGCTACATGCAAAAGCAGACCCTGGGCTATTATTAGCTGTGGTTCAGGGAAAAACCAGCAAAGTAAGGGGATCCTGGATGATCTGAGGATCTGGACAAATTGGGTCAGGTCTTTGGTCCCAGGCATGCAAACGAGGGGCCAGTTGCTAGAGCTTATGTGCAAGGTATGGGCCAGAGGAGGAGTTCCTTGAGATCTATGACACTGACTTGATACATCCTTCTGGCAAGGCCTGAGATTCTGCCTCCAGAAGGGGGGTGAAAGGTCTCAGCTCCGGGGACTGGCTGACCACATTGGCAAGAAGCAGGGAACATCACCACAGAAAACAAGTAGAGAGCTTTTGAGGACACCCCAAGGAAACTCAACATATTGCATTTCCTGCTCACCATGCAAATTCATGAACAACTGGAAACTTTAGATGATAAATTGCGAGAGATTTATGGGTGAGGGGAGAAAATATGTATTAGAAGAGGCCCTGTGGGGAGTGAACAAACAAACAAACAAAAATGTAACTGTTAAAGTAGTCTAAAAGGAATGAAATATGCAGCCAAAATGAATGGTGTTTCGATAACAGCAAGGGGAGACTAAAAAGCAGAAGAAGGATTTGCAGGGACACATTTTTTAGAGCCAGCTTGTCATAAATCAAGAGCATAAAATTAATGACGACTTTAAAATTGCTAAGGTATTGAACTGATTTTCTTAATCTGTCTTTAATAAGAGATATGGAACCAAGCAGCCATTTCAATTAGGTGGTAACATAAAGTGTGCAAAAACGTCCACAGCTGGTAAGAAAAACCTAGAGACTGTATAAATATGCAGCTCAGCAGGTCTTCATGAGATTCATTCTTGAAATGATGCCTGCAAGTAATCCACACCATATAAGAAAAGGGGTAGGCAGAGTGAGTAGGGGGCCAGCAGAGGGAGGGGAAAGGAGGGCCTGCAGCCACCTATTTAACTCCTAGAAGATTGCCCTGCAGCCTGCTGGAGGAGATGGGTACACATGAGATGTCCTCATTACAGTGCTAGGAAGCCGACACTAACATGTGTTACCGCACAAGGAAATACCCATCAGGATAAAGCAGTTAAGAACATGGGTAAGAAGTTGTAGGTTGTGGTCAACAGCATCGGGTTTTTCCACGAGTCTCTAACATGTTCATAACCAGTTGCCAGATCACTACTAAAGGCATTTTTGGAAAGAGTTACCTTCATTTTTGAAGAGCACATGTTGTATTTTGTTCAATCCAGGAAATATTTACCATATACACGTTACACACCTCACTTGTGCTGGATGGGAGGGAGCAAAGAGAAGGCAAAAATATATTATATCCAGGTTCTGCCTTACAGAGGTTATGAACTAATGGAAGTGCCGAAAAGCCAAATGAGAAAATTATGCAAAATGGTGTAAGCCAGTCTATGAGGTACAGGCCCTAAGGGGGCAGGCCAGAGAAGAGATTTGCAACGTTATGGAAGACATCAAGAGGGTGGCACTTGAAATGAGCCTTAAGGATGGGAAGGATCCAGGCAAAGTAGAGCGGGGGCTCTCTTTGCAGAGGTTAGAATAGTGGATAGTGTGTGTAGGGTGAATAGTAAATCAGCTGACATAGACTAGAGAGCTCCAGGTGGGAAGTGGGATGGGGCAAAGTGAATAGTGTGCTAAGTTGCAAAAGGTTAGAGCAGCAATTTTAAACCAGTGTGTCACTAGCATTTTTAAAAAATATATTTTTACCAATTTTGCTGTTACAGTTTTACCAATTTTTCTCCCTTTGCACCCCTCCACCCAGTAACCCCATTCCCTCTGGCAATGTCCCCCTTAGTTCATGGCTATGTGTCATGCATGTAAGTTCTTTGGCTTCTCCATTTCCTTTATTTTTCTTAACATCTCCTTGTCTATTCTGTAACCACCAATGTGTACTTCTTTTTTTTTTCTTTCACATCCTGACAATTTACCATTTAATTACTGCCTTCTCACTGTCAGCCTCTCAAATCACATTAATACAGTTTTCATTATCGCAAAATGCTTCTGTTAATTCATTTGTTTAAAGAATTAATTTTTTAAAGTAATATCAATTGCAATATTATCAAACACATACACAAATACATTTAAATATTTGTACATATATTTGTACAAATATTTAAAGTGCATAATGGATTTTGAAGAGTTAATACAAAATATTTATTTGACATTAGAATGCTATTTTTGTGAAATATATCACAGAAATGGTGTTTTGTGGAACTCACTTTTGTGAAAGCTGTCCTAGAGACAGTGCCAAATCTACAGTAAAAAATGAATTTGGTTTCTGAGTCAGATTCCACCCCCTCCAACAATACAACTTTATTTTAAGCTACTGAAACTACAACTTGTTCATTTTGGAGTTTTTCATCTTAGATAGTAGATTGATATTTTTTCCTGTGCAGAGGTCCTATTTTCCTCCATATGCTCTGTTTCTCCTCTACACGTTTTACCAGTTGAAGCCTTCAAAAAGAATGGCACCTAAAGTGCTCAGTGGGTCCCCACAGAGTAGAAGTTATGATATCTACTAATTTGAGGTAAAAAAAAAAACATAGGATTTAAATAATTTTGTAGAATAGTATTCTAGCTATGTTTTGAAATTGTGGTTGATTCCTGTGTAGTCCTAAACTAACCACTGAATTACTTAAGAGTCTGTTGAGGTAGAGATTAGGTATGTTCACATTTGAATAATGAATTTACTATTGCATTAATACATTTTCCCAAGCACCCCAAGTTTTGGGGCCTTCATTGCTAGAAATGTCTATTTCCACTATCTATTTGAAAATAATCTCATCTAGTTTAATTATCAATATGAGAATATATATTGCCTATGTACATGAGTTATATAATTTAGTAGTTGGTAACTTCCATCCCAAATTAGTCTTCACTCTCAGCACCTTTTCTAACCTAAAGATTGACTAATTTCTCAACACACCAACTACCAGTTGTTTGATATTTGAAATATAGACTTCTAATAAAATCTATATATTATACACCCACAAACAAGCACACATTTTGTAACAGTGAATAAGAAAGGTAGAATGTATTCTATGTAATATACATCCACATTATCTTATTTCTTTCCCTTAACTGCATTCAATTGTTTTTACTGCAAGTAACTGAATTTTCCAACTTAGAAAATAATTCCAATCTAAGAAAACTTAACCTGCAGTAATATAGATACAACAAAAATATAAAACTGTACATTATTTAATAATATCCATTTATAACAAGATTATTTTAAAGCATTCATAAGTTAAAGTTGGTTCTTACCCATTCAGCACCCCTATGTCTTTTCTTTTTTCAGTTGATTATTTTTAGAGCGAGGGGAAGGGAGGGAGGAAGAAAGGGAGAGAAACATCAATGTATGGTTGCCTTTCACCTGCCTCCAGCCACGGACCTGGCTGGAGACCTGGCTTGCAAACTGGTTATGTGCCCTGGCTGGGAATCGAACCAGTGACTCTTGGGTTCACAGGCTGGTGCTCAATCCACTAAGCCACACCAGCCAGGGGTACCCTATGTCTTTTGATTGGTGCATTTAATCCATTTTAATTTAAGGTTATTATTGATAGGTACTTACTCATTGTCATTTTTTCCCTTTGTAGCTGTATTCCTCTCTGCTGCTCTCTCTTTCTTCATCTTCTTAAAGCAGACCCTTTAGCATTTCTTGCAATGCTGGTTTGGTGGAGATATATCCTTTTAGCCTTCTTTTGTCTGGGAAACTACTTATTTCACCTTTCATTTTGAATGAGAGCCTTGCTGGGTAGAGTAGTCTTGGTTGGAGGCCTTTGTTTTTCATCGCCTGTCGTATTTTTCCATTCCCTTCTGGCTTGTTGTGTTTCTGTGGAGAAATCAGCTGATAACCTTATTCGAACTCCCTTGTATGTTATTAGCTGTTTCTCTCTTGCTACTTTTAGGATTCTCTCCTTGTCCTTGAAATTTGCCATTTTAATGATGATGTGTTCTGGAGTGGGTCTGTTTGGGTTTATCTTTGGAACCCTCTGTGCTTCTTGTACTTGTATGGCTTTTTCTCTCCTCAAATTAAGGAAGTTTTCTGGCATTACTTTTTCAAACAGATTTTCTATCCCTTGCTCCTTTTCTTCTTCTGGCATCCTTATGATGCAGATATTATTATTTTTCATGTTGTCCTGCAGCTCTCTTAAAACCTCTTCATTGTTTTCCAGTTCTTTTTCATTTTGTTACATTGTCTAGGAATATTTTTCTACATTGTACTCTAGCTTGCTGATTCAATTCTCTGCTTTCTCTAGCCCATTTTTTATTCCTTCTACTGTGTTCTTCAATTCAGAAATTGTATTCATTATTTCTTCCTGGATCTTATTGATAGTTTCTATGTCCTTTTTAATGCTGGTGTAATTCTCAGTAAGTTCCTTGTAGCTTCCCTGGAGTTCTTTGTAGTTCCCCTGGAGTTGTTTGTAGCTTTCTTTGAGCTTGCTGAGCTCATTGAGCTTCTCTATAATCATTATTTTGAATTCCATGTCTGATAGTTTGCTTGCCTCTATTTGATTTAGCACTCTTTCTGGACATTCCTTCTTTCCTTTCAATTGGGCTTGTTTTTTTTTTGTCTCCCCATTTTAGTTAACTCTTCTTGTTTGTTTCTGCTTCTTAGATTGGTCTGCTTTGACTTCCTTACTTCATGATATGACCTTCTATGGTGTAGAGGTGCACTTCCTTTACTTCCTGGATCCACCCCTGGTGACATCACATGTGCCCCAATATGGGCCTAGTCAGCTTATTGGAGATCCATTATCTTTGTTTGTCTCCTCAAGTCATTAATCCAATCATCTTTGATCACCCACCAGGCTGAGGCACCACTGGGTAGGGCAGATTCATTCCTGCAGGTGGGGCTGCTCCTTTCCTCAGGCTACCACCATTTGGAAAAGAGTGATCTGCCTGCAGTACGGGTGGATGGGTCAGCACTGGGACCTCATGGTCTGTTCCCTCATTTCTCTCCTCAAAGCCACCACCCCAAACTTTCCTTAAGTGTCTGTCTCCAGTCCACTCTGCCCTCCCTTCACTGAAGCCCAGGTAAGTGGGTGGTTCCTTTAAGAACTGGGTCTCTAGCACTGTCTTTCAAGCCACTAAACCTAACAAATTGTTTTTCACGGTTGTACTCTCAGCTGTGTTGCTGTAGGCTGGGAAGCCCAGCTGGGGGTTTGGAACCCACTCTTGTCAGGTGAATCCTCCAGCTCTGTCTCTTCGGCTACCACCTGTGGGAGCCTTGTCAGCTCTCTTGTGTCTCGGCACTTCCTACCAGTCATGTTGTGATGAGGCAGCTCTTCTGTCCATGCCTCTTTCTGAATGATGTTCTGTTGGTTATTCCAGATGAGTTTTTCCCAATTAAGTCTTAATTCCAGATTGGTCCTGGGAGGAGGAGATTGCCTTGGCTCCACTAACTCCTCTTCCATCTTGGTTTCTCTGCTAGAGTTTTTTAAGTTATATTTTATTGATTATGCTATTACAGTTGTCCTGATTTTCCTTCTTTGCCCCCCACCCCCAATTCTGCAACCTCCACTCCCACAGGCAATTCCCCCACCACATGTCCATAAGTCATGTGTACAGGCTCTTTGGCTACTCCATTTCCTATACTATAATTTATATCCCCATGGCTATTTTGTGACTACCAATTTGTACTTGTTAAGTCCCTCACCTCATCACCCATTCCTCCACAGCCTTTCCCATCTGGCAACCAGCAAAACCCTTTCTGTAGCCATGCTCCTATCTCTGTTCCTGTTTGCTTGGTTTGTTTTTTTAGACTCAATTGTTGATAGATTTGTATTTTTTGCCATTTTATTTTTATAATTTTGATCTTTTTCTTAAATAATTCCTTTTAACATTTCATATGATAATGATTTGGTGATGATGAACTCCTTTAATTTTTCCTTGTCTGGGAAGCTATTTATCTGCAGTTTGATTCTAAATGATAGTTTTGCTGGGTAAAGCAATTTTGGCTATAGGTCCCTGCTTTTCATGACTTTGAATATTTCTTGCCAATCTCTTCCAGCCTCCAAACTATTTTTTGAGAAATCAGTTCACAGTCTTCTGGGAACTCCCCTGTAGGTAACTAACTGCTTTTCTCTTGCTGCTTTTAAGATTCTCTCTTTATCTTTAATCTTTTTGCATTTTATTTAATGATGTGCCTTGGATTGGGCCTCTTTGCATCTGTCTTGTTTGGGACTCTCTGAGCTTCCTGGACTTTCATGTCTATTTCCTTCACCAAATTAGGAAAGTTTCCTTCCACTATTTTTTTTCAAATAGATTTCCAACTTCTTGCTCTTTCTCTTCTCCTTCAGTCACCCCTATGATGCAAATGTTGGACCTTGGGAGGTTGTCCCACAGGCTGCTTATGCTATCCTTTTTTTTTTTTGATCTTTTTCTTCTTCTTGTTTCAATTGGTTGTTTTTTTTTTCTTCCTTATGTTCCATATCATTGATTTTATGCTTGGCTTCATCCATTCTACTGTTGTTCCCCTGTAAATTGTTCTTTATTTCAATTTGTGTATCTTTTGTTTCTGACTGGGTCATTTTTTTATGCTGCTGAGATCCTCACTAAGTTCACTGAGCATCCTTATGACCAGTATTTTGAATTCTGCATCTGATAGATTGCTTATCTCCATTGTGTTTAGCTCTTTTCCTGGAGTTTTGATCTGTTCTTTCATTTAGGCCATGTTTCTTTGTCTCCTCATTTTTGCAGCCTCCCTGTGTTTGTTTCTAGAACTGCTTTGACTCCGTGTCTTGGTAGTGTAGCCTAATGAAGTAGGTGTGTGCCCTTTAGGGTCCAGTGGTACAGCTTCCCCTATCACCCAAGCTGGGTACTCAAGGAACAATGGCCTCTGCTTGCCTTGATTTCATACACTTCAGTTTCTCCTTGTATGCCACTGGTGCCTTTCAAGCAGCTACCCTGGTGCTGGAGCTCAGAGGGAGTGAATCTGAGTAGGTGAGTCTGTGTGGGGGTTCCCTAGTAGGAACTGCTTGGGGTTCCAATAGCTTCTTCTGCCAACTCAATCCCCACTGGTTTTTGTAGCCAGAAGTTGTGGAGACTTATCTTCCCAGCACTGGAACCCTAGGCTAGTGGGGGACTGGTATGGGGCTGGGATTCCTTGCTCCCAAGATATGCCTCTCAAATTTTTATCTACAACACATGAGTGGGGGGACTAGCCTGTTCCTCGTCTGTGCCCCTCCTACCAGCCTGGATGAAAATGGTTTCTTTAATTCTGTAGTTGTCAGACTTCTAGTCAACTGGATTTCTGACTATTCTGAGTGAAGGTTGTTGTATATTTTAGTTGTAATTTTGATGTGGTTGTGTGAAAAGGCAAGCTATGTCACACCACAAGAATTTTTAAAATATGCAATACCTGACTATTTAGTCAAGGGGACTAACTTCTTTTCCCTTAGATTGTTAAATTAAATAATGACAGCTGCCAACACAAGTACTGTTTGGTGTAAATGAATCAAAATTATGCCTATATATTTTCGTCAGATTAGAAGAGATATATATTTTGGGGGGATGTTGCAGAATTTTA
The DNA here is from genome assembly GCA_004026585.1 of Noctilio leporinus. Classification (NCBI taxonomy): domain Eukaryota; kingdom Metazoa; phylum Chordata; class Mammalia; order Chiroptera; family Noctilionidae; genus Noctilio; species Noctilio leporinus. The sequence goes on from PVIW01000826.1 coordinate 224,650, forward strand.
GTAATTAGTGTATGTGTCCCATGAGATGAAGAAGGTTCAAAAATCACTGGTTAGAGTACTGGGGTGGGGGTGGGGGTGGAAATCAATATTTGGTCAGAAGGGAATTATTTTGCTGTTCTTGAATAGGGGAATGACATGAGAAGTGTGGAATTTAGAAAGAGGTTCCGTTCTGGAGAACACAGAAAGAAACAGAGCATGAGCAATATGTCTTCAATATAAACATCATTACTTTTCCTGCCACTACCCCTATTTAGCCACCACACCTCTCAGTAAAATACTTGAACTGGACTCTAAACTGGGTTCTCAACTGCTCCCCTTCACCCACTTTAGTCAATTTCAACATGGCAGCTCAAGTGACCTTACATCCTTGTTATATTAGGATATAACAAGCATGTTATATTTTCTGTTGAGACCCTCAATAGCTTCTATTTCATGCAAAAAAAAAAAAAAAGCCCAAGTCCTTACAGTGTCCCAGAAATACCTGATCATGTGCCCATCTCCCATTCCTCATGTTCTACTTCTACCCCCTCCCTCACTGCTATTCCTCATATGTGATGCTCATAATCCTGCCACAGTACCTTTGTATTTGTTGCTCAGATCTGGCTGGTTCTTTCTCTCCACCCCTTCATACTTTTACTTACATATCACCTTCTCAATGAGGCCTTCCCTGGCCACCCCTTCTGAAATTATAAAAATCTTATGCCTGTAACACTTTCTAACTCTATTCCATGCTTTTTAATTCATGCTTATCAGTTTCTAAAATAGTTTTTGAAAATTAAATGGTTGATTGTCTCCCTCCTCCTCTACTCTTATGAAGCAAAGATTTTTGTTTAATTTGTTCAATATTCTCAGCATTTAGAGAAGGAATTGGCAGACACTCAACCATATGTATTGCGTGGATGATGGATAGACGGATGGATGGATGGATGCGTGAATATCACAGAAATCTGAAAATGATTGAGTGTGTAAAGAAGATGAGTGCTATAATAATGGAGAAAGGGGGAATAACTAAGGAGAGATTGCATAAAAATGCCAGAGTCTTTGAAGGAATAATTAAATAAATGCATGTTCTTTCAACAGAAGCCTTGCTATTATTACTCACTTTGTCTAAAATAAGGGCTGATAAGGTCAGAGGTTTATGAATGGGAATCATCTTTAAAGCATGACAAACATCAGAATTAGATCTATTAAGTGACAGGCTACATGAATAAATCTCAACTTTTTCTTTCCAGGATATTCCTAGTGAGGTTTTGAAACATGTCTTTTTCCCTTTATATTTTCAATTCTGCTTGATATTAATGAAAACAATATGCATTTTAATGCTTGTCAAAATTCTAAAATCAGGTATAAGTAAGTTCTATTCACTTCTGGAGTTAATTTTTAAAATAGCATTTTGAGGTTTCTTATGAAAAATGTTTTAATCCATTATTTTACAATGAGAGCTCTCAAAGAAACTCACATACATGGACATTGAAAATAAAAAACGATATAAGTGACATAAAGGAAAGAAATATAAATGTAGGTGAAAAGTGAAGACAAAAACAAGGGAGGGTCGGAGTTGTTTTTTCTAAAGTGCTGCCATAAATAAGTACTTGTGGAACTAATGGGGAAGTTTGATCAATACAAGAACAAACAATTGGGGTGGAAGTAGGGGTCAGTATGCCCTTGCTCATGCTATGAGATGGACGAGAGAGGCAGAGGAAGGCTTTGTATAAAGTGCTTAACATCTTCTCAGTATCCATCTGTCAGTGTGTGGTCCAGATGGCCTAAGGACACAGAAGTTCTGACCTAAGCAATTAAGAAAAGAGGATGGACTGATTAATTTTTTTTTCTTTTACATGTGAAAGGCAATCTGTACACATAGGTGTGCAAGAAATATCACATCTCTTTATTTTCTTCTAGTCAACCTCTAAAGCCATGGCTTCCATCCCAACACGTGAGTTGGAAACTTGAAGCTATTCTTGCTACATTTTCCTGTTACTTTTCTATTTCAAGGTTGTTTTGAAGTCCTGGAGTTGTCTACAGTGCCAAGGTGGTGATTGTGGTGATTGGAAATTCTGCTTGGACACTTGTGTCAGCACATGTTCCCTACGTCCACCACTATGCTGCTTCCGAGCCAGGACCGGGGCACGGACAGTCCTGCCCCCATATTTATGGGTAACCATTACTTCTTGTATCCAGGAAAATGCCAGAAAAAGTAACTGTATTTGTATGTGTATTTCTTGTGGGACCCACCATCCTAGAGCATCTTTTTTAGTTTAAGGGAAATTGCCTTCTCTTCAAACTCTATTCACAGAATAGTGATTTTAGGCTTCTAGGGAAAAATCCAGAAAAGGATGGAATTACCCTCCTTTGAGATGAGGAAACATGAGAGGTCCTTGCCCCCAGATGTGGAAAGAGTAAGGAGTAAAGTACAGAAAAAAAACAAGTTCAATAACTTAAATATTACCCTGACATTTGCATGGATTCCCTGAATATAAATAAATAAATAGTAGCTAATTTGAATAAAAGTCACCAGGTTCCTTCATGGTGTGGGCAGCGGAAATACATAGGGCTTCCTCCCCCAAGAACATGCCCATCCCAGGGCAGCTCATATGCAGTGACTGAGGGAGGCAGGGGGTGGAAACCTGGCCATTTCAGCCAAATGTGGGACAATGCTGATGGGCTGCATATGTTCCCAACTTTCCTGTGGGATGGAATGAGGCTTCAAGGGTCTGCACCACAGTCTTTCCTCTCTTTGCCCAGTGTTACATCTGCCTCTTTCCATAGGTGCTCATCTCTAAAGCAGTGCCCTGCACACCATCATCATCTTAGTATCTGCTTCCAGAGAATCCAACCTATGACAAGTCATCTAGGAGTGATCCTAGGAAGTTGTCAATGAAGTAGGGTTTTAGAGTCAGATCACTAGTCACCTGGCAGGCCATGAAGACCCAGTTGGTAATAGATGAAACATGGCATCCCCTGGCCCAAGGTGGCAGCATGTTGGGTGGTAAGATGGAAGGATATGTCCATGAAAAGGAATTCACTAGCTGGTGAGATTGATCAGGTGTTGAGAACTAAGGGAGAAATATTGACTATAAGAACAATAGGATTAGATGAGTATTACCAAGAGCCATTGATACACTAAAGATATGAAAAGCTGCAGGCTATTAATAAGCAACTAAAAGCCATATACGAAAGCAAGGATCTCACTGGCAGTTTACAGAGAGGCTCTCCTGTTGCAGCTGAGGCCTAAGCCCTGGACTATAGCCAATGAACTCCAGACATGATGACATTTCCAATTAAACATAGCTGTAATCCCAACCTGGTTGGGGAAGAAGGGCCCCTGACACTTGGAATAGAAATATCTAGGAAGATGCCCCTGAAAGTTTGGAATCCCCAGAATCCCAGGGTGACCAGCTGTCCTGGTGTCTGCTGACTGAGGGGTTTCCTGAGATGTGGGACTTATGCTAAAAGCTAGGTAGTCCTGGAAAAATCAGGGGTGCTGTTTGCCCTATGATTCTTCAATGTTATTGGAGATAATACTTCCTTCTTGCTTGGAATCAGTGAAGTTTCCCCTCTTTGAATGGGGCAGCATGTGCCCCATTCAAGATCCACTTCCGCTTCTACCAGCTTCTAGGCCCAGAAGTAGGAGTAATAGTCACAGCATGGTCTCTGCCAGACAAGCTGGGCCTGGTAATGGAGAAAAGGACTCCTATTCCAAGGGAGCAGCAGGGGTCAGCCAACATACACAGCAGATACCAGAGTAATAGCAGGGTGACCGGATTCTAAGGCTCCTTGACCAAGAGAACCTGGGACACATCATTGGAAAAGGGAGAGTTTATTACCTGGAGAACACTCTCCAGAGATATATATATACCTTGGCATGACCCTCCAGAGATGGTGTCACCTTGTAAATAGGATGATTCCTAGAAACATGGAAAAAGCAATGGCCCATATTAAGCAAAGTTGGAATGCCAGAATTTTCCTGGCAGGTGAATGAAGAAGGAATTCAAAGGCTCATGGATGTGGAGAGGCTAGAGTAGATAAACGATCAGCTGTGTGAGGCCTGAAAAGCTACCAAAGGATTAAGTTCCACAGAAAGCACAGGCCATGCCAGTCACCAAGGCCATCAGTCACCAGGAATACACTGGTGAGATGGTCTCTACCATAACGAACACGATTGGCAATGATGAAGGCACAACATAAGGTGATAAGCTAGGACCCCAAATGATAATACCCCACAATAGCAGAGGTCAATGTGAAATGCCTGAAGCAAGCCAGGTAGATGCAAATTTTCTAATAAACAGCAAAGGGATAGTAGCAGACAGTTATGTAGATTACAGGGTCCCCGGACCAACAGCCTACTGAATCCAAAACCCTGGGAGTGGTACCCAGAAATTTGTGGTTTAACAAGTTCTCCAGGTGATTCTAATGCAAGCTCAAGTTTGAGACCACTGAGATAATAGCCACCCAGGTATGACAGAACTGATTTTGGAAAGCAGCACTGGCTTTGGAAAGCAGGAATATGCTAGGAAACCCCAGAAGACAGCATGAATCACGGCAAGGACATTTGGTACTAGAATGTCCTTTGCATTTTAGAAAAGGCTTTGCTTTCTCTTCAGCCAACAAAAGAACAGAAGAGTTACAAAGCAGACACAGATTCCTCAAGTTATTGCACCTTACATGTTCCACTTAGGAAATCTCAAATTAGGAAATCAGCAATTTTGAGTTCTGATCAAGTGTTCCACCCTTGCAACACTGAGCAAGGTAACATGGTGACGACTTCTCTCCAGCGAAGCTCCTTCGTTTTGATTTGCTCTGACAAATAGGGGTTAAAAGCATTGGTCCCGCACTGGAGCTTTGGGCTTTTTTATCAATAGGAAGGAAGAAGTTTAGAAAAAGTGTGTGTGTGGTAGGGAAGCCCCAGGAGATTGTGGACAAGAGGCTAGGTTATCCTTAAATGCAGTTTATGAACTAATATTGATTTGGAATATTAAACTTACTTTGTGGATGAGTCATTAATATCTCTAGAGCCTTCTTGCAGCAATTTCAGAGGCTGTGGAAATTTTTCTCTTTCCCTTACATGGTGCCTTTTGGTAAAAGCATAAATCTAAAACTGAGGCTTTCCCCAAAACCTCTTGGGAGAAGAAACTCACAGGGAAAATATTTGATTACAAGAGTTCACAAATGCATATCTAACCACCGAGACATAGCTTCCCCACTTTCTGAGTTCCATCTTTGAATTCTTGTATAAACCATATATATGTGTGGAATATGTCTGCTCTTCAGTTTACCCAGCCACTTCTTATCCATCCAACACTCAGCTAAAATATATTTTCCAGGAAGTCTTTTTTTTTTTTTAGAAAGATTTTAAATTTATTATTCCAGAGAGAGGAAGGGAGAGAGGCAGAGAGGGAGAGAAACATCAATGTAGGGTTGCCTTTCACCTGCCACCAGCCAAGGACCTGGCTGGAGACCTGGCTTGCAACCTGGTTATGTGCCCTGGCTGGGGAATTGAACCAGTGATCTTTGGGTTTGCAGGCCAGCACCTTATTCACTGTGCTACCAGCCAGGGCTCCAGGAAGTCTTCTTGATTAATCAAGCTATATCCTCCTTTGTTTCGACTTTTTAAAAATGAATCTGACCAAGTCATAGTTAAAAATGTCTCTTTAATGAGACTTTATTTCAATACATTTTTGACACTCTGGGAGGTGTGCATATGGAAATGTAGACAGGACTCCAAAGTAGTGATGGCTGAGGAAGAGCCACAGGCTGTTTGAAAGTCTAACAATAGAATGGGAAGGGACAGATAGTCTCCTTCCTACTGACTGGTTGTAGGAGTGGAGGCAAAGACCCACAATAGCCTTGAAAATGAAAGCTACCGTTCCCGATTGCTCCATGATGTCAAATGTGCACAGAGATGGTTTACGTCAGTGATGTGCTGCTAGTCAGTTCGCTCTGCTTGCAATGCCAATTGTGTGTGTCCTTTTCCAACTTCAGGTTCAGTCAGTGGTGTCATGTAGTGAGTTGAAAGGCAGCCATAGTGGGAATCTTTATATCATAGAGTTCAGCAAGTGCTGCATCCAGCAAGCAGATTTTTCAGCATTCTATGTGCAGTCCTTTTTGATATCCATATTTACCTCTAATAGGCTCATTCTTTCCTCTACTTTTCTTGAACATAGTGTATTTATAATACCATTTTAATGTATCTGTCTACTAATTCTATCCTTTAAGTCAAGAGATTGGCTGAGGGCCAAATCTAGCATGTGGTCTGCATCTTTATATGGTCCATGAGCTAAGAATGGTTTTATATTCTTAAAGAGTTGTAGTAAACAAACAAGCATCATTAGCCATCAGGGAAATTCAAATAGAAAACACAATGAGATAGCACTTCACTCTTAACTAGGATAGCTAAATCACCAGCCACAAAGGACCATATATTATATAATTCCATTTATATGAAGTGTACCGAATAGGTAAATCTCCAGAGACAGAAAGTAAACAGGTGGTTGCCAGAGGATTGGTGGGGGCAGGGAGGTGGAGCAATGTGCAATTGATGAGGGCAGATTCCATTTTGGGGTGATGAAGATATTCTAGAATTGATTGTGGTACAGTTTCATAATTCTGTAAATATACTAAGAACCATTTATTTTTATACTTTAAAACACAGGTGGCAAACACAAGGCCCATAGGCCAAATCTGGCTTTCCACTTGTTTTATCTGGCCCAGCACCTTGCTTCTACCCAGCTCGCTTAACTGTTAAGGAGTAGTTACATTTATACAGCCCTAAAATTACATTCAACTCTTTGAAGGCAACTGGAAGAATAATGTGGCCCCTGGTAAAAATGAGTTTGATACCTCTGCTTTAAAAAGATGAATTTGGTGGTATCTCAGTAATTTTTTAAAAAGATTTTATTCATTATTTTCAGAGAGAGGAGCAGGGAGGGAAGAAGAAAGGGAGAGAAGCACCAATGTAAGGTTGCCTTTCACCTGCCTCCAGCTGAGGACCTGGCTGGGGACCTGGCTTGTAACCTAGTTATGTACCCTGACTGAGGAAGTAATTTTTTTTATTAAAGTGGTTCCCAGACTTTGGGATTTTATTGACTAGTGGATTATTTATCCCTAAATAATACTTCAGGGTTCCATTGTAGATGCCAACATTTTTTCTTTTCTCCTTTTTGTTGGTAATACACAAAAGTTATCACCTAGCACTAAATCATTTAATAACTAAAGGACCTTTTTGACACCTAAATGTTAATAAAAAATGAAAAGTACTTTTGTTACTCTTTTAAAAATATTTTTTCAAAAGGGTTCCTGTATTTTTCTATTTTGCATTTCTTAATTTTTCTACACTAACATTATTTCATTATAAAGTTATTTGCCATTATAAAAAACAAAAGGATGTCTCTTTTTAAAAGTGAATAATTTCTATAAAAGTTATTCTTTTAATATTTAATTTAGTCTTGTATTTAGGTTATTAAATTATATATAAATTTTAAAAATCACAGTTGATTTATTGATAATCATGTACATGAAAAACTTTAGTTGATAAAACTTTATTCAAAGCTTGTCAAGAACCACAGAGTTCAAAACTACAAAAATAAAAGACAATTTCTGGTAACTTAAAAATAAAGAATATCTAAAACAACCACATTAACAACTATTGTTTATAACACAATCGCAAAATCAAAGGTAATCTTTGTATTTCCATACTTGCTACATTTGAGCTAGAACCCTCCTCTTTACTGCACTATGTTGTTATGCAACCCTTTCAGTTTTAACAGTTAAAATACAACTTGGGTATTTTCTGACCTACAATAATATATACTATTGCTTTCCTCTTATACCGCAAAGTAAAAATCATTCAAACAGCTAGAAACTAATTTCCACTGAAGAAAAGAACGTATTAGCAAAATTTCTTTTGAAAACATTGAGTGGATTAGTATTCTGAATTGAGTTGTACTAGAACACATTTCTACTTGAAGACTCTATAGATTCTTCACTGTATGACATTTGCAAAATGCGTTTCACCATTTATCAGTCTGGACTCACAACACCGAAGTGCTGTGCATTTGCAGTTAACTTCCATTTATACAGGGAGAACCAAGGCAGTGAGATCTTGTCAGAGCTGCAGGGAGAACTCATTAGCTTCTGACTTCTTGTGCCCAGAGCCAGATGCCTCTTCAGAGAAGACATTCATTTGTTTAATGATGGAAATAAAGGTGTGTGGATTTGTTGTGGGAGAATTTGTTTTGACTCCGTAAATAAAAAGTTCAGAACGTGCATAAGGTAGAAAGGACAATTTCAGTGTGAAAGTGTTAATAGCAAGGAAGTTAGATCCAGAGTAGACTCCATTCAGAGATCACTTTTCATAAATAAAAACAGCAATACAAGCATAGAAAAAATAAATAGCTATGGAGTTTCTCATTTCTAAGCTAAAGACCTTTTATAAAATCACTTTAAAACTAGGATCTCACTAAAGACAATTGTTAAACATTTTTTTTTTTCCCCTCCATAAAACCCCTATGAGGTAGAGAGTACTAAGTTACAGAGGAGAGACTGAGAAGCAAAGAAAAGGTTAAGACCACAGGGAGAGTGAACAAGCTGGAACAGATGTTATGTCCTAAAGTACTGGCTTAAGAACAGAAACAGAAGGTAGAGGATAAACAGGGAATTTTCTGGATGGATGAGTGGAATAATCCACGGATCCAGTAGCAACAAAAGCTACTTAACATTTTTTACAAAGGACTTGGAATTTCAAGTACACCATAAAACCTAAGATGACAAATGGACTTCCAGGTCTTGAAGTACTCAGTTGATGGGAATACATGCACTCATTTCTCATAAGACCGAGTGAAAAAGTAGAGGCACAAATGAGCTACAACGTGGGCATGTGCAAACTAAGGAAATTAGGACAAAATATTGCTGCTTGTAGTTAAAATATGGACACTGAGCCACCAACATGGCTTAAGAGAGGAATTTAATTTAGCTGTGTTAGGGTGGATTAAAAAAATACTGTTTGCTATTAGAGTGCTGAAAACCAAAACAAGAGCACCCGCCCACTTGGAAAATCATGTGCAACAGTGGCATTCATAGATCCACTGTGAGCTATTAAGGACAGTGTGAATGTTTGAAGTACATTCCTAACCTCTGGAGGGGACACATAAAAACATCTCCTCATGGCTGTCAGGCATATTTTGTAGCCGGAGAGACCATGGCTCTAATGCAGTGCAGCAAATCCAATGTTCTGGGTTCCCAGGGAGGCTTTCCCTCATGATCTCCAACCCACTTGCACAGTTAAATCTCAGGTTGTGATAATAAACACACCAATTTAGGCCATAGGGGAACTGATTGTAAAAACTTCAGTGTTAGTGCTGCATTTATTGAAAATTGTTTGGGGTAGCAGTTATAAGCTAATAATAATTTAAAGTCCAAGAGTAGATCTCCTTGGGTCCAAACGACATGACTCCTGCATAAATCCTTTGCACGTGGTAACTGTGGACAACAGCTAGAGTGGAGCACGTGGAGGACAGCGTGCTCCCATTTCAATTCATGGAAATGTTACCATTTTCCCTAAATATTCACAACATCTCTTCCCCTGAAATGCAGGCATTTATACCCACACTTCACAGCTTGAAGTGAAGGATAGAGACTATAACTAGTATGTTTTGGTGTAGGAAGATATGTAATTTGATACATATCATGACCGTAGTTCCCAAAAACTGATTAGAATTCTGGGGAATGAACCAGGGGAAGGAATTTTTCCCAACCAATGGAATAAAGAATCCTTTTAATTGTCATTGGTGATTTCCCTTCTCCCTGAGATATAGAATAAAATTCCACATCACGGTCCAAATTGATAATGTGTGATAAAAAGATGTTCAGCGTCATCTGAATTTTTGACATGCGCTCCACAATCAAACTGACGTGAGTAGAGAATAACCTAGCATTGCAAATGGAGTAGAAAGAAACCTAGTATTTTAAATATTTTGGCTGTCAAGTTAAATATGGCCTCCCTTTTCCTACTTCTAACCATTTTTTAAACATAATGTTAAAACAAATATCATAAAATGGGCTTGAAATAGTGAGATGTTTGCATATGCAAGGTTTCTCTTGTCCATGTGAATTGCAAATTTCTTTTCAGCTGCAAATATTAAGAAGCCCATCCCTCTTTCCCTCGGTCCCATGCCTGCCCCCCTCTGCAGTACCCCTAAGAAGAAAAATGCTCTCACTCAAGAGGAATGCCTGTGAGATTCTACTCAGCAGGTGGTGAATACATCTACCTCCCTTGAGTGTGAGGAATCCTTAGCAGATTGTTGTATTCCATGCATTTTAATTATTTTGGCATATGTTAGTCTTAATAAGGGAGTGGTTAGTTAACATTTGAAGTACCCTTGTTGGAAACACACCCTCCAAGATAGTTATTTAGCATTTGAAAAACTAGTCACTTCTGGAAGCTACTACCACAAGAACTTTTTCTGTAGCTCAACACCAGAAACTTTAATGAGTGACTCTTTTCCATGGTCAAATTAATGGTAACCAAGGCAAGTGGACTGGTCCAAATACTGTAGGGCATTCCTTCCTGCCCTGCGGTGAACAGATGTGAGTCTCTAAGGAAGAAACAAAAATACCTTTACAGGTACAGTAAAATTAATCCAGTCATAGTCTATTGTGGTATAGTCTTGCAAAAAGCAGTTTTTAGTTAACAAAAAGTTAACTAAAGTCCCTGGTTCTTCCATAAGATCTGTAAACAGTCCAAGGATGAAAGATCTTGTCAGTTAAGCACAGGAACAAGAGAAACACAAAACTGTGACATTTCTACTTTACATCCTTCCTGTTCTTCGGACTTTCTACCAAAGCCAGCTTTTTTTCTAGAAAGAAAGAAATTCACTATAAGAGTGCCACTACCCCTGGGAGCTCAATAATTGTGAAACAAAGGAAACAGAGCAATTAATTGAGAAAGAGGTGTTAGAAGTTTGTGCCACTAAAATGGAACCAACTGAAATGGAGTGGTTTTAATTACTTGGCTTGTTATTTCTGCAGCTATGGTATGAGACTCAGTAAGTTTTTGAACATGGAGAAGTTCAAAAATGAATTTAAATGAATATATGCTTTTGCTTTCATCTCAATATACATTTCTTACGGCTTTGTCCATGTTCCCTCTTAAAAGTCTGCTAAAAAACTGAGAAAACCTCTTCCCTGACACCATTCCCCAAAGACAGATTTGAAAGAAGGCCAATGTTAAGCATGATCAGTGGGTGTGCACTGTAGGAGTGTGAGCCTTTCTGTCCCTCACAGGGGTGGCTGGAAAGGGAACAAAAGAAGAACTTCATGCTAGTTAGTGACATGATTCATGTAAGGTACTTGTTCTGGAATCCAGTCCATACTATGCACTCAGTAACAGTACCTGTTGTTAATACTAACTTGTAAAACAGGAGCAACTACTGGTCATAGTAACATGCATTTTCAATTCTAGGCAAAGCTTGAAAGGCTAAAATCCAAGTAGCAAGTTTTTCATGACAAATGTTTACTACAGTGAAAGGAATGTCCTTCACTTACACTTGGCTATGTTCAAATCAGGTCTTAATGAAATCTCTATTTTCCTCTTGGTTCTCCCTGGAGACACAAGGGTATTCGAGATACTGGCAAAGGTGCTGGGGACTTGGGTTCAAAGTGCCACAACAATTGAATCACAGGCATTTTCATTTAAAGAGAACTTACAATAGTCCATCTATTGTTATCTTATTTAACTCTCACCATATGGCAGACAAGGAAGGTGTTATAATCTCTGTTTTATGGACAGGGGCAACTGATGCCCCAGACAATTCAAGTGTTGTCCAAGTTTCCATCGCTTGAAGGCATGAAGCTTGGAGTAGAATGTTATTTTGATTCTTGGTATAATGATCTATCCTCTATTCCCCCAGGGGATAAGAAGTTTGAAGGAAGCCTATTATGTATAAAGAACAACACTAGGAGACCAGCACATTGCAGGGAAAGACTGTATAATAAAAACAAAATAGGTGATTTTAGGCTACTGTGGAAGAGGACTTAGGAAATCATTCTCAAAGATGGGTTAAGAAACTGTACCATCCCTATGAATAAACGGGGACATAAAAAATGAATGAGGGTACCAATTAATTTCATTTACAGCACATTTCTTTAGTATCTACTATGGACATGTTACAGGGAAGCCTAGCACAGGTAAGAATTTTACATTACATGCCCCAACAAGCATGGTCTTCTTCACATTTAGAACACATAAGAAGGTCAGAGATAGGGGAACCCTTACAGAAAAGAGAACAAATCACCATTAAAGAGTTCATCTGAATTCTTATCCTGTTGTGCCAGCCCAATCCCAAGTGGCACAGCTGCTTTATCTGCAAAGTGTGGTTTGCGACGAGCTGGTTATCTGCTTCTGCAGCAACAATGCACTCCTGGAGCTTGGGCGGCCCACGAACAGAAGGCTGTGTGTTTAAGATGGAGCACACGCTCCCCCTTGGAATGCAAAGCCACTATCCTAAGTGGGTAAGCACTCTGGGATTTCTTTCTGTTTTAGTGTGTTTTAGTAAACCTGAGGAGTATCCAGTATCAGCTGCGGCATACATCCCTAAGCCTGACTCACCCATCTTTAAAGAGTCTTACTCCCAAATTTAAATAGCCATCGTCAAGCAGTCTAGGCTCCAAATTTAGACACTGACAGACTAATTTTGGAGGGTGTATTTTGGTTGAGGGGGCTGGTTGATCAAACCCTTTTAAAGCTCCTTTCCATTCCACTCAGCATTTAAAGAGAACAGATGGGATACACCAGGATGAGCAATTATATTGCTTGTAAGGGGCCAATAGCTATAAAATCTACCGCTTTGTTAAAGAAATATCTCACTTGGCTGTTAGGCAAAAAGGATATTGAACTACTTGGCTGTGAGCGTGGTATCTACATGCTGGTATTTCTTTTCTTTAACTACACTGAGCACATGAAAAATGCAATAGTGGGTTCTTCTTGATAGTGAAGGTGCTGTAGACAGGTCAAAGGGCTCCTGAAACCCAGTGCTCCCAAATCTCCTTCCTTAGTGCAAATGAAGACATCTCTAGTCCCACTAGGACTCAGACGTGCCTTTCTGACACTAATTCAACAACTTGCTGCCCAGCAGGACCCAAGACACCACCAGCTCTGTGTGAGACATTTTTAAAGCTTACAAAAAGGAGGGGATAAGCCACAGTATTTCCTCTTCTGTAACATCCAGTATTTTACCAAACACTTCCCTGTAAAGGAAAGCTCTGACCAGAGTCATTTTCCTGTCAGAAAACAATCACAAGGATTTCTCCACCTTCAGTTACACTAACTCACTGATGGGATTCCATGTAATGAAGTGAAATATTTTCTTTGTGTCAGCTTGCTGCAGAGGGCAGTGAATTTTAGCTGAGGTAGCACTTTGATACAGCAATGAGAGTCCTTGGAATTTACCCTTTGATCCCTTATAGCTTTTAAATTGCAAATTACCTAGCTAAAGCATTGAGTTAGAATTTAAGTATCTTTTCTCTCAGAATTACTGGTCACCCAGGTAATGGGGGGCGGGGGAGTGTATTACTATTGTAGAACCATAGTAATAGGCTTTCTCTGCCAAAGCTTGCCAACACACAAGAAGAACTGGAGCCAGCACAGCATGAATCATAAGGTATCTTTGGTATCTCATTAGAAATCCATGTTAATTCTTCTCCCTCCCCCTGGCAGCTTAGGTTGGAAATGTGTACTATTTTATAGTGCTTCTGTCACTCTCTCCTAATATATGAGAAGTCTGTAGTCTTCTCTCTTTTTTTCTTTTTTATGAGGCATACCTCTAATCTTTCAGAACATAGAGTAAAACAATGCTTTCCTTCAGATGTGAGGGAGGGTGACTGACGTTTGTACCTGTGCTCCCTCCCTTCTGCTCACCTCACTTTGATGACTACCTTGAATCTCAGTGACGAAAAGCTGGCAAAGGGAAGTGAAAAAACTCGACAGACATCAGCAGGCACCAGAGTTGTGTAGGATACACTGGTACGTCAGTCACTACCTTATTGGCTTTTTTAGCATTTTTTAAAATCCTTAGCCAAAGATATGTTTTTATTGACCTTAGAGAGAGAGGAAGGGGAGAGAGAAAGGGAAACATCTATGTGAGAAAGAAACATTGATCAGCTGCCTATCATACACAGCCTGACCAGGGATCAAACCTGCAACCTAGGTATGTGTCCTGACTGGGGATCGCACCCACAACCCTTTGTTGCACAGGATGACTCTCCAATCAATTAAGCCACCTGGCCAGGGTTTTTTTTTTTTTTTTTAATTTGATTTATTTTTAGAGAGGGTGAAAGGAGGAAGAAAGAGAGAAGCATGGATATGTGAGAGAAACATCGAATGGTCGCCTCTTACATATAGGGACCAGGCCCACAACCAAGGTACATGCCCTGACCAAGAATCAAACCAATGACCTTTCACTTTGTGAGAATGATACTCAACCAACTGAGCCACACTGGTCAGGGCTGGCCAGGGATTTTTGTTTTATCATCTCTTTATTCTTGCTGTTGACCATGTAAAGTAGGTAAGGGAGTCCAGGATAACATGTGTGTTTAGCACATATACCACACTGATGTGGCCTTTTAAAAAAGTTTTCAAATTTTTCACCTGTTTTTTCAAACCAGGAGTTATTCACAGTGATTTTCCAGCAGGCTTTTCTGAGGTAGATGAAACGTGGATAGTAAATAGTGGGAAGAATGCAGAGAGGGTGGCTGAGGCCTGTGTGCACAGGATTCGTTTCAAAGAAATTTCAGTTGTGAAAACTGAGCCTGCCATACACAATACCACACAGGAGGGAAAAGGCTATAGGCAGCCTACCATTTACAGGGTTTTTAGAATTTAACAGGTGGGAAGTAGGCTAATCTGGCTAGTAAAGAACAGAACTATGGAACAGGAACAGAATAAGAGAAAGACTGTGGTCACCACTCCGCTAATCAAGACTAGGCACATTATGTAGACCAGGAAAGAGATATGTATCTCTCAGGACCTTAGTGATCAAGAAGCAACATATATTGCAACAGCGCAAGAGTCTAAAAGCAATCAACAGGCTTGCAGGTTTAAAATGCCTATTTTTTGCAGAGTGAACAAATTTGGTCTCTTTCCTCAAGCCTCTTATATGTACACAGGTATTGCGATGATGATATTAAGCATGTCAAGGAAAGCCAAATCCCAGCTAAATTGTTAGTGAAATGGATTTTGAACACCTTTTTCAGTCCATATGGGTTACAGATAAACAGGGCACCTGCCTGAGACCCAGGGAGGTGAACACTCCCAGCTGGGGCGTTTTTCTCTGGAGTGTCACTGGTGGCATCACAGACAGATGATCTGCTTTTCAATGAGAAGGACAAATGTTAGCAGTTAAACTCATCATCACAGAAACACACAAAGCTGTAGTCAGGTTCACAAACATAGCTAGGGTGAAGAAACACTGGAGGAAAGGAATTCGAAATAGGCTTTAAGTCATTTGTCACGGAACAAAATACTGACTATTGGCCTTGGATTCTCTCCCCAATCCAGGAATCACATTTGTTAGAGCACCCGCTGGGAAGAGGGTAATCACACGTAATGCTCCCGAGGGTTGATGCAGACTCTCTTGGGATCGTTGTTATGATGTTGGCTGGGGCTCCTGCGATCTTGGTAGCACATCTGATTGTAAAGAGGGTACATCTGCTGAGTTCCATCTTCCCCCGCTGGATTCTCATCTTCATAGTCAAATCTCCTGCTACTTAGTCCATTCTAAAAATTCAAACATTGCTGACATTACCAGAACAGCTGTTTGCATTTTCCTAGCACTTTGGTAAAAACAAGCAAGAACATAATTCATTACAGTTTGCTTCCCTGATTCCCTATCCCCCAACAAACTACTGAATGGCAAAGTAAACTTCAACAAATGATCATCTGCTGGCCATTGGTTGCTTTCAATACCTGAACAAGGCTGGTGGAAGCTCCTAAACAGAAACTTTTGATTAATGAATGGAGTCTATAGACAGTTTCAGGTTTTGCAATTTGGAATTAGTATCAGTTAAAGTAGAGAAAAACAAGGCTGTGAACTTCATGTGTCCCTTAGATGGCTCAAACTTGGAATGACTGCATGAGATAGATGGAGAATTAAGTCAAACAATACACACACACACACAAAGGAAACCAGAATTCAGCACAGGGGAGGTAGGGAAGAAAAACAGAAACGAACTGGTATTTGATCATATGTCCTACACAACTGAGAATAAGAAAATACTGTCTTGACCTTTCTTCCTTACTTACATGGCTGATACCCACCCCCCTGCCTCTACCTGGTGTCTGGTATGGATCCCTCTACTTGGTTACTGGTTTTGTAAAACTTGACTACTTCTAAAGGGGATAAGCAAGCTCAAGGACTTGACAAGTTGATGCTGCAGATGCTTAGATATCAGAGAGGTGAATAAAATAAAATTCTATAAATATCAAATAGGTTAATAAGCATGGAGGCTACCAGCTCCGCTTGGGCTGATGCCAACAAAGGGACCGTGCTACTCACAGAACTCTGCAGACTGCCGACCACTCTTTCTTTGAAATGAGTTTGCAAAGGCGAGCGTTCAGTCTGGAGGAAGAGAAAGAGCGAGAAAGGCATGCCCTTTAAAGCACCAAGCACATGGTAAAACAGATAACCAAGACCACTAAGACTCCTGTTTTTAAAAGAGTCAATTATGACTTGTGAAATGTCAGCCAATGGAGTGAAATATTCTGGATAAATGAGAAAAACAGCCACATTTCTGGAGAGTGTCTCTCTCTCTCTCCTGGCTCCAGACTCCTGGAAGGAAGAAAATACATAAAACATCTGCTGCAGAAACTCTCAGGCAAACTGGTTCACATCTTACTCCAAGTAGGACTCAGCACAGGAGGTCTTTCAACTTAAGTAGTTTTGTGGAGCTAATGAAAGGTACATATTTGTCTTTATTTATAGGTGCTTTATATGGTTACCCTTCTCTTCCTGCTGCTACTCCCTGCTCTTCAGCCCCAAACTGAAATCCCAGTTTTCAAATCCTAAGAAAGTTTTTAGCTGCCCCTTGCCTTATAAACATACACTTACCCTTCAGCCCTCAGGTCAAGTATCACCTCTTCTGGGAAAGCCTAGCATTCAATCCTACAGCAGAGGTAGCCCCTGTCCTTTCAGAGCATCTCTTAGGACAATCAGTGTGTATTTGCTTCTCTCCTTCACTAGATTGGGGGTGCTGGTAGGAGTATTTCACAAAAATCATTTCATTTAATCTTTATAATGAATCCGTAAAAACAGTATCTGTTTTACAGATGACTAAAACTGAAGCTTGGAGTGGTTAAGGGAGTTGCATCCTGTCACATAGCTGGGAAGTGACAGATTGTGATTCAAAATGGATTTGTCTGATACCTAATCCTATGTTCTTACACCACCTTCTTTGATCTCAGTTCCTGGAAAATAGATTTTCAGTAAATATAACAAAAGTATGCCTGAAAGTCCTAGCATGTAGACATGTCTAGTAACATGTTCTCCATTTTACTGTACATCTTATGCTGTCCTTTTGATCTAGAAGATCTGCCCCTTAGTCTCTAGCAACTGAAATAATACTCATCCGTCTTGCTCTGATTAAAGTCACTTTCCCCCTATAAGGCCTTTCCATAATGTCCATCAAAGTTAATTTCTTTATTCGCAGTTTTCCTGTTATTTTTGGTTAATCCTCCTATACAGCACGTATCATGATCCACTTGTTTCATAGTTCCTAAAGTCTGTATCTTTCAAGCCCAGTGAATTTCCTGAATTCTGAACTACCAATTCTTGATATCCTATTTCAAGGTTATCCAAATTGTAAATTATCTGTGATCAATTCAACCACCCCATCATAATCTGCATGATTCTAGGGTGCTTTCTACATGACCAGTTCATGTTGACAGTACACGAAAGTCTAAGGCAGGGCCAGTTTCATAAATAACTGACCAGTCACACAATCCTAATGCTCCCAAGGGTCCCACATTGGGGTTTAATGTTCTGTGGTTGTTATCTTAGATGTCTTCATTTTATGAATGTGTATTGTAAGTAGTCTAATAGGACAATGGAACATGCTTCAGGGACTTGTAGCCTCAGCTCAAGGTGTACTGCCACCAGCTGCTTGTCTTTGATTTGGTTTCTGGCTACCACTCACCCATTTAATGCCTACCACCCACTCCCCCATGTACATCCTTCCCTCTTGCCCCTGTGCAGTGAGCGCTTGTGCCATCTGCCAGGCAGGGGCCTGAGAACTCATACAGGGAAGGCTGAGGCCAGGCCCTCTGTGTTGGGCTGCATCTGGGTGGCAGCTGGAGAATACACCTCATAAGGGCAAGTCTCTTACTCACCCCTGCTCGAGGAACCTAATCTTGCCATCTTGACATCATCCTTAATTTAATTTTATTTTTTAAAGATTTTACTCTTTATTTTTATTTTTTTTTAGAAAGAGGAGAAGGGAAAGAGGCAGAGAGGGAGAGAGACATCAATGTATGGTTGCCTTTCACCTGCCTCCAGCTACAGACCTGGCTAGAGATCTGGTTTGCAACCTGGTTATGTGCCCTGGCTGGGGAATCGAACCTGCAACCCCTGGGTTTGCAGGCCGGCGCCTTATCCACTGTGCTACCAGCCAGGGCATACTCTTTATTTTTAGAGGGAGGGGAAGGGAGAGAGACATCAATGTATGGTTGCCTTTCACCTGCCTCCAGCTATGGATCTGGCTGGAGGGCTGGCTTGCAACCTGGTTATGTGCCCTAGCTGGGAATCGAACCAGTGACCTTTGGGTTTGCAGGCCGGTGCCTTATCTACTGTGCCACCAGCCAGGGCTGTCCTTAATTTTAAGACAAGGGGAATTGCATCTTCACTTTTCCCTGAGCCTCTCAAATTACATAGCTTGTCCTGGTCCAAGGAAAACAGATTCAGGGAAAAAATACTTCAAATTAAAATTTGCACTTTCTTTTGTTTATCTGCTGTTTTAGATGGTCTTTGTTGCAGTTTCCCTTCCATTAATACAGATAATTGAGGATTCTACATCACTGATGTATATAATTTGACAAGAGGCAGAGCAGTTAAACGCTTCTCTGTAGAAAGAGCAAGTACCTTTCTCCCGCTGGTGGCAGTGTGTAGAAAGCAGGGATAGTGTCTTCACTGGAAAAGATCACATTCCAGAAATACAGTGATTATGACACCTCAAAGAGTCGAAGAGAAGACTTGGTTGATGTATGTGCTGTTCTATTTTTATGCTATATAATTCCAAATGGTAAATTTAATATGCACAGATAGTAAATAATTCACACTTTCCTGAACACACTGGTTAAGTAAGGGCTGCATTTGGTCATTACCAACAAAATGCAGTGACAGCCTTTAAGTCCTTAGAATCCAGTATTCATGGAGGACACAATGGATGGCACAGCATCATGAATAGCAATATAACCAGTATTAATGTTATTGGAGTATTATAGAGGAAGGAAATCTATTTATAAAAAGCCATGGCTTCATGAGTAGTAATAGCATTGCTACCTTTTTCTCATAAAGGAAATATAAAATTAGCCAGAAGTGGCATGTTTGACAAAGAAGATAAGAAAAAAGGAGTTCCTAGATCTGAACAGGAAAAAATGGTGCTTGGGCACCATGAATAATCTTCATGTGCACTAAATGGACAATAAGCAAATGCCTAAATTTCTCATCTCTAGCCATATCATAAACCTTCATCAGTAAATTACTATAGCTCACATAAGCCCATGAATTTTTAGTGCTGTAAATACAATATTTAATCAAATAGTTTATATAGATGGGAGCCCAACACACCCTAGGGCTGCCCCTACCACATCCACCTCAGGAATCAAGGGCTATGGGAAAGGATACTTATCTCTCCCTTGTGTGGCCATCTAATTTCTCACAACATAAGGAACATAATTTAATCTAATGGTGGGTGGCTATATGTGTTCTCTTTCTGCTAGCCCATAAACTACCTGAAATGTTTCATGTTCTAATTCTTGAAAAAATTACTGGCCATCTTGACATCCTTAATTTTAAAACAAGGGAAACTGCATTTTCACTTTTCTGTGAACCTCTCAAATTATGTAGCTTGTCCTGGTCCAAGGAAAATAGACTTAGGGAAAAAAATACCTCAAATTAAATTTTGAAAAGTGTCTTGAACAATATCTCACAACTGTTGCTTAATATATTGGTACTTAGTTAATCTATAATACTTTAACTGATGGATTCATGGCATATATTATTCTTGCTTTTTTTTTCCCCCTAGGGAGCCTTGGGCTACCCTGAATCTCTAATACATACTTTGGTTTGCAATTTCTATTGAACTAAATCCCATATTCACTTTTCCAACTTACTAGTCATGTAGAGTTTTACTGCTGACTTCTGAAATACTAATGACATTAGTTTTTCAAGTTTTGCTATGTTATCTTAAAAAACATTTTATCTTTCCTGGCTCAAAAAGTAAACCAAAACCTTCATTTTTTTACTATGTACTACATTTTGACGCGCTTCCAAAACAGAGCTTTCTGAGTTAAGGTTTATTTTCAGCAACGACACACCAAGATTTCAAGCTGCTCTTGTAGTGAGGGCGACAATCACTGGATACTCCGCTTATCTGGCAGTGTTCACTTGGACCCGTCATTCCCACTCCCCAATTTGAGTTCTTTTGGTCTTCTCTCCTTTCATAATTTCATCTTAAGAGAGAAATAAAAAGATAATATCAATTTCTTAAATTCTCAAAGGTCCTTAACTTAATGCTCAAAACCTCAGCTTAACAAGATACCTAAACCTCATTACCTGCTGAAGGACCAGCTGCCTTCCCTCAATTCCTATTGTGAAGATATTCTAAGCACCTTACAACCTCACTAATTGGAGCTTCCTCCAATGCCACCTTCCCTATTCAAGCATTGGTTAAGTTTCCCTACCTTAACTTTCCACTGCCACACCAGACACAAATCTCAAATCTGATTCTGTGAAGAATGCATGAATAATAAGCATATTACTTAATTACTTTGATTCTGCCTGACATGTTGGTTGGTTCTCCTAAAGATGGAGCAAATGATTACACATTGCTCTGTTATGCCTGTGAAGAAACTCTGAATTCTAGATAATCAACATTTTTATGGCTCTATATTTTAGCATGCTTCTATTTGTTCTTTCATTATTGTCTCAATTTCACTGGAGATCAGGGAATCATTTTTGTTTCGTTCCCCTACATCAGAGTTTCAGGTTAACATCTAGGGTTCACATGGAAATTACCTTTAATTAGACTACAAGTCTAATTAAAGAGAAGTTTCTGGAATTGCTAGGTTGCAGGACCCCAGACATTTCTCTGAGCTGAGCCCTTGCTCCATGATCTACATTGTTCTTCTGGTTTATCTTCTACAAGATGCTCTGTGTCTATTGGCACATTCTCATCCAGCTGTGCCTCCATTCAGCATTTTAAAAGTTTTCATCCTATTGATGTGTCTTGTCCTAATGCTTTTTCCTTATACTGACAAGTGATATATTTTTACTTCTGCTTTTGGTCATGGTGGAGAACAAATACCAGATTAGCCCTCCTGCCATAACTTACTAGGACACTGGTCAAAATAGATGAAAGAACATTTTGCAGATACTGAACACTGCGCTGCACACCACTGGGATCTCAGAGCACGGAAAAATACACATGTGTGCATGCACATGTACTGGCGATCCTCTGACAGACCTGATTTTTCTGCTGATGTGGGGAGAGGAAAACCCCAGAAGGGCACAGGGTGTTGCTGAACTGAGTCAGAGCTCAGGATTCAGGTGGGCGGAGGTGCTTGTAACCCGAGGGACAGGGTACTGAAGTGAAGGAGAATCCTCACTGAACATGTGAGGCATTTAGTAGAAACCCCAGGTTCATACTTTAGGAAAGGATATTCTAGAACCACCCTAGCAAACCAGTGTCTTATATCCAATATAAATACACTGAACATAAAATTTTAAAAAACAAATTAAAAAATGAACCCCAAAATGATGAAAATGTATGAGGAAATCAGGAGATCAGAACTTTAAAACAACTCATGTTTAAGAATACAAAGGAAAATATGAACATGAGGATTGAAAACTATTAAAAAAAAAGACCCAAGGAAAATTTTTAGAACTGAAAAAACAGGTATCTGAAATAAAAAATTCACTGCATGTCCCTAATTGACTATTCCAACGTATTGCAAAATAAAAGTGCTGAGAAACAATGATAAAAAAATTAAGATGTAGCATGAGGAAAACATAAAAATACACAACATTCAGAGAAATAAAGATAAGAATTATCACTGGTCTACAGTGGGGAAAAATCCCAGAAGACAATAAAAGCTATAACTTGAAAGCATGGAATAAAATAACGAAGTCACTAGAATTGTGTATCCCAGAAAAATATTTAAAACTGAACGTAAAATAAAGAGATTTTCTGACAAACAAAAGCTAAGAGAAGATGTCATCAGGTGTGTACCATAAATGATGTAACAGCAAAGTTCTTCAGGTTGAAAAATACTGATTCCAAACAAAACCCATCAATATTTAAATGATTAAAGAAGATATATTATAGTACAAAGCAAAAATAGTAAGAATGTAGTGTCTGGTGATGAATAAGAAAAACAAGAAAGGAAGGGAGGACATACATTGTTTTATTTATTTATTTATATTTTATTTATTTACTATCAGAGAGAGGGGAACAGAGGGGGCAAGGCAGGGAGAAAGGGAGAGATAGAAATAGTAATGTGTGAGATGGATCGAGCTATTGCCTCTTGAGCTATACCCCAAGCTGGGGACTGGTCTGCAAACCAGTCATGTGCCCTGACGGGGAATTGAAGTGATGATCCTTCAGCCAGCCGGCCGGCACTTAAATCCACTGAGCTACATCAGCCAGGGCAAGAAAGGGAGGAAATTTAAACATTTGTGAAACTTCTTACATGATACATAAAGTAATGTAATGTTATATTAAGATAGTGGTAAGTTAAAAATGCACATACTAAACCCCAGAGAGATCACTAAAATAGTATGAACAAAGAGGTATAGTTAATAATTCAATAGAAGAGATAAAAACACACAGTTAATTTAAAAGGAGGCAGGAAAAGAGGGAAAAAGGAGCAAAGAACTGATGGGACAAGAAGAAAAGAATAACAAGATGGTGAACTTATTCTCAAGCATAGCAATAAATGTATTATGCAAATTAAAGTGAGGCATTTTCAGACTGGGCAAAAATGGCAATCATCAACTGAATGCTATCTATGTGAAATGCATTATATGAATATATAGATGGGTTCAAAGAGGATTGAAAAATGCATACCATGAAAACAAATAATAAGAAAAAGTTTGAAAAACTGGAGCAGCTACATTAATATAAAACAAAGTGACTTCAGGAAAAGGAAAATTACCAGAGATAAAGAATAATCTTAATAATGATAAAAGGATCAAATTATCAAGATGATTTAACCTAACATTTTTAAATGTGTATGTACCAATATGAGACTATAAAACCACATGAATAACAGACAGAACTGAAAAGAGAAGATATATGTAGTCACAAATATAGTTGGAATTGGAATAAACATTCCTCTCTCAGTAACTGACAGGAATGTAAACTGAAGATCATTATGTATAAGGAAGTCTTGAAAAACATGATTAAGCAATGTGACCTAATTAATATTTATAAATTGCTACACTCAACAATGACAGAGTATATACATTTGTTTTTGTGCACATATACTATTCAATAAGACAGATCATATGCTGGGTAGTAAGTGAAGTCTCAATATATTTCAAAGGGTTGAAATCTCATATTTTCTAATTATAGTAGAATTAGTGAAAAGTCAATAACATATTTGGAAAACTCCAAAGTATTTGGAAATTAAAGAACATACTTTAAATAACTCAATGGTCAAAGAAGAAATAGCAAGAAAAGCTAGAAAATATTTTGAACTGAATGATAATAAAGTCATAACACATTAAACATTGTGTGATTTCAAACAAAAGTACATAAAGAAAACTCTACAGCTTTAAATGCCTGTATTAGAAGAGAACTCAAATGAATGATGTAAGCATCTTCTTTAAGAAGGCAAGTAAAGAAGAGCAAATTAAGTCCAAAAAAGTAGAAAGAGTGAAAACTCAATAAATAAATGGGCAAACATTGAATAACATTATTGAACTCAAAATTTAGTTCTTTGACAAGATTAATAAAATTGGAAAATCCCTTATAAGAAAAAAATGGAAACCAATATAAAAATATAAATGGTGACATTACTACTGTTCTCACATTTATAAAAAGGGTAAAAAAGATGTGCTAAAATAAATTTTGACAAGCTAGGTGAAATGGACAAATGTCTTGAATGACACAATTTAAATCCTTCCACAAACAAACTCTAGGCCCAGGTAGAATCACTGGTAAATTCTATCAAACATTTTGATAGCTGCAAATGAGAGAATAGAGAACACTTTGGAACACCTTTTAGGAGATTAGCATCAGCCTGATACCAAAGCCAGACAAAGATATTACAAAAAGGAAGGAAGAAAGAAAGCAAAGAAGGAATCTAAAGATTCTTATTCATAACATCCCAAAACCTTAAACCAAAACAGCCCTCAACAGCTGACTGAATAAATTATGGTATATCCAGAAAATGAAATACTACTGAGCAATAAAAGGAACTTTATTCTTGCAACATGAATCTCAAAAACATTATACTAAGCAGAAGAAACTGGACACAAGAGCACACTGTGATTTCCCTTGATGGGAAGTTCTTTTAAAAGAGCTTAATATATTGTGATAAAAACCACACTCATGGCTGCCTGAGCAACAGGTGTGTGTACGTGTGTGTGTGTGGGGAATGGTGGTAGTGGAAGGTGTATATGAGAAATTTTACAGGTGCTAGAAATCTTCTTGTTTGAGGTAGTGGTTACATCAGTGTGCACCTTGTCAAAGTTTATCACACTGTATTTAAAATGGGGCACATATATCTCAATAAAGTTTTGTTTTTTAAAAAATGATACCATTGCCTTTTATCATGCTTATTCTATTTTGCGTATGCATGAAGAGGTGAAGTAGAACAAGTAGTCACTGACAGCCCAGAATCTGGCGTGACAGGAGGACACAGTAAATATTGATAGTTTACAACAGACTATCCTTGATGCAGGGTTTTTTCAGCAACAGCATCTAATTGCATATTTGTACTCTAATGACTGTATTCCACACCTACAGAGATGATTTCACCGCACTAAAGGAATAGGACATTAAAAAATGGCTACTGTACATAATTCACAAAGTAGGAACTCCTCAAGGCATAAAGGATATTATATTCCTGTCCACTAAGTACCTCTCTGAACGGATTTATAAAGCATTATTAAAATTACGAATCAAAGGCCAATTTTCCTTTTCACATTTTTAAATAGTGTAAAAGTGGATGACCATGTTTGCATGAGTAGAAACTATAATGATATGTCCTAATCAAGCAATATTTACAATGTTAATTAGGTATTTGTTTAATGAGATACATTAATTATTACTGTTGTCTATGACAATTACCCATGAGGATAAGCTATTCATGTGAATATCTCTTATTATGAAAGTAGACCCCTGGCATTCAGATTTAACATTGCTGGTTTTAACCATTCCTGAGTTTTAAAAGGTTATGACAGGTAATAATTTGTAATTTTGTTGAGATACAAAATCTGAATCAAGGCCTAGGAGGTTTTTTAATGGGATATTTAGCTAACGAGCTTAGCCACTGCTCAACAGCCCTCTTTCAATGTATCTTTATTATTCTCAGACCTTTGAGTTTAAAAAAAGATAGGGGTATTTAGTAATGTAGTGTTTCTCAAAAGCCCATGCATGTTAACAGGGGTGC
This sequence comes from Noctilio leporinus, assembly GCA_004026585.1. Classification (NCBI taxonomy): domain Eukaryota; kingdom Metazoa; phylum Chordata; class Mammalia; order Chiroptera; family Noctilionidae; genus Noctilio; species Noctilio leporinus. The sequence continues at coordinate 250,532 of PVIW01000826.1, forward strand.
TGCTGTATTCTTCATGCTTTTTTAAAAACTGTAATAATTATTTTTTAGTTAATTCTTAGTTCTCCAGAATCTACACTAAATCAAAATAGGCACAGATTGCCACTTCACAGTGTACGATGGGATACACACAAAAAAACTCTGTAATTATCTTCTACAGGGTGGGCCCCTTGTAGCACAGGCTTCCCCACTAGGTGAGTGTTCTAGGAACCCATCTGTATCAGTGTACCTGCTGGTGTTGCTGTGAGAGGCGGCATTCAGCTCCACTTAATTTCTTTTGAACATCTTCCATTCATTCACCCATCTCATGATGAGGGATTTATGAGCACACCTGCCCACACCCACACTGTGTTCAGCAGTTTTGAACCCCTGTGCCCCACCCTCCCTATTCACCCAATCATGAGCTGAACGACATTTATGTTTTGTTTTCCTGATGAAAAAAGTCACAAAGGAAGATCTTTTGCTGATGTGGAAGAGGTGATACAAAAAAAGGCAGAAACACTAAAAGACATAAAAATTGATGCGTTCATAAACTTTTGAGCAGTGGGAAAAAGCCTCTATAGGTGTTATTGCATCAAATAGGGAGTACTTTAAACATGTAAGAACACACAATTGAGGCTCTGGCTGGTGTGGCTCAGTGGATTGGCGCTGGTCTGGGAACCCAAAGGTCGCTGGTTCAATTCCCAGCCAGAGCACATAACCAGGTTGCAAGCCAGGTCTCCAGCCAGGTTCGTAGCAGGAGGCAGGTGAAAGGCAACCATACACTGATGCTTCTCTCCCTTTCTTCCTCCCTCCCTGCCCTTCTCTCTGAAAATGATGAATAAAATCCTTAAAAAAAAAAAATACATAATTGTTAATAGTTTTTCTGAGTCCCCCTTTGTACAGGTTAAGTGTATAAAGTCTGTCTGACCTTATTCCCCAAGACTTGAGATTTCCTTATAACTCCTCTTTCTCACATCTGAGACGTAAGGTTCACTTCTATGCTGTCAGTACATTCCGTCCTATAAATTCTTTCCTGCTGACCTCCTACAAGGTCGACAGGGTTACCCAAACCTCACCTAGTGCTATCACAGAGTAGATGCTCAGTAAACACTTGCAGACATACTGTCCATGCACAGTATCTGTTCTGACTCCCACTCATAGTCAGTGATCCCCACAGAGATCTTGGATGCTACAGCGGCTGGGAAACCTGGGCCAGTGGATGAAAAACTTCAGGGTCTGAGCTCCAAACTTCAAAGACTATGGTATATCATTCCCTCCTCCTTGCCCCTTAAGATAGGTGTTGTTCAAGATACTAGACATGTGCTCATATTTTTATACTATCTCAAGATCATTTTTATCATTGTTCCCATAATAAAGATAAGGAAATCTTGAAATAATGCAATGATCCCAAATTCAGAGTTAAGATTCAAATTCATGTTTTGTAAGTATATTTTATTAATTATGCTATTAAAGTTGTTCCAATTTTCTCTCCTTTGCCCTCCTCCACCTGGTACCCACTTTTCTTCCAGCAATACCCTCCGCCCCCTTAGTTCATGTCCATGGATCGGGCATATAAATTCTTTGGCTTCGCCATTTGCTATACTATTTTTAATATCCCCCTGTCAATTTTGTTCCAATTATGCTTCTTCATCCCTGCACCATTTCCTCATTCTCCCTTTTCCCCTTCCCAGCTGACAACTCTCCAAAAGAACTCCATACCTATGATTCAGTTCTTGTTCTTGTTTAGTTTCTTTTTTAGATTGTTGTTGATAGTTGCAAGTTTGTTGCCTTTTTCATGTCCACAGCTTTCTCTTATATAGTTCATTTAACATAACATTTCATGTAATAATGGCTTGGTGATGATGAACTCCTTTAGCTTTACCTTGTCTGGGAAGTACTTTATCTGCCCTTCCATTCTGAATGAGAGCTTTGCTGGATACAGTAGTCTAGGTCGTAGGTCTTTGCTTTTCATCACCTTGAATACTTCTTGCCAGTCCCTTCTTGCCTGCAAAGCTTCTTTAGAGAATCAGGTGATAAGTCTTATGGGAACCCCTTTGTAGGTAACTCTCTGGTTTTCTCCTGCTGCTTTTAAGATTCTCTCTTTATCTTTAACCTATGGCATTTTAATTATGATGTGTCTTGGTGTGGTCTGGTTTGGATCTAGCTTGTTTGTGACTCTGTGCTTCCTGGACTTGTATGAATATTTCCTTCATGAAATTTGGGAAGTTTTCCTTCATTATTTTTTCAAGTAAGTTTCCAATTTCCTGCTTTTCCTCTTTTCCTTATGGTACCTTTATGATTTGGATGCTAGCGTTTTTGGAGACACCCTAGAGGTCCCCAAGCCTATCCTCGATTTTTAAATTCATTTTTAAAAGATTTTATTATTTTTAGAGGGGAAGGGAGAGAGGCAGAGGGGGAGAGATATCAATGTGTGGTTGTCTTTCATCTGCCTCCAACTACAGACCTGGTTTGCAACCTGGTTATGTGCCCTGGTCGGGATTTCAACCATTGGGTTTGCAGGCTGGCACTTTATCCACTGTGCCATCAGCCAGGGACTTATCCTCATTAAAAAACAAAACAAAAAAAAGAAACAATTCCTGTTTCTTCCTTTTGTCCCAGTTGAATGCTTATCTCTTCCTTATGTTCTGAATCACTGGTTTGAATCCTGGCTTCCTTTCCTTATCTGTTGGTTTCTTGTCAGTTATTTTTTATTTCACTTAGTATAATCTTAATGTTTTCCTTTAATTTTTTGCTATACTTGAGTTCTACGGGCATCCTGAAAACTCATGTTTTGAACTCTGCATCTGATAGGTTGGCTATCTCCAGTTTGCTTCATTCTTTTTCTGGGGTTTTGTTTTGTTCTTTCATTAGGGTCATTTTCTTGGTCTCCTCATTTATTATTTTTTTTTAAAGATTTTATTCATTATTTTCATGAGAGAAGGGCAGGGAGGAAGAAAGGGAGAGAATCATCAATGTATGGTTGCCTTTACCTGCCTCTATCTAAGGACCTGGCTGGAAACTTGGCTTGCAACCTGGTTATGTGCCCTGACTAGGAAATCAAACCAGCAAGCTTTGGGTTCACAGGCTGGTGCCAATCTACAAAGCCACATTAGCCTGGGCTCTTTGTCTCCTCATTTTAGCAGCTTCCTAGCGTTGTTTCTGTGTATTAGGTAGAGCTGCTTTTACTCCATCTTAGTAGTGTGGTCTATTGTAGAAAAGACACCTGTAAGTTGTGGGGCAGTCTTAGGTAATTGGCAGGGCAAGGCAACCTGCTTCACCATTTTTGTGGCTGTGTGGTAAGGGCTCAAAGAGGGGTGAATGTTTCCACCTGTCTTCTAGAAATTCTCCTGGTGCTCACCCTGTTTCCATTCATTTCACCCCTTTTCACGTGTGACTGGTTGTTGGACTTCCATATGCTCAATTTTCTGATGGTTCTGGGTGTTATTAGTTTTGATATCCGACTGTAATTCTTTCTATGGATCTCAACTCATATTTATATAATTCCTAAGTATCTCTCTCGAACCATCACAAAGATTGCCCATTTTGAGTATATCTAGTTTCTTTATAACTTGACTACAGAAGAGGCTGCAAAGCAGGAAGATGATGAGCACATCAAAGGAGAGAGGACAGAAAACCAACAGGCAAGACTGGTGATGCTCAGTACCTGCCAGAGTTGCCAACTGCTCTGGGTTATTGTTACTTGAACTGGCCAAATAGAAGCTAAGGCCTAAGTTTTCATCTTCTCCAGCTTTAGCTCCAGCATTAACTAAAGGAAAACATATGCAAGGCTTTTCTTGAGCAGTTTGTGACTTGAAGGGAATTTTTATTATTTATTATTATTTTTTTAAGCTTTTTTTTTTTTTTAAGATTTTATTTCATTATTTTTAGAAAGAGGGGAAGGGGGAGAGGCGGAAAGGGAGAAAGACATCAATGTATGGTTGCATTTCACCTGCCTCCAGCCACAGACCTGGCTGGAGACCTGGTTTGCAACCTGGTTATGTGCCCTGGCTGGGGAATCGAACCTGCGACCTTTGGGTTCGCAGGCCAGCACCTTATCCACTGTACTACCAGCCAGGGCTTTGAAGGGAATTTTTAAAAATCTGCCCAGGACCATGCTCATTTACTGAAGAATAATACTTCAAAAAATTAATTTAGAAGACATTTTCTCTACTGTTTTGCTGTTTACATCCTATAGTGATAAAGCCAGCACCTTAAAATGAATGTCCAGTTCTTTATCATATTAAAGATTGCAATGAGGCAGTTACAAGAAGGAATACAGAATGTCCTCTTGGCAAATTTTCAAATGTAGGCTTACATCATGAGATTGACTTATAAGACAGAAGAATACTGGATAGTTAATCCCACAAAGTAGCACCGGAAATTCCTCAAGTCATCACACAATTGTAACAGCCTAACTGTTGTTGAAAATGTCCGATCCAAAAGAGAGTCAGTGTTCCTGCTTATCGTTGGTAAATAAATGTCATTACTTCTACTGAGTATACATTCTAGATTTTAATTTTTCAGAATGAAATTCAATATGACATACTAATGAAATTTCTTATCTTGGTTTTGGTTTCACTTAATACGTACATCAAAATATGCAAGAAAGTGATACTACATCTAAACTGTAGCATGTACGCAAAGCAAAATACCTAATTAAAGCAGACAGATGATAAAGGTGATGAAAAACTATTTTTAGTCAAACTAGATACATATAGGCTCATTTCCAGGGCAGAAATAAAATGATTATGTACTAATAATGCACAATTTTCCGTAACATTTTAACATTGGACTGCTATACTGTCTTTGTCAGATCTTGCTCTTCAAGCTCTGGCCCAAACATGGTACCAGATTACCCATCCATACTACTTTCTCTCAAAAATTGCCCACATGGTAGGCCTTCAATTCAGAGCTGTTAATGTGCTTTCATACACATACCCAAATACCCTCAAAAAAGCCTCAAAGATTGGCTATTCTATATCAGGCATATATCCAAGCCACCATGAACAGAAATATTACCCATCACACTGCAATACTGGGCCTTGTGAAAAGATGTCTTCTGAGAGACATGACAGAAACCATCCCTTTTCTGGCTTAGTTGTTGAAACAGTCAAAAATTTGCACAGTATAATAAAAACAAACTCTAATTCCTCTCTATAAAACATTAATATGGGCATTCCCAAATCTCATATATGATGCAGCAGCTAAGTTCTTTAACTCATGGCACTGGAAAAAGATACTCCGGTAAGAACCTCTATGTGGTTAATAATTTATGTTATTCTTAGCCAAAATAATTTTTAAGAAAAACTCAAAGAACCTCCTAAAATATTCTATATTGAACCAATTTTAGCTTATGAAACAAAGGTAATATACTAAACGTAGAACACAACTCCCCTGATATTCCTTCCTATTGAAAGGTGAGATAATACCAATAATCTACTTTTTCTACTGAGGGTGTAACTAAAAGGTCACGAATGAAATATGGAAACGTCTTTATCTGTTCACTTAATGGTTATTATCCCATAAACCAAATAAGGAATCTCGAACATATTGACAATTACATCTGTTTTTCTTTGGGGTCTTAAATTTAATGAAATGTTTTTTTTTTTACTGTTTTCCTGAAAGAAAAAAAAAAAGAAATTAATAGGTAACATGAACTATTTCTTTTTCTGAAGGAAGATAATCTAATAACAGTAAAGAAAGTGAGACAGAAAGAGAAATCGCTTGCTATGAAAAGCTTCTATTAACCTTCAGAGACACCAAGTTTGTAAATATAAAATCCAAAGTAGATAGTTTTAATTGAATTAGAGAAGTAACTATAATCCCAGTTTGGCATTTTCACAGGTACTACACTCTTAAGTGACCTGCACAAAGGCACCTTAAGCTGGAATCCAAGCCCATGAGTTAAGCACAAACTGATGCATCAGCGATTAGAATAAAGGACCACAGCACCAGTGGTTTAAGGAGGAAGGTATAGCAGAGAATATAAGAGGCAAACAATCCTTCCATAGAGCTATGGTGCTTAGCTAATGAAATGAGTCAAGAATCTTTTTTTCTTCCTTTTTTTGGGGGGTGGGGAGAGATGGGGAGTGGGGGAGATGGAGGGAGGAAGAAAGAATGAAAGGAAGGAACGGAGTGAGGGAGGGAGGGAGGGAGAGAGAATGTGTTCCATTTATCTGCGCGTTCATTGGTTGGCCCTTGTATGTGCACTGACTGGGGGCTGAATCCACAACCTTGGAGTATGGGATGACACTCTAACCAACTGAACTACCGAGCCAGAGAAGGATCTTTTTTATGTCCTCAACTTACCTTCCAGTGTCAGTTTCAAATGTTTGTTTAATTACATGCTCTTACTAGATGCTACTATTCCATGAGGCAAGAAACATAGCTTGCTAAAACTAAGTAACACTTAAAACAGTATTTTATCTTCATGAACAGATAATTTAAATGGCCAGAGCTTGATTATTTTCTGTTAGCCCTGAGAACAGACTAACAACTACAAATAACAGGTTATCATCTACTGGGACTGATCATACCTACAGGTCTCTGAGGAGCCATCAGAAGGTGCTGCTGAAGCAGCAGCAGACCTTCCCTCAGTCCATTCAGGTAATTCAGACGTAGTTTGTGAGTGTCATCATGTTTGGGGTATCTGACTTGAGATCTGATGGGGATTTTGGTTTTGCTGTCTATGAGAACTGAGTTCTACAGAGGTAAATTTGTCTTCTCTAAATGGATTGGAAATTAATAGTCTGTCTTCTGAAATCACCTCATTGTTAATAATACTCTATTAGTGGGGATACAAAAGGACTACAGGTCCCTGCTCTCCAGGAATTTACAATCTTTTTTCATGTGGCTCTTCTTCCAGTTAAACAACAAAGCAAGGCAGTCTGAATGCAACCTCCTTAAAAGTGGGGAGCTTGTCATATACTTCTACCTTTCTTCCTATCACAGTATCCAGGACACTGTAGGTATATAAACATGGTGATCTGATCTGCTCAGATACCCAACTTGTGACAGATCCATAGTTTTTATCTGAACAGTTTCAGAGAAAGGTATGTTTTAGAATTCATAAATTCTCAGATTTTTAGAAAGGTGATAGGTACTTATTCCATGTATTTATAAAATATCTCTGGTACAGAACCCCATAACCAAAGATCTAAATAAATATTTCTGTAGTAGGAAATATAAGTGATTCACATTAGGTGAAGAAATTTATGAATATATATATATATATATATATATATATATATATATATATATATATAAAATTTCATTAGAGTCAGTTCAGACCAGATTTTGGTGCCAAATGATTAGGAAAAACTTAAGGTACTTAGAGGTTCTTAGATATATAGGTAACAGATTGTGGAGCTATAATACATTCCATAGGAGTGACAAGAGTTCCGAGGCTAGAACAGTCAAGATACCTATGGACAAGTGAAGATTGAACAATATTAGGGAGGATCACCACTTTATTGGTAATATGGGAGAACTCATGTGACACACAGAGGATACTGGGCTAGGTATGGTGGAGTCCAATCACCAAGTGCTAGACTGAGAGTTCCAAGCATCCAGAGCAACATGGTGAAAGCAAGCTTGGTATATATTAATCTGACCAATGATGATGATGATGCGTGTGGCTAGGTCCTCGGGGTGCAGAAGAATCCAGCATTTTATTACCAACAATAGGGAAGGAGAAATGAGAGAAGGCAGAAAACACAAAAAGACCTATAGACATATAGACCTAAATCAAGGCTGCAGATGCTGCAAGTATGTACAAAGAGAATAGGAGGGAAAAAAACCCACTCAGGAAAACAACACAGGTTTTTCAGAAGTACAATAAAAGGATAAAGGAATATTAGCTCAATTGTAAGAGGGAGTATATTACAAGGGGCTAACTAATCTTGAAGAGAGGACAAAGATTGTAAAATTCCTGGGGAGTGTGTGAGAGTCTCATGTTACAGACATTAAACCAATTGTGAGCCTGGGGAGGTGTACAAAGGATAGGGCTGCTACACACACACACACACACACACACAGAGGATAGGGCTGCTACACACACACACAGATAAGGTTTTCTGGGCTCTGATAAATGAAAGGAAAATCAGGGTTGAATAAAAAATTTCTGATTGAAAGCATCATGCATGATCACAGGTGAAGGACCTGTAAGAGACAAAAGTTGCCCACCGCCTGAAAATGACAAGATGTAGCAAAATGGGAGGGGTTAAATGTTATCATGTGGAGGAAAATGCATGTGAAGATGAAGAGCAGCTGTAGGCTCAGAAATAAACCTTTCTTGTTCACAGAGATGAAGCATGTTGTATTAAAGAAGAGTGGCATGCACTTGGAAAGAGGAGTCATGTTTTCCTAACAGACCAGAATGGGTAACACATCAGAGAGTGAGCACCATCTGTGCATTAAAGGAAAAGGAATGTTTGCTTTTGATTGTAGCCTGGTGAAAAAAAAAAAATGTTGCATTTATTAATATGTAAGTTGCTTGGACAAGAGGAGGGAAAGAACATATTCAGTGGAAGTGGCTTCAAAAGCTGCAACATTTTTCTATCACTTTTCCTCCAAAGAACCTGAGAGTGCTTTGCTAGAATCTTATTTTTAGTTTAAAAGGGTCTGGAGAAATTTGGCAATACAAGTAGGATAGATAAAGGTTCTCAGAAAGACTTGTATAGGATTTCAAAGGCAGTCTAAGTGCTCTACTGTGTTCAGAGAACATACGAGGACTCCAACCAATGTGCATCACACTTGGCAGATCAAAAAAACAGGCCAACAGGAAGAATATCTTCCTGATAACAATTTGTGCATGGAGAATTCCCTAAACATGCATTATGACACCATCATGAATGAAAGTTTTACAGCTTAGCCTGTCCAGTAAATGAATGTAAAGACCCATGACTATATATCTCCTCAGACTTAGTATGGTTTAGGAAAAATACAAAATTTTCAAAATGGGTACATAGGAAACTAAGTAATACAAACTTCTTTTCTGTGACACAGAATCCAGGCTAACTTCAGACCCTTTAAATGTGATTAAGTTAGAAGGAAAGGATCTTGGGTATATTCCCAACCATCCTCATCTAGATGGAAACATGTTTATGACATGTCAAACTCATGTTCATTTATGTATATGTATTTTAATTTAGCATTTATTTAGGCTTCTGCACCAAAATGACAAGGGCCCAGAACACATAATGTGGGTGACATGTGTGCGCACATGAGTTGCATGTGCAGCTGGGGGTGGGGGGATGGTGCAAAGCACAAGAATGAGTAAGTCAGCCAAACACACAGAGAAAAAAGATATAAGCACCAAGATTATAGGGTTTAAGAGCTAACTGGAGAACTCATAAATAAAAGTAATAAAATATGGCAGTATTTGGGAGAACAATTTATAATAGTACAAAGTCCTCTATTTATTCAAAACACCATTTTAATTGAATTTGCATTCAGTTCAAAATGAGAAGACTTAGAACATTTAAGTAGTTAATGCCACCTGAGTATTTCCTTATTTTGCAAAGTGTGGAAAAAAAATCTGCCTGAAGGATTTGACTACAAATCTGTGCAACAGACCTTAAAGGGCAAGTTGGATGACAAAGTGTTCTGGGAAAATAACATGCACTTCACATTGTAGCTAAACTGGTTTTTTTTTTTTTAACTTACTAGGAGATGACATATATATTTCAACTGTTTTTAATTTTAAGAGGTTTTCCCTATGAGGTTTGACCCATATGTGCAGTGGAGTCATATGATGTCTCCTTCTAAATAGCTTTCAAATCGCAATATACACTGGTGTGTGGAGCCCTGTGCCAGGCAGATGCAAGGATGGGTATCTGATATGCTGGGAGAGGATGATGTATTAAATTGCAGTAGCTAAGCATCTTATGGTTACAATCCCAGAGGCTGTGGGCTAACACAACTACAAAAGTCTAACACTGTCCTTAATGGATAAATTCAAAACAGCAGGCTTGCTTAGACCTTTTCACCTGAGGAATTCTAAAATGTTGGTGCATGAGAGCCTCAGGAATTACTCAGAAACAAGCACCCTCTTTATGCATAGGAAGAATGAGAGTTCCAGAGAGGTAAAAGGATTCCCCAAGGATTTACTCATGACGGAGCTGGTACACAAATCGGGATCCACATTTCTTGACTCCTAGGATAGTGATCTCTCCAGTATTAGTACTACAGTGTGGTTTCTTGAGCCAGACCTCTTGGGTTCTATGCTGGCTCTCATAGTTGGGAGCACTGGCTAAATTATTTAATGCTCTAAGCTTCAGTTTGCTCATCTGCAGGTTGAGGATGCTAGTGTGTGACTAAGGAGATTGGTGGGAGGACTACATGAGTTAATACATATAAAGCACTTAGGACAATGCCTTGCATTTAACAAATGCTAAATAAATGTAAGCTCTCATTAATAAGTGTTCACATATATTCTCTCAGATGGTAGGCAAGAGAAGAGCCCAAATCTAGAAGCCCTTTACTACAAATAACCTTGGGGAAATATCTAGCCCCTCAAAGCCTTAGTTTCCTCATTTGTAGAATAAGGAAAATAGTCATTCCTACCTGATAAGGTGGCTCTAGGGACTAAATGAAACAGTTGATGTAAAATGTATACAACAGTGTGTGCCATATATAAGTAGTGCTCCATGAAGAATAGGTATTATTCACAACACAACATGAGAGCTTTCACCAACCTATTTTCCCCCTACTCATTACCTTTCACCTGTCTCTATCCCTACATCCAATAAAGAAGAAAAGAGTAGGGGATTTATTCTTCAACACTAAATAAGAAAAAAGTTTCTAAAGAGAGGATTTAATTTACCATAGAAACAGCCAAATTTATGTAACGTATCAGGAGGTGAGTGCCGACATTTTGGACACAGGGAAAAGTGAATGCATGAGCACACTTGCAACTTACCAGCATACCGTTTAGGGCCTTCATGTAGCACAGCAGTAATTCTGGAAAATGCAGAACTATCTAATAATTACTAACTAAAAGGCATGCTTTCCTCTCATACACCACTGGTGTCAGTGTACATCAGCATAAAGTATGAATCTGTTGACAATAACCATCAAAATAAACATCTATATTCCAATTTTCATTTCTTAGAAAATCATCTAATACACATATTACCATGTGTATAAAAATTTGTTAGACACAAGTTAATCATTGCAGTTGAATGCAACACTTTCCCTAATTCTTAGTTCAAGAGTCTTGGTTATTTTTTCAGTATCTAGTCATCTGTATGTATCACTGAGGATTTTAATGGAGAAGTGACATCTTCACATTAGACCTTAGAAGTAAATGGAATAATCATAACTTTAAAGTATGCTATCCTAACCTTGCTTACAATTGCTAATTTTCTATGAACGTGCATTTTACTTACCCTTGAGCATAATATGCTACAAGAAAATATGTTTGTGTCATTATTACAATATCGATGCTGTATTATGCTTTATTTTATAACATCAAACATTTGGGGAGTGATATCACCAAGACAGAGAGGTAGGAGAGCCCTGTCTCCATTCCCCACTAAACGAACAATTAAGATAGCTATTCACAAACAGAAACAGCTCACACGAAGAGATCAGGAGTCCACTTAAGAAACTTCAGCAAAACAGTGGAACAAAACACTTGAGAATAACCACACAAAAAGGGAAGGAAGAACAGCTTCATTTTGCATGCATCATCCCATTCTCCGGGCCAGCACTGTTCAACAGGAGGAACTTTCCAGTTATAATGAGTTTTCCTTCTGGGAAAGGGGGTGGGGGAGAGCACTGGCTCCCCCAACCTATTGGGATACAAAGCTTCAGTTTCACCCCACACGTGAGATCAGCAAAGCTGCGATGTAAAAGGCAGCCAGGAACAAGGAGGAAGAGCAGGAGCTGCTGTGCAGTGGGAGCAACCGCAGTTCCCACTGACCAACTCTACCAACAACCCCAGAAATCAGAGCCAACACAGCCATCATGGAACCACTACAGGCTTTTACCATATTCATCTCCAGGTATTCACATTAGCAAACCACAAGCTACATGAGTCCTTCCCCATTCCTTCCCCTCCCTGATTCCACTTCAGTCCAGGACCTTTCTCAACAGCAGCTACTCCAGGTCTGTGTGACACCAGCCTAGGCCTCTGTGGCTGACTCCCACCATAATGCATGTGCTTGCAGCTACCTCCTTAAGCTGTATACTTACACACCACCAGATTACAAGCATCACCAGCCTCCACTGTTTTGTGTGCCTGTGGAAGATCATGCAGTCACAGAAGTATACTTTGATTAGTTAGGGCTCCCACTCATGCTTGCTGGGCCAGATTCAGCTCCATCTCTAGTCACTGGCCTATACCACTGGACTTACATATAGGACTTACAGGACGTAATTAGGAAAAATAATCATATATGCATTCCCATAATCCCAGATTGATAAGAAAGGGGCAGAAAGCTTTTTAAAGAAATAATACCTACGAACTTCCTAAACCTGGGGAGATTTGAACATACAAGTTCATGAAGGTAATAGGTCACCCCATAATTTCAATTCAAAACAAGTTTATCCTAGTTAATTAAAATAAAACTACCTAAAATCAATGACAAAGAGAGAGTTTTAAAATCAGCAAGAGAAAACATTTTGTTTCAAACAATCCCTATGATGCTCTACATAGATATCTCAGCAAAGACTTAGCAGGCCAACCGAGTGTGGAATAATATATTTAAAGGGCCACAGGAAGAAATAAACAATCAAGAATACTTTATCCAGCCATGTTATCTATCAGAAATAAAGGTGAGATAGAGACTTTCCAAAACAAATAAAAGTTCAGGAAGTTCATCACCATTAGACCTACCTTACAAGAAAAGCTAAAAGGAGTCCTTCAATCTGAAATGAAGGATGCTAATTAGTAACATAAAACACATAAAAATACATAACAATGGTAAAAGTAAATGTATAGTCAGATTCAGAATACTCTATTATAATAATATGGTGGTGTACTGACCATTTAAAAGCCAGTATAAAGGTTAAAGGGTAAAAGCATTAATAAAAAGGTTCAGTTATAATACTTTCTTGGCCACGGCCAAGTGGCTTAGTAGGCTGAAGTGTCATTCCAGGCACCAAAAGCCTGCAGGTTTGATTTCAGGTCAGTGTACAAACTTAGGTTGAAGGTTCAATCTCAGGTTGGTGTGCATACACAGGAGGCAACCAGCTGATGTTTCTCTCACATCAGTGTTTGTCTCTCTCCCCCTCCTCTCTAAAATCATTTAACATATCTTTGGGTAAGAATTAAAAAATAGTTCAGTTCTTAATGCATTCACAACATTGCGGTATCAAAAATATAAACTCAGGCCCTGGCTGGTAGCACAGTGCATAAGGCACCAGCCTGCGAACCCAATGTCGCAGGTTCGATTTCCCAGCCAGGGCACATAACAAGGTTGCAAAACAGGTCTCCAGTCAGGTCTGTGGCTGGAGGCAGGTGAAAAGCAACCATACATTGATGTCTCTGTCTCTCTCTGCCTCTCTCTCTTCCCCTCTTTATAAAAATAATTAAATAAAATCTTAAAAAAATAAAATAGAATTAAAAAACAAAAACAAAAACAAAAATATATAAACTCTAATGTAGGCATTTTGAAATAATGAAAAGAAAACTTTGTATCAATATGGTTTGAGAAGCTGACAGAAGGCAGTAATTAAATGGTGAATTGTCTGGCTATGAAAGAAAAAAAAAGTACACATTGGTGGTTACAGAATAGACAGAGGGATGTTAAGAAGAATAAAGGAAATGGAGAAGCCAAAGAACTTATATGCATGACACATGGACATGAACTAAGGGGGGCATTGCCAGAGGAAATGGGGTACTGGATGGAGAGGGGCAAAAGGGGGAAAACTGGGACAACTGTAATAGCAAAATAAATAAAATACATTTAAGAAAAAAATATAAATCATAACATAAGAAATGATCCAAGGTGGTAGAGGAGTAAGTGGAAGCTATACTAACTTCCTCCCAGGACCTATCTGGAATTACAACTCAATTGTAGAGAAATCATCCTGAATAACCCAACTAAACACCAACTGGAGAGAAGCTTTATCACCATGGACAGGCAGAAGAAAGCAATTCATCACAATGAGACTGGCAGGGAGCATGGAGAAGGTGTGAGAGGGTTAATTGGGCTCTCACGAGGGCAGCTGAAGTTTGGGTGGGATATTTCAGTTGCTGGGGGTGCGGTTCCCTCTGAGATGTATGGGGTCCAAACCCCAAACTGGGCTCCCCAGCCTACAACAAATCTAGAAAGTAACCCAGATAACATACAGCCATGAAAAGCAGCAGGGTTTCTGTCTGCTCAGAGAGATGCTAGAGGCTGGAAACAAAGAGAGCCTCTTAAAGGGCCAACACACAAAATTTCATTTGTAGCTACTTTGGCCTATTGCAGAAGGAGGGTAGACTAGGCTAAAGACACTTAAGGAGAGTCTGGGGTTGGTGGCTCTGGGGAGAAAACTGAAGGAACAGCCACCAGGATTCCCATGCTGAGTCATTCCCCATACTGCAGAGGTCATCTTTTGAGGCAGACAAGTCACCTCCAAGTAAAAACAACATGAGGGGAAGCAATAGCTCTGCCTACTATTTGGTACTAGGAATTACTCTGCCCTACTATTTGGTACTTAAGCCAGGCTGCTTACAGCTTAAGATACATCACTGATTGACTTAACAACTAAGGTGGGAAATTTAAAGCAGCAGCCAAAATGAGAAAACAAAGAAATAGAACAAAATGAAAAAACATGAGAACTCTCCAGAATTAGATGAAATGGAGGCAGCAATTTATCAGAGTTTAGAGTAATGATTATAAGCACACTCAGCAGCATGAAAAGACATAGAAAACATAAAAAGGACCAATCAGAAATAAAGAATGCAATATCTGAAATAAATAATACACTGGAAGGACTAGAAGTAGGCTATATGAAGCAGAGGATCAAACCAGTGATTTGAAAGATAAGGTAGAAAAAACACCTAGGCAGAGCAGCAAAAAGAAACAGAATTTTAAAAAATGAGGAGAGCTTAAGAAATTTTTTGGACAACATGAGGCATAACAACATTTGTTTCATGGGAATGCAATAAGTAGAAAGGAGGGAAAAAGGGAGTAAGCATATATTTGAAAAACTAATCATGGAAATCTTTTCTAATCTGGCAAAGAAAAAAGACACACAAGTTCAGGAAACTCAGAGAGTCCCAAACAAGATGGACCCCAAAACGCTTACACCAGACACATCATAATTAAAATGGCAAAGCTTAAAGACAAAAAGAAAATCCTAAAAGCCACATGAGAAAAGCACATAGTTACCTACAAGGGACTACCTATTAGATTGGATAGAAACATTTCAAGCCAGAAGAGAGAGGTGTGAAATATTCAGTGATGAAAAGCAAGGACCGCAACCAAAGCTACTTTATTCAGCAAGGCTATCATTTACAACTGACAGAGAAATAAGGAAATGCTCCAACCAAAAGACAAAGAGTAGCTGAATGGATTAGGAAACAAAGACCCATATCTATGCTGTTGATAAGAAATCCACCGCAGATCAAGATACACACAGACTAAAAGTAAAGAAATGGAAAAGGAGCACCTAAGTATGCGAAGCAAATCATGATGGACATAAAAGGAGAGATCAATAGAAATACAGTCATAGTCAGGGATTTTAACATCCCATTGACTTCAATGGATGTTTCTTTCATACTAAAAATCACAAGGAGACACTGGCCTTAAATGACACATTAGATCAAATGTATTCAATTGATATCTTCAGAGTATTCCACTGCAAAGCAGCAGAATGTACATACTTTTCAAGTGCACATGGAATGTTATCTAGTACAGATCACATGTTAGGACACAAAACAAGTCTCAATAAATTTAAGATTTAAATCATATCAGGCACTTCTTTGATCACAATGTTAGGAAACTAGAGATCCAATCACAAGAACACTGAAAAATATGTGAAGACATGGAAGCGAAATAACATGTTATAAAACAATGAATGGGTTAATAATGAGATTAAGGAAGAAATCAAAGAAAACTTGAAACAAATGAAAATGAGGCCACAACAATCCAAAAAGTGAGTCACTGGGAAAGCAATCCTAAGAGGGAAATTCACAGCATTACAAGCCTATATCAAGAAAAAGAAAAAAGCCTAAACAATCTCATGATATATCTAAAGGAACTTCAAAAAGAACAACAAACAAAGTACAAAGTGAGTAAAAGGAAGGTAATAATAAAGATCAAAGCAGAGATAAATGAAATAGTCTAAAAAAAAAAACTGATACCCAAGATCAATGAATCCAAGAACTAGTTCTTTGAGAAAATGAGACTGACAAACCTTTAACCAGATTCCTTAAGAAAAAAAGGAGATGACCCAAATAAATAAAACCAGAAATGAAAGAGAAATGACAACTGACACTAAAGAAATATAAGTAACTGTAAGAAAATATTATGAATAACTATATGCCAACAAACTGAACAGCCTGGATGAATTGATAGATTACTAGAAACATAAAATCTTCCAACACTAAATGAAGAATCAGAGAATCTGAATAAACATATTATTCCTAGTGAAATTGAAGCAGTAATCAAGAAACTCACAATAAACAAAAGCCCTGGACCAGATGACTTCATAGGTGAATTTTACCAAACACTGTGAAAACTACGTAACACCTCTCCTCAAACTACTCTATAAAATTCAAAAGGAGGGGGACTCCCAAGTTCATTTTACAAGACCAGTTTTATCCTAATTCCAAAACCAGATAAAAGACACTACCAAAAAAAAAAAAGAAAGAAAGAAAGAAAATTGTAGGTCAATATCCTTGATGAATATAGATACTAAAATCTTCAACAAAACATTAGCTAAACAACAATACATTAAGAAAACAATATGCTTTGATATAGTGATTTATTCTGGGCATGCAAGGTAGGTACAACATTTACAAATCAATTAATAACCATATAAACAAAATGAAGGATAAAAATCATATGACAATATCAAAAGATTCAGAACAGGCATTTGATTAAATCAGCACCCATTTATGATTAAAAACTTTCAGCAAGGGGGTAACATACCTAAACATAATAAAGGCCATATCTGACAAACCCACTGGCAAAATCATACTCAATGGGCAAAACTACAAATGTTCCCCTTAAGTCAGGAATAAGACTGGGATGTCTGCTCACCTATCTATTCAACATAGTACTGGGGGTCCTATAATACCAATCAGACAAAAATAATAATAATAATAATAATGGGCACCCGAATTGGAAAGGAAGATGTAAAGCTGTCTTTATTTGCAGAGGACATGATACTGTACATTCAGAACCCTAAACATCCACCAAGAAACTACTAGAAATGATAAATGAATTCAACAAAGTAGCAGGATAAAAGATTAATATCCAAAGGTGCCAGCCTGCGAACCCGAAAGTCGCTGGTTCGATTCCCAGCCAGGGCAACATAATCAGGTTGCAAGCCAGGTCTCCAGCCAGGTCTGTAGCTGCAGGCAGGTGAAAGGCAACCGTACATTGCTGTCTCTATCCCTGTCTCTGCTTCTCTCCCTTCCCCTCTCTCTGAAAAATAAATAAAATCTTTAAAAAAAAAATTAATATCCAGAGATCAGTTGAATTTTTATATGCCAATAATGAATTTACAGAGAGGGAAATTAAGAAAACAATGTCATTAACAATTGCTTCAAAAATCTAACTAAGGATGTAAAAGACCTATAAGTTATAGGACACTGAAGAACGGAATTGGAAGAAAATACAAATATGTGGACGCACATACTATGTTCATGGACAGGAAGAATTAACATCATCAAAATGTCCACACTACCCAAAGCAATCTACAGATTCAATGCAATTCCTATCAGGATTCCAATGTCACAATTCACAGAACTGGTACAACATTTCAAAAATTTACATGGAACCTCAAAAGACCCTACGTAGCAAAAGTGATCCTCAGAAAGAAGAACAAAGTTGAAGGAATCATACTACCTAATATCAAACCAGTATGATACTGGCATAAAAACAGACACATAGATCAATGGAACAAAATAGAGAGCCAAGAAATAAACCTAAACCTTTATAGTCAATATTTGATAGAAGCAGCGAGCACATACAATGGGCTAAAGATAGTTTATTCAGTATATGATATTGAAAAAAATTGGATATATGCAGAAAAATGAAGCTTGACCGCCTTCTTACACCACACACATGAATAAATTCAAAATGGATTAAGACTTAGATGGCATGAAACTATAAAAACCCTAGATAAAGACATAGGCAGTAACATCTCAGCCATTGCTCATAGCAATGTTTCATCTGATGTATTTCCCCAAACAAGGAAAACAAAAGAATAAACAAATGGGACTACATTAAACTAAGGTTTTTACATAGCAAAGTAAACTATCAACAAAATAAAGACAACCCACAGGTGGGAGAACATAATCACCAATACACCTGATAAAGAGTTAATATTCAAAATCTAAAAAATTTATAAGACAGCACCAAAAAGAATAAATAAGCAAATTAAAAATGGGCAAAGAAGCTGAATAGACAATTCTCCAAAGAGGACATACAGATGGCCAATACATATGTGAAAAGATGCTCAGTATCATTAATAATCAGAGAAATGCAAATGAAATTCACAGTGAGATATTACTTTACACCTGTCAGAATGGCTATCATCAATAAATCAACAAAGAACAAGCGCTGGCAAGGATATGGAGAAAGGGGAACCCTTTTGTACTGCTGGTGGGAATGCAGACTGGTGCAGCCACTGTGGAAAACAGTATGGGGATAACTCAAAAAATTAAAAATGGATCTACCTTTTGACCCAGCTATCCCCCTTTTTTGGAATATATCTAAAGAAACTGGAAACATTAATTCAAAAGAACGTAAGCACCCCTATGGTTGTTGCAGTATTACTAACAATCACCAAGATATGAGAGCATTCCAAGTGCCTCTCAACAGATGAGTGGATAAAACTACTCTGGGACATTTACACTCGGCCATAACAATATAAAGAAATTTTACCCTTTCGGACAATATGGATGGACCTGGAGAACATTATGTTAAGTGAAACAGCTAGTCAGAGAAAGATAAATACCATATGATTTCACTCATGTGGACTGTAATGAAGAAACTGAACTAACATGAAAAATAAAAGACAGACTCAGAGAGTAGGATGACCACTAAGGTTGTGTGCTCGGGGGTAGAGGGATTGAGCAAAAAGGACTCATGGGCATGGACAACAGTGTGGTGGCTACTGGGGTGAGGGGAGTTTCAGGGGGATAAAAGGTAATAGAAAAGAATACAATAAAAAAATTAAAAATGAACAATGTATGTGCTTTCAGTAACACATTAGCTAACTAATCAATTGTAAAGTTAAATGTTACACTCAGAACCACATTATGATATCTATAGAGAATACTGCTTTCATGTAACAATTATTTTTGGTCCTAGCTTTGTTTTGCAAAACTACAAAGAAAAATTACTCTCTCCAAATCAGTGGAACAGGAACCCATCATGGAGTTCCACTCCATGGAAAAAGGCAGATAAGTAGCCATGGAATCATAACAGTGCTAGATGAACTTCAGATGGGTCTTCTGAAATAGTAGTAGACCTGAAAGGTTTCATCATAAGGGATGGTCCTGAATGCGTTACACCATGTATTTGGTCAGTGATCACCATACAAAGGTAAGGAGCATGCTTGTGACATGTTTGTAAGCATGGTAATGATTTTAACAGGTATAATGATTTTTGGGAAATATTTGTAACGTAGCATCAATGACTCAAACTAAAGTACCACTCCAGACTTATCCCCCCCAACCAATGTGTTTAATTAATTCCTCAAAAACAAAATGCTCTTTAACCTGAATTACACGATTAACTTTTTATGTTACAGGCTCAAGGAAACACATATGTCACTTTGGAGCTTATTTCTTTTCAGAAACAGATTTCCAAATAGCAAGCAATATATAAAAAAACAAAACACTGAGCCAACAGTTGGCTAATTGCTTGCTCAGGACACATTCCTAATTAAGCATAAATCAGTAGAACAAACAAAGGGAAATTACTATATGTAAAATTGAGAACACAAACATCTTGGTTTGAGAATATGTGTCAAAGAATTAACAATATAAATTTGGAATCCTGCTACAACCAAACTTAACCAGTAGTGAAAACATGTCTATGGGGAAAGAGACTGAAAACTATCTACCATCCTAGAACAGAAAACTTGTACTGTGGTAGCTTGGTAACTATGGAAACTCATCTGACAAGTTGCCAAGGCAGACTGGGTAAAGATTCCCATACTGATATAAGATAATGAAATAATTTAGTGGCTCTAGGTTAAATAACTAAGGTTAACTCATCCAAGGATTAAGTGTGGTCTTAAAAAGACTTTTTCATTTTTTTGTGTATCATTTTTTAAATTTAATTTTTGGCAGTTTAAATAACCAGTAAGCATATGTAACTGAGTATTTCTAGCTGATTTCTAAATTGTCACATTCAAAAAAGTCTATGGCTCTGCTGTATTATTGAGTTTTTAAATCAATAAACTCTTTAGAAAAATTTAAATTTGTTCATTTACTCTTTCTTCATATTTAAGGTTTCAAACATAAAATTTTCTTTTAATGAATGAAAACATTCATTCTATTTCCTTTAAGACATCTGAATAGATTTTAAAATAAATGTGTTCAAATAAAGTTATCAATATACATTTTCTAGCTTTTCCTAAAAATATCTATTGTTTTCTAGTTACTACTCTATCACTTCATGAAACAGAATAAAAATGAAATATTAAATAAATGCTATATACCCAACAAATCACAAAACTAGGACACAGGCAACCCTTCACCTCTTAATGTTTTCCAAATATCACTGTCTCCAATTACACTTCGGAAACTACCACAATAACAAGTACATTAACTATACTTCCTATTGGTACCTTTTATTCTTTAGTTAGCTAGGAAGATTATTTTAGAGAAGGTTAAGATATAGGAGTCATTTAATTATGAGAATAAAGTACTTTGAATTGGAATAATGAGAAATGGAGAAAGAAACTTAAAAGATTGAAGAAAAGGCATGGGCATAAGAGTCAGATGGCTAGGGAAGTCCTTAGAGAAATAGCAAAATTGGGGTAGATGCACTTATATGCATAATGACACTAAGGTACATATGTGAAATCAGGGTCATCCTAGAAATTCTAGAATGTTAAGATTGCTATACTAATACATACATAAGGAGGATTTTGATACAACTCAACAGCCTGAGATAGTCTCCCCATGGTATTTTCATGTTACCAGAGAGTAGTTAACAGGTACTATTAAATTTATCCCTATTAACTCTTGCAAATCTCTATTAATCCATCACTTTCTGACAGGCAGTGAGTCCCTGTGGTAGGCAGGAAGGCCTCACTGGCATTGCACACATTACTACATGATGCAGCTGCCTAAAGTAACTCCATTTGACTCAGCATGATTTACCAAGGATTCCATATTGAATTGACTTTCATGGAATCTAAAAATGAATCACTACAATTCACTAAATGCACGAATGAATGCTCTAAGTTTAGACATATGGGTAATATTTATCTTAAATAATATTATTTACATTCTCCTCTCAAGTCCTTATGTGGCCTTTATCAATTCTTCTATTTTTTATTTTTAACATGTCAAAAGAACTTCAGAAACACAATTTGCCAGTACTAAAATCAAGACTAAGTAACCAAAGTTAAATTGATAATGTCTATGTCAAATAACTTACAAATAATGTCTATTTTCTGAAAACAATTTAGCTGTTTTGTTCAGAACATTTACAAATAACTCAGCTCTCTGTCCAGACTCCTCTGAACTTAAAAAAGACATCACTTCCAATATAGACTATCATGAATTTTTTTTTTTTTTAAAGATTTTATTTCATTATTTTTAGAGAGAGGGGAAGGGAGAGAGGCAGAGAGGGAGAGAGACATCAATGTATGGTTGCGTTTCACCTGCCTCCAGCCACAGACCTGACTGGAGACCTGGTTTGCAACCTGGTTATGTGCCCTGGCTGGAGAATCGAACCTGCGACCTTTGGGTTCGCAGGCCGGCACCTTGAATGTTTTTAAATAAAACTATTAGGTCCTCTAAAATTTGGGAGAAAATTCCATTGTACTTAGCTTTCTGTATTTAACTTCTGTATTTAACTCGTACTTATTCATGACTCAAAGAGTCAAGCTGATGGCAGTCTGAATTTAACACAGGTCTCAAATAAACCACTCAGGATTTAATGTTCTGACTACCTCTCAAGTATGAATACTCTAAATTTAATTCTTTAAAAATCAAGGCAAAAAACACGACTTATGTAAATTAAAATAGCTTTCTTTCCCCAAGTTTAGCATTACATCTGAGTTAATGCTTCAGCCTTTAACATGGTTCATGAGGTGCTTTAAAAATACTGTGGTGGTAATGTTACAAAGTTGAGGTTCATTTCCAATTGTTATTAGTTGACAGTGATTAGTTTTTGGAAATGATAAGATACAGATCGGCACTTTGTTACATCATCTTGCTCAAAAACAATGGTGGACCGGTTATAACATTTCCAAGCTGTTTAAAATAAATTCCCTAAATGTTAACACATGCAGAAGGATGAGGTGACATTGTCTGATGTCTTCCCTGTTCCCCACAAATTCTTAAAATTACCTCAGCAATCTTGAGAAACTGATTTTAAAAACAATTTCACCGTAAATGAATCTCAAAAGCAATTACTGAGTAGCCTCTGTGCAGAGTTTACTAAATATCAAGAAAGGTTACAAAAGGCAGTCATTTTGGCTTATATTTCTAAAGAGCTTATAATCAAGAAAATAGAAAAACAGGAGAACCACAAATACACACACACACACACACACACACACACACATATATATATATATATAAAATATGCAATTTTTATAATGAATCAGTTCTTGTAACAGGGCTAAGGATTAAAAGCAAAGGAGAGATGTTTATAGCATAGATAGAACCAAGTAAAAGTATACTATAAAAAAGTCTTACAAAAAAAGTTGTGAATTCTAAGTTTTCTCTAGGCTGCTCAGAACATCTTAAAAGGCCAACATTTAATATTTTTACTTTAAGCACTTTTTTTTTTTTTTTTTTTTTTGGTATTGAGTATTGGTGACTAGAATAAAGCTAGCTCTTTCAGATCATTTAATCTGGGTAAAATAATTCAATCTCTATTAAAAATAGCTCTGAAGAAACCTGCATAACAGGTTTTTCTTTTCATCTTTCCTACGGCAGTCCCCACTCTCCCACTCATGCAGCCCAGTCACAAATCAGAATGGATACACTGAGAATAGAGGACAGGTTTGCAAGAACTTTCTGAAAAATCACGTAATTATCCACTGATGCTGCTGATAACATTAAAAATACTGCAATGCAATAAAACTCAGAAGCTTTGTCTAGAAATGATCATTACAGCTTCCCAAGCCCAGTGAAAGTTTATTTTAGACCATTTCTTGGAGTGTTTCTACAATTATAGCAAGTCAAAATAATTAAATCACAATTTTTTAAATTATAACAAGACTGTTAGATATCTCATTTAATTCCACTGAAAATAGGGTTAACATGACTCTAAAATATTTTTCCTTATTATGTCCTGTTTTAAAATATTTTATTAAGCATCTTTTGTGTGCTAAGTACTGTGGCAGAAATAAAAAGAACATATAAAGAAATAATGACTACTTCAATAGTATGGCCACAAAACACTATTAGAAAGGACAATTCTTCCGAATTTCCGCATTTCTCAGCTGAAATGAGAATTACTTACACTATGTTTCCTAAGGATACTAGAAATAAAGAAATTCTAGTAACTAAACTACTGTCTTTGAATTCACTTAATTTCCCTATTGGTGATAAAAGATTACACAGGAAAAATAAAATTAGGTACCATAAAAATATTAACTGCATTAACAGCAACGAACAAAAGTATTAACTCTCTCATTCCAAAGAGAAAGCATGGCATTACACTGTCATTATATAAACTGAACTTCAACAAATTAAGAACTTCTTTTCTTCACTCTTTAAAAGAATGACAAGAAAGAGAAAGAGAAATATTCCCAAATCACATCTCTGACAAAGGACTTGTATCCAAAATGTCTTATTCTACTAGGGCTGCTATGAAAAATTACCATGGACTGGGTGCCCTGAATAATACATTAATTTCTCACAGTTCTGGAGGCTGGAAGTTGAAGCCTCCTATTTGTCTAAGGTGTTGGTTCTTGGTGAGGACCTTCATCCTGGTTTGTAAAGAACTGTCTTCTTGTTATACCTTCAAATGACAGATAGCAGAAGGAGAAAGTAGCTCTCTTCTATCTCTTCTTATGAGGGCACTAATCCCATGGTGTGGGCTCCACCCTCATGGCCTAATTGCTTCCCAAAGGCTCTATCTCTTAATACCATCAAATTAGGGATTAGGGTTTCAAATATGCATTTGGGAGGGTGGGGGGGCACAAATAGATAATTCATACCGCAACATATATAAAGAACTCAACAATAACAATAAAAAGTAAGCAAATATTTGGACAGAAACTTCATCGAAAAAGACAAATGAATGACAAATCAGCAAGTGAAAAAGAAATGTTCTACATATTAATAACTAGGAAACATAATTCTAAATATAAATTAAAATCATAATGAAATCCAAACACACATCTATTAGTGTGTCTAAAGTTAAAAAGTCTGATCATAGGCTAGAGTATGGATCAATTCATGCAGTGCTGGTGGGAACATAATTGGAAAACACAGCTTAGGATGACATTTTGGCACTTTCCTAAAAGTTTACACTTTTAAATTACATTTACCATATGACCTAGGCATTTCATTAGAAAGCATATTTTTACACAAAGACTTATATATAAATAAATGTTCATAGCAGCATTGTGTGTGGTAGTTCCAAACTGGTAACTATGCAAATACCCATCAACTAATAAATCTATTTAAAAAAATGTAATACATCTACAAGGTATACCTATCTAGAAGGAAAACTATTGATCAACACAACATGAAGAGTGCCCCAAATTATTATGTGGCAAGACCAAAAAAGAGAACATAGTGTATTTTTGTATTATATAAAATATAAGAACATGTAAACTAATATATGTAGACAGAAACCAGATCGCTGTATGGCTCCCC
Source organism: Noctilio leporinus (assembly GCA_004026585.1). Lineage (NCBI taxonomy): Eukaryota > Metazoa > Chordata > Mammalia > Chiroptera > Noctilionidae > Noctilio > Noctilio leporinus. The sequence goes on from PVIW01000826.1 coordinate 275,700, forward strand.
AGGGATGTGGAAGGGAATGAAGAGGACTACAAAGGGGTACTACGAAACTTACAAAAATGGTGGGTATGGGCATTATCTTAATTATGCTGAAGTTTCCTGGGTCCGCATGTATGTATGTACTTATCAATATATAAAATGTATCAAACTCATACTTTAAATAAGCATAGTTGTATGCCAATTATACTTCAAAAACTCTTTTTAATAAAGAAAAAAGATGACATCATAGGCATTTGTCTATTTGTCACTAAAAATGTAAGGTCCATCAAGATGATAACTTCTTTTATCTACTTTATTAAATATGTATTCCCAGTACTGGAACATTTTAAGTTTGATGAGTAAATGACAATGAGAAAAAACAAAATTACGAATAAAAAAATTCCCCAGCCAGGGCACATAAACAGGTTGCAAGCCAGGTCTTCAGCCGGGTCCATGGCTGGAGGCAGGTGAAAGGCAACCATACATTGATGTTTCTCTCCCTCTCTGCCTCTCTCCCTTCCTCTCTCTCTGGAAATTATAAATAAAATCTTAAAAAACAAATACGGATTCTGTACATTCTAACTTCATGTCAAACACTACTAAGCTTATAATAAAAGTATCAACAGTTTCCAAAATAGATGCTGAGTTTACATGAGTCAAAGTAGTATTAGTTTTATTCTTCTACTAAAATAATTTCACTGCTTGATCTCTCTAATATTTTTAATTGAGAATTACACAACTTTTTTATTTAACAATAACAGCAAATATACAGAGTTCACTATGTGTCAGGCACTGTTCTAAGGATGTAACATGGTAATATTCATCTCTATAAAATCTTCTAAAATAGGTTTATTTTTTTGTTATATAAGATTAATTTGAGTTTGGGTTTAGCAAAAATATCAATCCTTTACATTTCAAGTATTGCATCTATATTTCACTTAAATACATTTTTCAATATTAGTTTATATATTAGTATTTCATCCAAGCTTTCTAGCTCACAAGTTTTCCCCTCCTCAAACTATAGTTCTTTGACTACGTGTCTTATTAATTGCCACTGCATATTAACTGGTGGCAACATGCAAGAGGAAAACTTCTTTGCTTCTCAATGCTAGAAATAGTCCTCATTTACTTCAAGAATATACTCAGTTATAGTTTCCTCTAATTTGGAAGAAACTGTTCACTCTTCTATCATCTTCTGCCCTCCCTCCCTTCTCCCTGACCCCAAAGTCTGTAACCACTGGTAGTTTCTGGAAACATGATCCTGGGAGAAAACCAGGCCACTGATGACAACACAGGAAGCTTAACTAAAAACATGAATTATTAGAAAATGGCAGTGATGTGGTGGAAAGATAGGTTTCGAGAAGAAATAATGGGAATCTATAAAACCATAAGGAGCAGTAGAATGATAGGTTCAAGAAAGCCTCAAAGAGCCTTGGCTGGTAGCACAGTGGATAAGGCCTGCAAACCCAAAGGTCACTGGTTTGATTCCCTAGTCAGGGCACGTAACCAGGTCCCAAGCCAGGTCTTTAACCAGGTCCATAGCTGGAAACAGGCGAAAGGCAACCATACATTGATGTTTCTCTCCCTCGAAATAATAATCTTAAAAAATATATATATATATATTATATGTGTGATGTGCACACATTTTTTTGCCTATCAGATTACCAATAACCAAGCAAAATACATATGCTATTGGTGAGGATTTGGAGAAACAGGCACTTTCAAGCATTACTCATAGAAGTAAGTGGTACAGTATTTATAGAGGATAATTTGACAATATTTGCCAAAAGTACAAATGCATTTACCATCTGATGCATTAATATCACCATTAAAAATTTACCCTGAATAAGTGGCAGGAGGAAGATTACTCCTGGGCAATCTCCAGGGACATGGCAGTGGTACTGTCCTTTCTAGCCCTTTACCACACAGAGCCACAGCATGGTGAAACGGAGTTGCCATGCCCTGGTGATTCCCTAAGGCTCTGCTCCACACAATTTATAGATACCTTTTCTACAACAGGCCACGCTACCAAGACAGGGAGTCAAACAGGTCTACCTTATACACAGAAACAAATACAGGGAGGTTGCCAAATTGAGGAGACAAAGAAATATGGACCACATGAAAGAACAGAATAAAACTCCAGGAAAATAACTATACGAAATGGAGATAAGCAATCTATTCATGCAGAATTCAAAACACTGGTTTTCAGGATGCTTAAAGAAATCACTGAGTGCTGCAAAAGCATAAAAAAGATCCAGGCAAAAATGAAGGTTGCATTAAGTGAAATAAAAGAAGTCTGTCCTGGCTGGTGGGCTCAGTGGATTGAGCATTGGCTTGTGAACCAAAGAGTTGCTGGCTCAATTCCCAGTCAGGGCACATACCTGGGTTGCATACTAGGTTCCCAGTTGGGGCTCCTGAGAGACAACCACACACTTACGTTCCTATATCCCTTTCTTCCTCCCTTTCCCTCTCTCTGAGTGTAACAAAATCTTAAAAAAAAAAAAAAAAAAAAAAAAAAAGAAATCAAGAATAGTATTCAATTAGAACAGGAAGAAGAAAAAAATAATTAAAAAAAAAAAAAGAATAGATTAAGGAGCCTCTGGGACATCTCCAAAAACATACCAACATCCAAATCACAGAAGTGCCACAAGGAGAAGAGGAAGAACAATAATTGAAAACTTGTTTAAAAAAAAATAATGAAAGAAAACTTCCCTAATTTGGTGGGGAAAAAAATAGACATACAAGTCTAGGAAACACAGAGTCCCAGTCAAGTTGGACCCAAAGAGGCCACACCAAGACACATCATAATTAAAATGCCAAAAGTTAAAGAGAAAGAGAGAATCTTAAGTGTAGTATGGGAAAAGCAGAGAGTTACCAAAGACTTACCAGTTGATTTCTCAAAAGAAACTTTGTAGGCAAGAAGGAACTGGCAAGAGGTATTCAAAGTGATAAAAAACAAGGACCTACAACCTAGACTACTCTATCCAGCAAAGCTATCATTTAGAATGGAAGGGCAGATTAAGTGCTTCCCAGACAAGGTAAGGTTAAAGGTGTTCATCAGTACTAAGCCATTATTATATGAAATGTTAAAGGGAACTATATTAAGACAAAGAAGATCAAAATTATGGACATTTAAAAGGCAACAAACTCACAACTATCAACAACTGAATCTAAAGAACTAAGCAAACAAGAACAGAAACAGAATCATAGATATGGAGATCATTTGGAAGGTTATCAGCTTCGGGGAGGAGGAAGAACAGGGAAAAAGGTGCAGAGATTAAGAAGCATAAATTGGTAGGTACAAAACAGGGATGTTAAGAACTGTATAGGAAATGGAGTAGCCAAAGAACTTATATGCATGACCCATGGACATGAACTAAAGGAGGGGGAGATTGTTGAAAGGAATGGGGGTACTGGGCAGAAGGTGACAAAGTGGGAAAAACTGGGACTGCTATAATAACATAATCAATAAAATGTACTCTAAAAAATGTACCTTGCAGAGATACAAAATACCACATGTGGAAAGCTATTCACTGTAACATTATTGGTTTATTAAAATATTGACATAAATTCTGTAATACATGCACATTAGTAGTACATTCAGACATAAGGATGGGAATGTTCTGCGTCTCAATAAAGATCTCCAGTATATCTCAGGAGAAAGTGTTAACATATGTAACAGAGTAAATATGTTATCTTTGTATAAGATAAAATGTGTGTTTTCTTGTCTATGCTTAAATAGATGGTATTAAGACAAAGAAGAAATTTATAAACTTTTTCTGTAGGAGGTGGTGTGGGTAGCGAATAGGAATGGAAATGGGAATCACTAGGTTAGAAAACACTCTTTTGTATTGTTTTGTATATATTATCTACTCAAAATAAACTATGTAGAAATACTCTTCCTCCATAACACTGTCATGAACATTTACAAATTGCACTAAAGGATGTGAGATACGATAGTGAATTATTGGGGGAAGGGGGGTCAATGCTGCTGGCAGTAAACTCAGTGGGAATACTGCCATAACAAGGAAGATTAATTAAAAATTCCAGTCCTGTAATTCAGGTTCTCAACAGATCTGCATTATCCTTTGCTAAAAGGCCACTGTCAGAGGACAGAAAAAGCATTGTAGAAAAATCAGAAGCTAAAGAAAAATATAGCATAAAACATAATATTCACTAAGAAGTCTAATACAAAGATAATCATTGCTAACATTTTGGAATATTTCTATAGTTTCTGGTTCCCTCTGTTCTTTTTCATAAAGAATAAATATTTGATACATAATATTAAATATGCTGACATTAAACATAGTATCTGGGCTAATGAATACTCTAGAATAAACATTGTAGAAATTTTCACAGACTGTAAAAAGAGGCTTGGCTCTTTCTCCACATCATCATTCAAAACCTTTTATTAGGTAACTACAGTGAACTGTGCATGGCGCAGCAACTGGGACCACAGGGCTAAGCAGGTAACACCACGCTCCCCTTCAAACTGTTTCAGTCTGTCGCTGAGATTCTCAAATTTTGGGCCTCAAGACCACTTTATACTTTCAAATTTTGAGGACCCTAAGCACTTTAATTTATGAGGGTAATAGCTATCATCTTAAACTTTAAAACAAACAAAAAATTAAAGTATTTAATTTAATGAGTACTAGACTCATAATGTGTTAAATAGCATCTTTGAAAACACAACACTTTCTGAAGCGAAGGTGAGAAAAATGCCCTTTTATTATTACTTTTTTTAACATTTTGCAAATCTTTTAAATATAAGTCAAAAGAAGAAAGCCTAACAGTATGGGATTTCCTCAAAAAACGAAAAATGGCACTGCCTTTCGATCCATTTCACTGCTAGGATTATACCCAAAGAATCCTGAAATACCAATTCAGACGAACCTATGGACCCCATGTTCACAGCAGCACTATTTACAATAGCCAAGTGCTGAAAACAGACTAAGTACTCATCAGTAGATGAATGGATCAAAAAACTGGTATATTTCCATAATGGAATACTATGCTGCAGAAAGAACGAAGGAACTCCTTTCATAACAGCATAGATAGAACTGGAGAGCATTATGCTTAGTGAATAAGCCAGGTGGCAAAAGATAAATACCATATGATCTCACCAAATACAGGAAACGAATGAACAAAACAAACAAGCAAAATAGAACCAGAGGCATGGAAACAACAGACTGACAGAAATCAGAGGGGAAGATGGAGGGGTAGAAGAAGGATTTACTCATGAAACTAGTATAAATGATCCATGAACATGAGCAACAGGGTGGGGATTGACTGTGGGAGAGGAAATGGAGTGGGCTGGTCAGGGGAAGGCAAAGAGGGAAAAATGGGACAACTGTAATAGAACAACAATAAATTAATTTAAAAAAAGAATAAGAAAGCTTGATTTTCATATCTATTACAGCATTCAACTTGCTGCAAAATGTGATTTGGTTGAAATCTATGAAGGAAAAAATAGATACACACCTAGAAAACGAAAGAGTATTTCAATAGTATTTTCAGATATTTGAGAAAATTTTCCTTTATGTTATATCAAATCTCAGTAATGGTAGTTTCTTGAGGTTAGTTACTACCTGAAAACATTATCAAAAAAAATTTCATATTCTGTTGTGTGAAAATCCTAAGAGTGTGTGTGTGTGTGTGTGTGTGTTTAAAGAAAGAGGGAAAGGGAAGGATAAATCCAGGGAGAGAAGGGAGAAACATAGATATGAGAGAGAACAATTGATCAGTTGCCTCTTGCATGTGCCCTAAGCTGGGACCGAACCCACAACCAAGGCACGTGCCCTGACCTGGGACCAAGCCCACAACCCAGGCACGCATCCTTACCAGGAATCGAATCAGCCATCCTTCAGTTCATGGAATAACAGCCAACCAACCAAGCAGCAGCCAGGGCTGTCTGGTACTTTGAGCAGATGTTTTACCCATGCATGATTTTTGTGACAGCATGCACTGGTCATTCAGAAATTATTGATTCACTAAGTAATATAGATCTTTAAACATTGGTACCTTTCATTATTCAATACTTAAAAAATCAGATTCATTAATTCCTTCACAAGTGTCAATGTCACACCAGTAGATGCAAGTTTTATAAAAATTCTAATTTTTACTTAGAAACCAATTTTTTTTTTTTTTTAGAAACCAATTTTTTTCACTGACAATAAATACTGTTAGTTGTTTGCCTTGAGTGACAAGTTTACTCCACTGATTTTTGAGAATGTATGCAAAATACTCAAGCTTGGATGATCACAGATTTTTAGTCATTTCTTTTTTAGTAAAAGTGGTGTTTCACAAAAAAGGCAGCTTGTTCATTGAATTTATTCATTCAAGTCCTTTGCACATAGATCCCATTTCATCACAAAGAATGTCAATACACACATTGAATTACATAGAACAAATGTTTTAAACCATGAAATTTGATCTGTGTATTCCAACACCTGAACTGTCTAGAAAACATTTTTAAGGTTGTTAAAAATTAAAAATTTACCAAAACTCATCTGAAAGATAATTTCTTCTGCAAATGTGAATATGAAGGTGAAAAAAAAATCTTGATAGTTCAAGATTACAAAGCTTTTAAAATGTAATTTCAGCATTATAAAAATAATTTCAAAAGCCACATTCCCTATAGTATTGCTACTTGATTGAAATCAGTGGAGTCAGGAAGCAGTATTTATTTCAATGAATCTACTAGTCCTGACTTTCTAAGAATAAATGCTATTTTAGGATAAAACATAGAATATTCAGCATCTAGCTCTCGCATTGTTAGCCGCTGATCTTTGTTGATTGCCACCTATACACGTTCAGCATGCTCAGGCGTTCTGCTTGCTGTAGGTCTTCAAGAATGTCGACCATTTTCAACAGATTCTTCACCTTCTTTGAAGTGTTTGTTGCCACACTCATTGCATCATCCCAGAAAGCCTCCTGAATCATCCAGATAGTTTCCGAGGAGGAACATTCAAGCTTAATGAAAAATTTGCTTTGGTTTCGTTGCTCTACTCACTCAGTCATTTTGAATGTGACGACCACATAGTATACATGCTCACTCAACAGAACCTACCTGCCCCCATGACTGGTATAGTGAAGCCAGCACTGTTCATACGTGCACATGCCAGTCCACTCTCCCTGACTGCCAAGTTACATCAGTGTCATGGAAACTATTCTCATTATATTAACAATGGCTGGACTTTTTCCAGACAGGCCTCATATGCTAAGCAATTTCCTATACCTGCATCCCTATGATAAAGTTTACTTCATAAGTTAGACACGGTAAGAAGTAAACAACAGCTACTAATAAAAGAGATTAATTACAACAATATATTGTAGTAAAAGTTATGTAAATAGCTTTGGAGCCATTATTAAGTAAAATAAGGGTTACTTGAACAGATGCAGTGATACCACAACAGTGGATCTAATAACTGCGATGGCTACTACATGACTAATGGGGGAGAAACTTAGTATAGAGCATGAATACACTGAGCAAAGGGGCAGCTCATGCCGTAAGAGGGGTAAAGTGGGATGGATGGTGGGAGATCTCATCACATTAGTCAGAATGACACAATATAAAACTTATGAATTGTTTATTTCTGGAATTTTTCATTAAATATTTTTGAAGTATGCTTACCATGGATAACAGAAACTGTGGAAAGTAAAACCACAGATAAAAAGGGACTACTACAGTACCTATGTGACTATAAATTGATAGAGCTAGTCTGGCCAGCAATACAGTACCTATTTAAATGTAAAAACTTTCATCGGCATTCTACTTCTTTACATATATTTTATGAACTTGTGTACTATAAAGCATATAAATTACCCTTACTGCAATAATTATGGAAAAAATTGGAAACCTAGGAAAATAGGTTATTTGTGGTACGTCAACATTATGGAATACTATTTCAGCTATTAAGATGGATACAGAGACAGCAATAGTTTTCAGACTTGAATGTGCGTTAAAATTCACCTGGTGAGCTAGGTAAAATACCCACTGCCTTGGACCCCCAGAGATTCTGAAATTATGTTCAAAAGTCTTCACTTTTAATAATGCAAAAGATTTCGATAAAGGTCACTCTGAAAAACATTGGACTGTAAATGAGGGAAGAAATTTTGAGAATAATATGTATTTTATAATTATATTTATGTTTTTTATAGATGTTATTTATAGATTTTAGATACAGAGGAAAGGAGAAAGGGAGAGAGGGGGAGAAGGAGAGGAAGGAAGAGAGAGAGACACACCCAATGTCAATTTGTTGTTCCATTTATTCTTTGGTTGATTCTTGCATGAGTCCTGACAGGGATCAATCCACAACCTAGGTATGTGTCCTGACCAAGGGCAAAGTTCGCAAAATTAACATTTCAAGATGAAAATCTAAACAACTGAGCTACGTGGCCAGGGTCACATTTATGCTTTAAAATAATATTTGTATATTTAAATACGGGTGATGTACACATAAAAGTAAATTTGTGGGAAAAGTCAGAGATCACAATGGTGATCTCTGAGGCAGGGAATTACCTATTTTGGGATGGATAAGTAAGAGGATTGTTGCAGTTTATGAATTTCTGTAGTATTCTTCTGGTATCAGGAATATACTTATGTATTAAATATATAATGTTATAAAAATACAACATAAAAGATAGAATTATCATCTAAAAACCTGACAAGCTGGTGGCATTTCTTAATTACTTTTTGACTACATTTAAGACATTCCTTTTTATTTCACTCATGTTTATGCATGCCTCCATGTATTATCTCAGGAGTACAGTAAGGGTTCACAATGAGAGTATTGCTTCTTCACAAAATCAGCCTCATTCTCCTGACTAACTTATACTTAAGGAAAAATTCTCAGGGATGAGGTTTGGCACTGTTACCACAAAAGCAATGGTTAGTCAGGGAAGATAAATGTGGGTAGCAAGAAACTGTTTCCTGCTGTGGTTTCTCAGTGGTTGAAAACTGATGGGCAGAATAAATGAGTCATGGTGACATTCGGGAGCATGCACGGCCTGGCTTATTTGGTCACTAGGCCTGGCTGTGAGGGGTGAGGGCTAAAGGCTTCAAGTGGGAATAAAGTTGACATAGTATCTAGTAAATGGAACATTAGAGGGCATGTATTATTACCACATGCTATCGTGGCATGAAACTAATTAGACAGTAATTACACACTATATATAGATTTCTTGGTAACAAGAAAACAGTTCTACTGTATATAATTTACATTTTGATATTACAACATTAATTAAAACACAAATAGCTACATCATTAACATATTATATTAATGTATGAGTCATAAAATATCTTATTGATAGGTAATGAGTTTAGCCTAAATTATTCTTAATAGCTTTATAGAATTAAATTATTTCATCTCCAACTTAAGTTCTGACTCTCCTAAGTGAAATGACAGCAACTAGCCTACCCCCAGCAATATTTTACAGGATCAGCTTTATAGCTAGAAGAGGAAAATAAACAATTATGTTTTTCACCTAATTTTATAGATACAGGTGCTCTCCCATCAACCTTCTTTTAAAAATTTCTATTACTTTTCCACAAAACTTTTAATTTCCACCAGGTTTATGCTTTTGATTATCCAATTTACTACAAGTAAATTACTCTGATCAACAACTGGATAATTTTATCCCATGTTTCAAAAACTTCTACCTCCAAAATCAATCCATCCAGAAAGCCTTCTCTGACTTTAAGAATAGTAGAAATTGCAGTTTGTACCACAGGCAATTTTCATTGTTCAAGAAAAATTTTCCTTTTGTGTTTATTTAGCAGTGCCTTCATACATGGCAATTGCATTTTCTCAACTAAAACCCAGGATAAATGAATCTGAGCCAAATTATTTTTTTCAACAAATGATTTTTTCCCAACTCACGAGCTTTTATAAATATTTAACTTGAAAACATTAAATGTTATATAATCAATTGACTATACAGATGAGAATAACAATATATGCAATTAAAACTGTCCTAGAAAATGACTAACGACGTTCAAAAACACATGCCCAAACTGAATCTGGAGATACTCTGATTAACTGTTACCATTGTGGAGAGAGGAAGACAGCTATCCTTCTACAGTAGTTAACAGCTCAGGATAGAAATTTTGTTGACATTTTTTTTTTTTTTTTTTCATATTGAGATTTATATTTTTATTTGTTTTTTTTTTCTTTTAATTTTATTGTTGTTGTATTACATCCATCCTTTTTTCTCCCCTCTGTCCCCCTCCCCACCCACCCTTTCCCCCCAAAGTCAACCCCACCTGTTGTCCATGTCCATGGTTCCTTTATACTAGGTTCTTGTCTAAGCTGCTCCCCTTCTTTGCCTCTGCCTCCCCCGTCCCCCCTACCCCTTTCCTCCTGTCCACTGCAGGCCTATTCCTTGTATTCATACACTTGGTTCTGTTTTGCTTGTTGTTAGTTTTGCTCATTATTGTCCCGTAATGGGTGAGAACATATGATACCTGTCCTTTACTGACTGGCTTATTTCACTAAGCATAATATTCTCCAGTTCCATCCATGTTGTTGCAAAGGGTACAAGTTCCTTCTTTCTTTCTGCCATATAGAATTCCATTGTGTAAATGTACCAAAGTTTTTTGATCCAATCATCCACCGATGGGCACTTAGGCTGTTTCCAGCACCTGGCTATTGTAAATAGTGGCATTTTACACTATTTGTTAAGCTCATTTGCCAAAAGAAAGGTGAAGCTATATTCTTTATGGGAAAACAAGAGGTCAGAAAAGATGGCATGTCTTTACCTCTAAGACATCCAACCTGTGTAAGATGACAAAGCTGGTACTCATTGTCAATAAGTGTACCTGCCAGGAATGCTCCTCCCTGCCCCATGCTTTGAGCAGTAGACTGACTACATGCTTGGCAAAGAAAGAGAAGTTGAAAATACATCAACAGATTTATATTCCCTTGGACTTTTCCCACCAAATTAAATAGATTAATTGATGGGCAAATAATTTGCCTTATTCAAGTTGAAGATACAGGGCATATTTTAGGAATAAACTATTACAGAACAGTCCCACAGATAATAAACCCTAATATAGGGTTAGCGCACCAATAGGTTGCATGGGTAATAGAGGAAAACAACAAAAAACTAAAAAACCAAGGCTAACAATATCCAAATATTCTGATGGTTAAAATTTTCCCAAGTAGAGCATATTAATCTAGAGATAGAACATGAGACAGGAGCACTAAATCAATACTTCCATGTGAATTACTGTAAACTGATTGTAAAACAAAAATTTTAAGTTATTAAAAATGTAGTAGGTAGCCAATATTCCTACCCAGACTTTTAAATTAGAATAAAAATCTTTTGTTGCAAAACAAAGAAAATCTAAAATTTAGACCTTGAATATACTGGGAGAAAAACACAAAATACATACTCCAAGGAGAAAGAGCTCTTCATTATACTTGTATCCTATCAAAGACATTCAATATTTTTTACTTTGCATTTTACATAAAATGCACATTTTATAACAAATCTCTATGCCAATGATCTGTGTTAATAATGTCTTCAGCCATAGCTTTAGTAAAATTTGTACTCCTAATATAGTGTTAATCTGTCTTAGCTACAGTGGCCATTACGTTTTTTTCTTACCAATTTGTAGACAAAATTTGATCACCTATATGTTTCAGAGAAATGATTACGTATTCCTATGCAATATTTAATGTATCATGACTAGATAATACTTTGGAACAAATAATATACATTGCTTAGTACTTTTTATTTTATTTCAAGTGTACTCATGAAGACTTACCTGATATAGGTCTTTTTGAGGCAAAGGCAGGGATAGTTCTTCATACACAGGTGGTGGTTTATGTGTGGGTGGAAGGTCAATCCTGCATTAAAGAGATTAAAACAATGTGACAGCCACATTTAGCAAAAATAAAAAAGAGAAGGAAAAAAATAATCAGAGATCTCTCAACTTTTGAGGATATTTTCCTCATACTAACATTTATATGTTAGTGTACATTATATATTTAATTTAGTTCTTACATTTCCACTAACCTATCACAGATGTAAAATAAACTGGCTTTAAAGGTTCCAATGTTTAAGATAATCTAACAAATGCATATTTAAAGAAGTAACTCAAATAGAAGCATTTAAAAAAAATAATTACTAAGCCAGTAATACAGTGCATGACCAATTTATTTACATATTGCACATTTTTACATCTAAATGTGCCTATCAGTATTTTAAAGACAGTAAACATGTGCAATGGAAGGCACCTTCCTCTAAAGAGTCATAAAAGTGATTTAAAAGATGGTATCTTAAAATGATAATGAATAAAAGTTTAAATTGCATCTGCTAATATTCCAAAAACAAATTTTCAAAAGCATGGCCACTTTTATAATATTTACTGGGCATATTAGTATTTTTAATCTACAGACCATTACAAATCTTGTAATCAGAAATAAACAAAGATCAGTGGATAAGGCACTAGCCTGTGAACCCAAAGGTTGCTGGTTTGATTCCCAGCCAGGGCACATAACCAGGTTGCAAGCCAGGTCTCCAGCCAGGTCTGTAGCTGGAGGCAGGTGAAAGGAAACATACAGTGATATTTCTCTCCCTTTCTCCCTTCCTCATTCTCTGGAAATAATAAATAAAATCTTAAAAAAAAAAAAAGAAAAGAAAAGAAAAAAGAAGAAATAAAGAGAGCATTACACCCGTGAGATGCATTTTTTAATATGCATTAGATATGACCTAATCTATTAAAAATCTAGTATTTTCATGCTTTTTAAACATTGTTAAATTACAACAAAAATACAATATACCTTGTAGCTCTCTGCATTTTAAAAAACAATTTTTATATATTCTCATACTTTTGAAGATCAAAGGTAAGTAATTTTCAGTATTTATAATTAATAAGCCAAACAAAAATGTTACCTATATTAAAGGATAAAGAGAATGAATACTAGAGAGGACAAAGTAACTATGAATTCTCTGTGGCACAGTGGATAAGGTGCTGTGAACTCAAAAGGTTGCTGGTTTGATTCCACAGCCAGAGCACATAATCAGGATGCAAGCCAGGTCTCCAGCCAGATCCGCAGCTGGAGGCAGGTGAAAGGCAACTATACATTGATGTCCCTGTCTCTTTCTCTCTGCCACTCTCCCTTCCCCTCGCTCTAGAAAAATGATGGATAAAATCTTTAAAAAAAATAAAAATAGAATGGGTGGGTGGGGAGGGGGACAGAGAGGAGCAAAAAGGGGATGGATGTTAATACAACAACAATAAAATTTTAAAAAGATAAATAAAAAATAAAATATAAAAAATAAAAAAAAATATAGAATTCAAACAAAAAATAAAATGGTTACATGGGTTTACTAGTCTATTAGTAAATTATGTTTTTGAAATGATAGAAAATCCTGAGATAATCTGGAACTAAGATGAAGTGAAACCACATACTAGTCACTACTGAAATTCTAAGGAACTCATCTTACACAAATTGAACTGAAATAGTACAAGTCTTCTTATTTAAATTAACTACTTCCTTTCATCTAAGGAAAATCTCAGTAACTTCATAGCTCCAAGGTGCCTTAGGCCATTTAGGTGAGAAAACTGAGGCTCATGAATGTCATGTGGCTTATTAATGGTCATACCATGAATTTGATCATGACAAAGCTGAGACTAACTCCCAGGTGTCTTCAGTGCAAAATGATCAGTGCTTTAACTGTGACGGATTACAGACGTGTACAAAGTATTTAAAATTCAGAAAAAAATACAATTTTGAGAGTCAGCCTTACATCCTAAAATACTGTAATTACTACAAAATAATGCTATATAGAACTTGAGTCCACAAACAATATTATCTCCTCTTGCTTTCAGCACAACCATGTGACGTAAGTAGGACAAAAATTATTCATATTTCACAGATGAATCAACAAAGCTGTTGATGGAATTAAATGAAATGGGATGTTCATTTTTTGATTCTACAGCAAGGTGCAATTTCTGCTTTGTAATGAATTCTATCTCAATGATTAGGGCAAAACACTGCTTTCTCAAATAAAAAAGATGCTCCTTTTTTTTTTTTAAAAGATTTCATTTATTACCTTCAGAGAGGGGGGAAGGGAGAGAGGCAGAGAGGGAAAGAGACGTCAATGTATGGTTGCCTTTCACCTTCCTTCAGCTACGAATCTGGCTGGAGACCTGGCTTGCAACCTGATTATGTGCCCTGGCTGGGGAATTAAACCAGCAACCTTTTGAGTTCACAGGCCAGCACCTTATCCACTGTGCCACCAGCCAGGGCTGAATTCTATTTATTTAAAATACTATTTATTGCCCACATTAAGAAGTGTATTAGACCACAGAGAATTTACAGTTACTTTGTCCTCTCTAGTGTTCATTCTCTTCATCCTTTAATATAGGTAACATTTTTGTTTGGCTTATTAATTATAAATACTGAAAATTACTACCTTTGATCTTCAAAAGTATGAGAACATATAAAAATTGTTTTTTAAAATGCAGAGAGCTACAAGGTATTGTATTTTGGTTGTAATTTAACAATGTTTAAAAAGCATGAAAATACTAGATTTTTAATAGATTAGGTCATATCTAATGCATATTAATAAAAAAATGCATCTCAGGGTGTAATGGTCTCATTATTTTTTTCTTTTTCTTTTTTAAAGATTTTATTTATTATTTCCAGAGAGCGAGGAAGGGAGAAAGGGAGAGAAACATCAATGTATGTTGCCTTTCTTCTGTCTCCAGCCAGGAACCTGGTGGGAGACCTGGCTTGCAATCTGATCATGTGCCCTGGCTGGGAATCGAACCATTGAACTTCGCAGGCTGGTGCCTTATCCACTGTGCTACCAGCCAGGGCAAGATGTTCATTTTTAATTAACCAAAACCAAAATTCTTTGAGGAAAAAAGCTTTAAAACTCTACGTATTTAGTAACTTGCTTGTTAAAAGTTAAGTTATAGCTATACATAAGGCAGGCAGGCATATACAATCTGAAAAAGCAATTAAACTTTCAAGATTTCTTTTTAATATCTTTCAAACACTTTATCAAACATATTTTTCTTCAGAAGACAGGACAATAGTGTCATTAACTTGTCATTTGGAAATGTGTCTAATGTACTGTGGGTAAAAGGATATTGAATATATTTAGTCTCCAGCAGCCTTTGACAGTTTACTTACCAAATTGTGACCTGAGGCATTCTGATAAAACCATGGTCAACCTACGAAGCTGTAACATTATCTGTACTTTCATCCCTGTCACTTTACATATGAGTATCTATAAAGATGGACACATATTGAATATGTACAGTTGAACAAACATGCAAAAAAGTTACCTACACTTTGTCCATATAGGATGGTCTCTTTTTTCGAGAAGTCAGCAGCACAACCACAAAGACAGCAATGATGAGAAGGGCAAGGACAGCTCCCATTACGGCTCCAGCGATGGCTATGGAAGAGGTCTGCTTAAATGGGATGTCTGTAAGGTAACAAAAATTCAAACAATTTTAGAGTTCTTGAATTTGTGTATCCTAACGTCTACAATGTGCAAGTACTATTAGATGAAGTATGTCATCTAATAACAAGCTTAGAGGACTCCTAAACTTGATTCACTATTTTTGTAACATTATGCTAATGCCCTTATTGCTTTTAAGACGTCACCTTAATACTCCAGCTTTGCTTTCTGGAGTTACAAAAAGAATATCCCAGTTAGATATCAACAAATGAATCCATTTTTAATGGGCAAGAATATTTGGAGGATAAAAGATAAAGGATAAAAAGTTTTAAGTTCTTATTCTAAAAGTTGATTAAAAGTATTCTTTTAACAGTTAACCAACAAGATAATTTACCATTTTATTCTATTTAAATATAAAAGATATTCTGTTAACCAAATATAAAAGCAAAACATCAACCAAAAAAATCCCAGGTTTGATAGTCAAAAAGCAACACTGTAATAAAAAATTAAAAATAGTATTAAAATAGTACTATATCATTTCCATTAATTCATGCATGTCTAATAAAAAGTAGCCCTGGCTGGTGGCACAGTGGATAAGGCACCAGCCCTCAAACCCAAAGGTCACTGGTATGATTTCCAGCCAGAGCACATAACCAGGTTGCAAGCCAGGTCTCCAACTGGGTCTGTAGCTGGAGGCAGGTGAAAGGCAACCATACATTGATGTCTCCCTTCCTCTCTGCCTCTCTCTCTAAAAATAATATCTTTTCAAAATAATGGTTTAAAAAGTACACATGTGTTTCTATTATAAAATGAAAAATTTTCCCTATTACTTACCTATAGACACACTATATCATTTCTGAATACCAATTTCTTTTCCACCCTTCACCCCAAACTTAGTAAGATTTAAAATACATATTTAGCAGTTAGCATTTCACATTTCTTAAAATTAAGCCATCCTACTTTAACTCCCAAATAAACAATTTACTAAAATTATTATTATATATAATTAGGAATGACAAAACCATCAATCATTAATGTTCATTATTTTGCCAATTTTAGCCACATTAATTCTAATAGCCAAAGTTTGTTACAAAGTATCTTTAATATACATTTTATCTTTCCAACCAGTAAAATATTTAAGCTAACATTCTCTAAATGAAAATATTTCAGTTCTTAAATGAAATATTCTGCCCAAGAGCATTCATTCAATGAGTAGTAAGGAACACAGAGAGAGTATAATAAAGCTAGGTTGGGGTAGGACAGAAGACCCTACCCTCATGCCCTTAATGGAATAAAATGGTTTTTTTTTTTTTTTTTGCAACATCTAAAGTATATACTCTTTCTGGGTCCTCTATTTGGTAATGCAGAGCTCTTAGTTTTCCGTTAATGTAACATTCACATATACTCTTCACAGGGATCCATATGTGACAACTTTAAATGGAATTAAAACACTATCAGTATCACAAGGTTTTACCTACTCACCTTCATAGTGGTCCACAGACATACTTTGAACTGTTTTTATTAAAATGTGAATCATGTGGTGCTTTACATTACTAAAAAGATTGCTTTCTCTTCAACTGTTAAAATATCTTTGGCAAGCTAAAAGAATAAATCCTGGATTTATTAATGGGTCATTTTATTATTAAAATCTCACATCAGTGAGCGCCAAGTAACCCATTTTAATAACATTTCAAACACTGAACAGAATCCAAAGATAGTAAAATATACAATTATTTTAAATATATAACCGGTTCAATCATTCAGGATGCTACCCCTGCTAATAGATGCCTGATTTATCTTCCTATTGTTGCTCACTTCTCTACCCTCCCCCCCTATCAACATCCACGTATATGCCAGATGAGAGAGATTTAAAACCCACACCAGTCATGTATTCTTCTGCCCTTGCAAATGTAAGAGAATTGGAATGACTTGTTTAATCTTCTATTCTATACTATCACTTTTCCACCACAAAATTAAAGCTTTGTATTCAGTTATTAACAACAGGCCAATGGAAACCTATTAAAGTTATGGTATCAAGTGTATCTGACCAGCATCATAAACCTTGGCATTGGCACAAATAAAAAATCTCGATGCGTCAAGTATGCTTGTTACCTATTCCACACTAGTTATTCTAAAGGTTTACCCTTGATGAAAACTTTTTTTTTTTCCTAAGGGATAAAGCAGACCTGACTTTTGTCCAAGTATACTGAATTTAACTATTTTATTTTGATGATAATGAAGTCAATAGTGTACTTATAGTAAAGCCTTCTGAAATTATTTTTCAAAAACTTAGGTTAGCCCTGGCGGGTATGAGTCAGTTGGTTGGGTGATGTCCCACAGACTGAAAGGCTACAGGTTTGATTCCTGGTCAGGGCACATGCCTAGGGTGCTGGGCCTGACCCCAGCTGGGGCACATACAACAAACAGGCAATTGACCAATGTTTCTCATAACAATGCTTTTCTCCCTTCCTCCCTCCTTTCCCCTCTCTAAAATCAAAACAAAGAAAAATGTTTAAGAAGCCCTGGCTGGTGGCACAGTAGATAAGGCGCCAGCCCTTGAACCAAAAGGTTGCTGGTTCGATTCTCCAGCCAGGGCACATAATCAGGTTGCAAGCCAAGTCTCCAGCCAGATCCATAGCTGAAGGCAGGTGAAAGGCAACCATACATTAGAGGGGATGTTTCTCTCCCTCTCTGCCTCTCTCCCTACCCCTCTCTCTAGAAGTAATAAATAAAATCTTAGAAGAAAAAGAAAAATGTTTAAGAAACCTCAGGTTATTCTTTTAATATCAGTACAAATTAAGATTCTCAATGTAGATTATAGATTCAAACTTCATATCTCCTCCAAGACAGGCTTTCATTTAATCTTAACAGTATTAATTTATATTGCTTTGTAAGTACTAAAATAAAATCATACTGTTAATATCCTACGTAATTACTGACTGAATATATACTATTTTTAATATCTTTAAGTAATTCTTAAGTCTAAATAGATACAATTTTCTAAATATTTAAATTATAGTCAACTTATCCAATTCTGTTCCATTCATTAGCTTTACCATTTTTGGCTTTTGAATTCTTTAACTGACAGCTGACTGTTATGTATGCTGTGGCCCTTCCTCTTATAATTTGACCCAATTTATTTCACCTGTTTCCATTTACTCTTTATTTATATTTATCCTCTCTTGTCTGCCACAACTCTTCTGAGTATCAGAAGAGGTGGAAGTAATGAATTGCACAAATGGATAGAAAGCTATCTGTTTACCAATTGGATAATCTACTGCATATAGTAAATTAGGTTAAATATATATATATATACAGATGAGATGTGTCATATTTCCACTTTTGATTCTAATTGAGGAAAAAGTATATAAAAAAGGGGAATTAGCAGATGAAATGCAAAGGAAGAGCTGAAATTTCCTGCATTCAAGTCAAAACAATTTTGGTGAAAATTTAGAATTTAACCCTAGCACTGCCTCCCCGACATCCCTGCCCACACACACACACAAAACAAAAACCAACTATATATAGATGCTATATTCCAACAAAAATAACTACATTGAAAAAAATTAAGCAAATATATAAAAATGTGACCTTTTAAAAAATTGAGCTAGTTTACTGAGTGAACAACATGAATATTACAATCACCCAAAGAAATATCTACTAAACCTAAGTCTATGCTTACAAGTAGCAGAAAACATAAAAAGATAGTTTTAAAGTATTTAGCATTGCTGGCTGCTACATGTATCTCTCATAAGAGCTTTCTGCCATCACAGCAGCTATTATTAATCCACATACATTGGGAACCCACTTCCACAAACAGAAAAAGGGCATTCCCTAACACAACAAGTGAATAGCTCAAAATTAAAAAAATATCTACATCTTACAAGAAAAATGTTCAAAAATGAGTTCCAAATCAATGAAAAAAGCTAACAGGTATAAAAAATAACTTTCATTATTTTTTGAAAGAGTATATACATGATATATAATAAACTTGTTTGTCTTTATTACAAATAAAAAAGTATGTGAAAACCATTCAAACATGTGCTCACGTAATTCACATCTGAAACTGAGGCATGCCAATATTAAATAAAAATGAAGTACTATTCTATACACAAAAATACTTGTTTACACCAATTTGCTAAAACCATTTAAAATAGGTGTGTATAGAAATCTAGTCTCTTTTGGCACTTACATTCAAATACTCAGTTCTAAAAATTAAAACATTGAAGTTTAGTTTTTCCTTACTGATTCCCTTCACCAAAACTTCAGTGATACCATTACAATTCAGAGGCAAGCACGATACCCTACAAACTTATCTTCCGCCTTAATATAAATCACTTTATTGCCCATTTTTCTGTGTAAATAATTCCATCTTTTTATTTTCAATAGCCTTTTAAAATACTTATCTAATATGACATCCAAGTCTTTATATCCATTGAAATATTAATCTCACTACTTTTTAATAAAAGTTCTCCATTTGGGTCAGGTCAGTCTCCTCAGGCAAACACCCAACAGATTATCTATGGTAACCTAACACATATCAGGCCTTATGCAAAGTGCTTGGAATGCAAGAATGAGTTTTACAAAGCTGGGTCACAGAATCCATTAATATATTTTCCAATGAAGTATGTATAGAGAACTTATCACTTATCTTAAAAAAAAAGCATTTGTATAAAAATAAATGTTGTACTAGTATATATGGATGGGCACTGGTCCCTTCGTAAAAAATGTATCCTCAAACTATACCAAAAAAAAAATTAAAGAAGCGGGGAAGACTCCTAAACTCTTTTTATGAGGCCAGTATTGTCCTGATTCCCAAACCAGGTCAAATCCAACAAAGAAAGAAATTACAGGCCAATACTGCTGATGAATATAGATGCTAAAATCCTCAACAAAATATTGGCAAACTGGATCCAGCAATACATTAAAAAGATCACACACAATGATCAAGTGGGATTCATCCCAGGGATTCAAGGATGGTATAATTTTTGCAAATCAGTAAGTGTAATACATCACATAAACAAAATGAAAGACAAAAATCACATGACAATATCAATAGATGCTGAAAAAGCATTTGATAAAGTAGAGCACCTATTCAAGATAAAAACACTCCAAGTGGGAACAGAGGGAGCATACCTGAACAAAATAAAGGCCATATATGAGAAACCTATGGCCAACATTATACTCAATGGGCAAAAACTAAAAGCTTTCCAAACCCTAAGATATGGAACAAGACAAGGCTGTCCACTTTCTCCATTTCTATTCAACAGTGATTTAGAAGTTCTAGCCATAGCAATCAGACAAGAAAAAGGAATCAAAGGCATCCAAATTGGAAAGGAGTAAGTCAAACTGCCATTATTTGCAGATGACATGATAGTGTACATACAAAACATGACAGACTCCATCAATTAACTATTCCACCTAATAAGCAAATTTAGCAAAACAGCTGGATATAAAGCAGGTATTCAGAAATCAAAGGCACTTTTGTATACCAACATGAAGCATCAGAGATAGAAACTTAAAAACAAATCCCATTTATTGTAGCAACAAGAAAAATAAAGTATTTAGGAATAAACTTAAGGAGGTAAAAGACTTGCACTCGGAAAACTACAAAACACTGAATAAAGAAATTAAGGAAGATACAAATGAATGGAAGCATATACCATGTTCACAGATGGGAAGATTTAACATCATTAAAATGTGCGTAGTACCCAATGCAATCTATAGATTCAATGTAATCTCTATTAAAATACCAGTGATATATTTCACAGATTTAGAATATTTCAAAAGTTTATATGAAATAAAAAATGACCCAGAATAGCCTCAGCAATTTTAAGGGGAAGAAAAAAAAAAGTAGAAGGGATCACAATAACTGTTCTAACTATATTATAAAGTTATTGTAATCAAAAAGTCTGGCACTGGCATAAGAACAGACATATAGATCAATGGAACTGAATAGCCCAGAAATAAACCCATGTCTCTATAATCAATCAATAGTTGAGAAAGGGGACAGAAGCGTTAAATGGAGTAACAAATATCTTCTTTAACACAGTGTTGGGAAAACTAGACATGGGCATGAAAAAATTAAAAAAAAAAAAACAACCCATCAACTTATGCCATACACCAGAATAAACTCAAAATGGGTAAGACTTAAACATAAGCCAAGACACCATAAAGTCCTAAGGGAAAACAGGAAAAATAATTTCAAGTATCCACAAAGCATTATTTTTGGTGATACCATCTTCTAGGACAAGGGAAATAAAGGAACAAATAAACAAATGGGACTATATCAAATTAAAAGCTGCTGTACAGCTGAGAAAAGATCAGCAAAATGAAAAGGGAGCCAATCCTAAGGGAGAACATATTTGCCAATGATACCTCAGATAAGGATCTGAGCTCCAAAATATACCAAGAACTCATATGACTCAATACCAAGACAACCCAATTTAAAAAAAGGCAAAGGACTGGAACATACAATTACACTTCTGCAAGGACATAAAAGGCCCATAGGCATGCTCAACATCACTAGCCATCAGATATGCAAATTAAAACAACGAGATACCACCTCACACAAGTCAGAATGGCCATCGTTAACAAATCAAACAAGTGCTGGCGAGGGTGTGGAGAAAAGGGAATCCTAGTGTACTATTGGTGGGAACATATCCACTATGAAAAACAGTATTGAATTTCCCCCCAAACTTAAAATCAAACTGCCTTTTGAGTCAGCAATTCCACTGTTAGGATTATACCCCAGGAATCCTGAATCACCAAATTAAAAGAACCTATGCACCCCTATGTTCATAGCAATGTTATTTATAATAGCCAAGTGCTGAAAACAGCCTAAATGTCCATCAGTAAACAAACTGGTACAGTGACATAACGAAATACTTTGCAGCATAAAGAAAGAACTCTTACCTTTCATGACAGCATGGATGAAACTGGAGCGTATTATGCTAAGTGAAATAAGCCAGGCAGCAAAAGACAAAAACCATTATGATCTCATCTAATGTACTCTTAAGTACAAACAAATCAGCAAAATATAACCAGAGGCATGGAAGCAAGGAAAAGACTGACAGTGACCAGAGGAGAGGAGGGGGTAAGGGAAAAGGGAGGAAAGAAGGGGAAGGGTCTAGTCAAGGAACATGTATAAATGACCTACAGACACGGATAACAGGGTGGGAGTGCTGGGAGCATGGCAGGGGAGAGAAACTGGGGAAGTTGTGGGATGACTATAAAAGAACAATTTAAAAAAAGGTAAAAATGGGAATAAAATCAGATGCCTTAAAAAATTGTAGAGGAGGAAATAACACAGTTGTCCTGTATGACAAGTGACCATCTCATACATGGACCAATGAGGGTATCACTGCTAATCCACGTTATATATTAGTAAGCATTTATTCCTAGTAAATATCATTCTTCCAAAGAATTGGCAGAATGGTAATAACCCAATAATATAGGCATGAGTAACAACAAAAAAACAAAAAATTGTCAATGCAAGTATGTTACTCTTAATACACAAACTTTATGAGACGTATTATGAAGTAAAATCATGGCAATCTAATCAGATATGGCAAGTCAACAAAAAAAATTAAATACATTAGACCAAATAAAGTTAAAATTTACATTTACTCTAACAATAAGTCATCATATGCTAGAACAGTAGTTTACGTGAAGGGTGAGTTTCCTCTGATTAGCAAAAATACTGAAAAACCAAACATCCTGACCATGAAGACAAGTTCTAAACAGTAGTTGGAATGAAAACTGTTGAGGTCCCCAACAATATATTTCCTTTCATTTGAGAAAAATGTTAATTTTTAATATGGAGTTTCCCAATATTACTGAATTAGTGAAACAAATTAATATTTTTAACTTATTTCACCAGATGTTAAAACTTCCATTTCTAAGTATTTTATAATGCAGAGAGCAAACTCTGCAGTAGCACATACATAGTTTATAAATTTAATATACGTACTAGGAGTACATACTAATTTTTAACCAATAGGTTTAAGTTCTGAAGACCACTGATCTAGAAAATATAGGTAAAAAATTAAATAAATCCCTGGCTGGTGGCACAGTGGATAAGGTGCCAGCCTGTGAACCCAAAGGTCGCAGGTTCAATTCCCCAGCCAGGGCACATAACTAGGTTGCAAGCCAGGTCTCCAGTCAAATCTGTGGCTGGAGACAGGTGAAACGCAACCATACATTGATGTCTCTCTCCCTCTCTGCCTCTCTCCCTTCCCTTCTTAAAAAAATAAATAAATAAATAAATAAAATGTGAAGATATGGAAAAGGACATAAAAGTTGACATAGAAAATGGCGACAGTTATTAATTCTGAAGGGGGAAGGAATTTCATAAAGCTATCATTGGAACTGGACCTTGAATATTAACTATTTCCCAGGGTTGAAAAGGGAAGAATGTGAACTTTAGGTAAAAGAAACATGGACCTAACTACCCAGACATCAAACGACACTGTCATGGTAAAAGGACAGTTAACAGATAGAGATATTAAGTAGAGTCAGTTTACTCTATCTAGACTTTGAATATCATATATTAGCAGTTATATGATAATATATGATAATTTTTGCTAATAGCAAAAGAAAAGCAGTTATTATATGCCTGTTATGTAGAACAACATACCATTACCACCACTGAAGAAAATCTTGCCTCCCAAAATTAAATCTTAATCTTATCAAGACTTTAGATCTCCAGAAAACAGAGAGGTCCAATTGGTACAATCCAAACTGGGAAACTATAGGACAAGTGAAGTCATTTCTTCAGCAAATAAATTTTAAGAAAAAAAGAGGAAACATGCGAAGAACAGGTTAAAAGCCATTTCAACCAATCACAATACATGGATATGTGCATACTAATTAAAACTGAAAAAACATGTGATTAGAAATCTGAACACTCATTGGACATAGTAAATATTTTTGGTATAATAATGACTTTGTGGTCATTTCTTCCTAATGTTATCTTTTAAAGCTACACACTGATAAATTTACAGATGAAACAGTGGCAGGGAAATTATATGGGTAGGAGTTTAGAAGAAACAAAACTGGCCATGAATTGATAATAACTGAAGCAGGTACATGAAGGTTCAATTTATTATTCTATCCTACTTTTGTATAATTTTCCATAAAAGAATTATTTTTTAAAGTAGGCAGAGGACTATATGTCTAGTTACCTTTGACTTTCCAATCAACCATCCCTCCAAGATTGGTTTTCCATGAGATATTTCACATAATCAAGACTGTAAAATTAGGTATCAAGTACATATAGAAGTTACCATGTATGTAAGCAAATGAGGCCTTGAATTAACCTCATTTTAGGATTGTTTGTATTTTATGGTTACTTTATTAAAATCACTTTTTCATTCTCTTCATCCATAGCACTCTGCCAGAAAAAACAAACAAAAAAATAGCCAGCAGGTATTACCTGAAAGGCAAGTAAAATAAAATATCTCAAAATTAAATCAAGTTGTATCCATCTAAATTGAAATGAACATAAATAATACCAAGATTCAAGAAAAGAAATAATCCCTAAGGGTATATACAACAAAAGCTTTTGTAAGCTATGTCTGGTTTCAAGCTCTTGATAGAAATTTATCACTATTCAACTTAAGAAAAAAGTACAGCTCATTGGAATATAATAGAAAGCATTTTAAAAACATAAAGTTGTGTATTGTGTATACTATTTTAAAGATTCATGCATGAATTTTTATTAATATAAAACTAAACTTAATCTAGTCAAAATGTTATTAAAAAATGCTGCTTGCTCTAAAATAACTGAACGTTCAGAAAAATGATTATAATTTTAAGTGAATGGTGGAAAATAGGAAGGTGATTACAATTAGCAACATTGGCATTTCAAACGAAAGGAGCTCACAAACAGTAAGTGAAAAACACAAAATGCCAACTTAAAAATACTTTATTAAATGTTAATTCCAAATTGAAAGTCAATCTATAAAATTTGATTTATATCAAAGTTACAGCAAAAACATTTAAAAATTATTAGACCTAAGGAGACAAGATAATTTATGATTGTGGAAAATGTATTCATGATGCATACATATGTAATGGGGATTAAATGATTAATTAAATGCAACGTTTATAATGGCTAACATACCAATTTAGATGTCCCCTGAACTTTAACTGTATCCTTAACCTGATCATCTTATTTGGGAAGAGACACAGATTTCTAAAAACCACAAAACATCACTGAAGAAAAGCTAGGTCTCGGTCTCTATCTCTCCCCCTTCCTCCCTCCCTCTATCTCTGTCTCTAGCAAACAGCATTTTAAGGACAAAGACAGTAATACAGAGCCAAAAATAAGCTTGTTATAGAAATATGCTTCTAAAGAATTATCTTTAAAAAACTTTTATTTAAATATTGGCTGTATGGCTACTGGGGTTAACACCTGATAAGTAACATGGCAAAAAAAAAAAACAAGAAAAAATTACTGGTAACAAATTAAAATTCAATCCAAACCAAATATACTAAAAATTTGAGAAAGAAGCTTCTTATATAGATACATTTCTAATAAGTAAACAAGAAATAATTTATAAATCAATCCCCTATTAGAATTAAAAATAGGGATACTTCCTTTCTTATATTTTAAATTGATTACTTCTACTTATAACCATTTCTTACTTGTTCATATACTTTGTCTTTACCAAAAGCAAAATCAAACTCAAATCAGATGTTTGCACATTTAAAATTGTTACATTTGCTCAGTTTTTGCACTTAAATAGTTTTTCCCAAAGCCCCTTATGCTAAACATTTAGCCAACATTATCTTTATAAAACTTTCCAATATATGGCTATCAGAAGCAATTTAGAATAAATAGAACTTAATATGCTAATGATTTAACATCAGACTTATTATAAATAGAAACCTTTAGGCACATGGTAAAATATTAAAACTTTACACTACAAAGTACGTTACAAACATCATTTTTAAATCTGACCCCTAGCCTATTAATGTTTTAATGTATTTTAATTTAAAAAAGGCAGAAAAATGAATTGCATATAGAACTATTTTAGACAGTGTGAAAGAAAAACCTAAACTGAATGTAAAAGTGAAAAATCAGGTTAAACTATGAAAGAAATATAAACATGGTCAAAATAGTATCTTTCATCTTTTCGGAGTAGGATTTTAATACTTATCTATCAATTAGCTGTGCACATCACTAATCTTCAAAAATTAAACAAAAATTTTTATTTCATACTACTCATGTTCACAAACAAGTCTCTATGTACAGTAAACATACGTAAAGCTTTAATAAATAGAGCAATGTTTCAGAAAGTCTTAAGTACTAGTGCCAGATTCTTAAAATTTTGATATCTTTTAGCTTGACAAATGATTTAGATTAAAGATACAGAAATGTATCAAATATGCACTTATAGTTTTTCATGTATCTTCTCCAGCCTAAAACAAAAGAAACAAAAGCCCTAACTGCACAATGGCCACAACGTAAATGCAAGTTCGTACTAAGTAGGTAGTTTTTATTTTTGAAATATATATATTTTTAAAGATTTTATTTATTATTTTGAGAGAGAGGGGAAGGGAGAGAGAGAGAGGGGGAGAGAGACATCAATATATGGTGCCGCCTTTCGGCTGCCTCCAACTACAGACCTGGCTGGAGACCTGGCTTGCAACCTGATTATGTGCCCTGGCTGGGTATCAAACTAGCAACCTTTGGGTTCACAGGCTGGTGCCAGTCCAGTGAGGCATCAGCCAGAGCTGAAATATAGTTCTTAAAATACATCACTAATTTCCTTCAGATTACACTGAAATTGAGATTAATACAATATTGTAAATGTGATTGCTCAGATTAACATAGTATTACAAAGTATTTTTCTGAAGATGAAATTTGTTTAAAAATGCCACAAATTTACATCATCCATGGTAAGAAAAGTCAGCCTCCTCTTTCTTGTAGCCTATCATTGCGGAGACTTAAATTTTAAAAAAGTCACTTCAATCTGAGTATTATCAAAAAAGTTTTTCTTCCACTGATTTGGACCAAATAGATTTAATATTTGTATATTGGTGGTTAACATTTAAAACTAGGTATCTTTAACAAGATAATCAGTGAACTGAACTGTATCCTTAACTATATTACAGTTTTATACTATGTTTGGGAAAAGAAGTAGGTTTTTAATCTTCAGAAAATACTGATAGTTAAAAATAAAGAAAACTAGATTATAATCACTTAGAATGAAGCCTTAATAACTACTTGCAAAATTTTTGAACATGTTCAAGCTTTGTCTTATGAACCCCCTTTTTTTTAGTTTGACAGCATCAGAAAAGGGTATTGGGTGGTAAAAAGAAAAAGGACCTATTTTGTTTTTTTATTAACAAAATAATTTATTTAATTTTTGATTCTCCTACTAACTTCCACTTCAGTTCCCTGGCAAAACAGCTAAGGCAATTCTATACAGTCCTTTGTTTTCAAATGAATCATCAATAGAAATAAAACATATTCTTTGGGCTTCAAAATAGTTGTCATTATTACAATTTTGTAGAACTCCACAGTAGAAGCAATTTAATTACCTCATAAAGAAAATCCACATTTGAAAATTTTGTAACATTTTTGTCAAAAGATACATTTCTGGAAGGAATATACGTAATGAATTATATAACAAAAATAAAATAATAAAACCTCATGTTTCCAGTTTTAATTGGGAAAACAAATTTTGAAACATATACATACATTAAAGGAGGAAAAAGAAGATGGTTTACCAATATCAATTAGCAAGAGTTAATAATTGATTTTATAATTCAGATTTTTCTGGTTGAATCTCAAGTTTCCAAGTTTATCTAAAATCTTTTTCTGTATAATTACCCGTTTGAACAACATCAATATTAAATGGCTGAAACAACATGGTCTAGAAAATTCTTTGTATAGATTCTTGGCTGAAACATCTCAGTATTAAAACTGGCATTCCAGTGACAGATTTCCCATGTTTATCCATATACTGAAATGTCCCTTCTGTACTATACTTAACTGTGTACCATATTTTCATTATTATTTTTATATTTAGGACATAAAGCATCAAAACAAAACTACCACTTACTTGTACCAAAATCCATGTTCACATGACTACATAAGAATTGTCCTCCAGAGATGAAAAACACTGTAATAACTATGATGTTTAAAAGGCATGTTTTATTACTCATGTATGTAGTCTGGCCAAAAATATTGAGCAACTAATTATGCTCCTCCACATACCAGGTTCACTGAGTTTACTACCACAGTTTTAGTGCAACAAAATATCTTTGAAAAGCCACTCTACAGTTATTATGGCAAGGCTCATTAAAATGCAGAGGTAAAGATTCCATTTGTAGAGAAAGTTAGAAAATAATATTTGAAAAGAAAAGCTGTTTCATTAGAATGAATTTTTCTGTCTACTAAAAATACATATAAACATTTCTTGAATTAGTCAATTATGATGAAGTATATCATTTAGTGGTGATAAATTTTGAGAGGTATATTTAACAACCATTATAATTGAGATTATAATCTTAGGTAAACATTTAATACACAATGCCAAGGTAGTGCCCCCCAACCATTTTTAAAAACTTTTGTACCAAAAAAGTCATACATTGAATGTTGACATTTCTTCTTACCTGTGTGCCTTAGACCAATAAAGTACTCTGCATTAAAATTTAAATCTCGAGACAGTAGTACAGCATTGAAAAAAATTGTAAAGCAGCTCAGATACACTGAACCCAGATTTTACATTTTCATCTGTCAAATTAGAATATAAAAAGCAAGCTTGAAAATCAAGGTGAAAAAGCTTATTCTTCCTCAAGAAAAAGTATGAACAACCTGAAAATGATCAACTAGTATGAATGAAACATTGTACATAGTTTAGTCACATTTAGTGGTTGCTAAACATACCACTCCCTCCTGGAAATTACGGAACCATCTACATGTGAAACTAAATCATCTTCATTTTCGTCATAATGTTCATCATTGACGAAATGCATTCCCATTTTTAGATCTTCATAATAATCCATTGGTCTTTCAAACCTACTGAGATTTTCTACATTGTTCCATTGTGTTTTTTCAGGCTCTTCTAAATAGTCTTTCCGTATTAGATTGTTCACTGGGTTTTTGTTTTCTTTTTTTACGCTGTCTGGGTAAGAATCAAGCTCATCTTGCTGAAGGACATCTATCTGAGATTCCTTTTGCATATCTGATGGTGGAATGTAGTTCTTGGCAAAGTAGTCTCCACGAAACGTCCGTCTTCTCCTGTACCAGAATATTCCAGCCAAAACACTTAGAAGTATTATGAAGAGAGCCCCACCCACTACACTAGCAATGATCGTGCCAATAGTATCATCCTTAAGTGTTGCCAAAGTTGATAATGGGAAAGGCAATTTTTTTACGTCTTTTGTTAGATCTTCGATGTCAGCAGTTGAAGGATGCCACTGAACTGTAGGCTGAAGAGTGGTAGTAGTAGTAGTAGGAGGATCTAATGGAAACAGTAAAGATAGACAAGACACAGAAAGGCAAAGAATGTCAATGAAGGCAGCTTTAGCAGCAAGTTGAAAAGACAGCACAGTTAATGAATATATATTCATAGTAACAATAGTTTTTCATTCTTAATTTAAGATTAGAATGTAATGTCACTTACATATTTTTTAAAGTAACAAAACTGACATTCAATTACCAATAAAGAAATAAAAATTGATGGTGTAAATCCTAAATTATTCCATTCATGTTTAAGTGTAATATTATACTCAAAGAAATATGTTTTGTTGTTGTTGTTGTTATTTTAATGAACAGCATTACTTCAGTGTCCTATATATAGCTGGCTTTAGAGTTTTCATATCAAAAATTAAATGAAGTAATTCAAATGTACATTTTAGCCAGTAGCACAAGAAAATAATGAAAAAAAATTAATGTTTTCTTATGTCCATTTACCTAATATAGTTTATTTTTATAAGATCTGAACTTATCTATAAAAGAATGAAAAACTATAGAATCGTGTTAAGTGGTCATAGTATAAGCTGTTGGTTTAATAATTCTCTCAAAAATATTTTCCTTAAATAAAGAGAACTCTTCAATTTTTTAAAAGGACATATACAGTACATACCATTATTTAGTAATTAAAAAATAAAAAGCATATTTAAACTGTATTAGCCACATTGGCTATTATCAAATGGGGACTAACAAACAACATAAAGATAAACTGTAAAATGTTATAAAAAATTCATTATCATGTTCATACGTGATGGGTAAAATATCTGAACATTTAGGAAATTGAGGGATTTCAACCACATCTGCAAAATTTAATGTCACGTTGCTATAGGATGGAGTCTCAAAAAGAGTAGCTAATATTTTAGAGAGAACATTCTAGTAATACTGAAATATTAGATGCAAATGGTCCTGTGTACTGCCATTAGAACACAGAGGAAACAGCTATTAACATTAAAAAGCAACTAAACATAAACAGTAAAAATTAAAGACTGGTTAATTATCAATTAGGTGGTATTTGTAGGTCATGTTACACAAAATGTTTTAGAGTTTGAAGGAAGAATGATATAAAAAATTCTTGAATTTCTTCATTGATAAAAATAAATGACCCAAATGGTAATCTCCTGTAATTAATTTTTAAATGAGTGGTACTGACAGAGATTTTTAAAAAATGGTTGTTAGAAAAATACTAAATCTACATGGGATAAGTTATTCTAAAATTATAAGCTAAAGAAAAATACTTACTGAAACAGGTTTCATCACGGAATGCCATATGTATAGAATGTGGTAAAAATTTAGCAAGTACAGTATAAAATTGAAAGTACAGTATAACTAATTTCCTATGAGTGTAAACCAACATAACAGGCAATCTTGTCAAGTACCTTGAAGTGAATAATAGGTATCATATTATATGTAAGTGAATCAAGGAAGTTTTAATTTATGAGAATATATTCACTAGTTGAACAAATTTAATCTTAAAAAATTGTGAAATTGCAAGATCATTTCTTCTATTAACGTAATAAAGCCTCATATAATCCAACTTCACATAACCAGCTATTAAAGAAATTAAAATTCTAAAACTTAATCATCTGTAAGACATCTCATATATTTTCTGATGCGAGAGGTCTACTGGAAAAAAATCAAGTTTTAAGTTTCAAGTGTCATCTTTACAATAACTTCTACATAAAAAGTATTACAATAAACTAACATCAACATCTTTAAACAAAAGTACAAATTACCTATTTATAATTCATAAATTTTTGTGAACATATTTAAAAAGTTTTGGTCATTCTAATGAAATGCTATTTCTTAAGTGTGTATACCAGAGTTCTCACCAAGTATAGGGTATGTAACAACATTTTTGCTAAGTGTTCTGAAAAACAACCAACAATTGCTGACATTTTCCATTTCTACTTGCACTATTTTTAATGCAAACACAGATAGGTATCTAACTCTGAATTCACAAATTACAGCTTTCACAAACAGCTAACTTAAAAAAAAAAGTGCCCCCAAAATACCGGCTTAAAAATCTTGTTATTTAGCCCTGGTTGGTGTGGCTCAGTGGATTGAGCACCAGCCTGAGAACCAAAATGTCACTGGTTCAATTCCCAGTCAGGGCACACAACCAGGTTGCAAGCCAGGTCTCCAGCTAGGTTCATTGCTGGAAGCAGGTGAAAGGCAACCATACATTGACGTTTCTCTCCCTCTCTTCCTCCCACCCTTCCCCTTTCTCTTAAAATAAAAAATTTTTTAAAATCTTGTTTAATTTTGTCAGTGGTTCTAGCAATTTTTTAGCTTACCCTCCCCTCTTTGCCAGTGTTAAAAATAGCATAGCTTGACTATTAATACAATTGTATAAAAGTGGGATTAAAGTTGATATTTTATTACTTTGTATTTTTAAGCAATGACATTGACAATACATTTAAGACATTTATTCAGTTTCTAATTCTTGCTCTCCTCCAAGATAGTTATACAGTGAAAGTCACAATTCATGTAAGGAGGCAGGAAGATTAGCATTTTGTAATCATCAATAGGCACTTATTTATCATGATTTAAAATCCTTCCCAACAGCATTTTTTACTTTTTTTTTTCAGTCAGACATTACTTTTTGATATTCTTTGCTCAACATATGATAAATGAACACATAACAATTTCCACAAACTAGACTGATTTCTCCACACCTAAATAAAGAACTTCTTACCAAATTAATGAGTTCTGCCAAATAGGAAAACAAACAGTCCAGTAAGGCCTCTGTAGCTATAAAGTATATTTTAGCATAATAATTACTATGAAAGAAAATAAATTGATTTCTTTTTCTTTTAAACTTTCTATGAATTATTTAGGTAAACAAAATCTATGAATTTTAAATAAAGTTTAAGGGTTGCTAAGAATATGGACTTAAGTTTTATAATAAATATGTCTGGATCCTAAAATCAGTAAAATTTGACATTCAAGATTTGCATGGAAATATACTTTCAGTTAGGCATGAGAGAACTTAATGATATGTAAAAATTTACATTCCTATTCTCAGAGAGAAGTAAGAGATTTCAGGGAAAAAAAATACCAAAAACAACTACAAAAATACAATTTCCAACAGTCAGTTAGTATGGGACAAAAAGCCATTGTAAGAATTGCAGTCAAATATTGCAGTCTTGGATCAACCACCTCTTGTCTAAAATCTTGTGCTTACCAATGAGAAAATGTATAATAAAATTATAAACAATTTTTCTCTCAAAAATATGTATTAAAGGAAGGTCTTATGACTGGAGGCTTTTGATATTTTAAATAACTTCTAAAAATTATAAATATCAATTTAGATACAGAGGCAAAAGTTTTTTCAATGAAAAAGATGAACTGTTTGATGAGTTACTCTGTGTGAATATGACCTTTTACTCTGATGAAAGCCTACTAGACTTTATTCATCACTTTGGAAAGGCAATAGTTTATCTAGGATACTTGTTACATATACGCCAAGAAGCTTATGAAGGATTGAATGGTTTGTTGATTTTAATCCTCAAACAAGAATATATGTTCATTGATTTTAGAGAGAGGAAGGGGAAAAAGAGGAGGGGGTGTGGAGAGGGAGAGGAAGAGAGAGAGAGAAACATTAATCAGTCGCCTCCTGTATGCACCCTGATGAGGGATCAAACCCACAACCTTTAGGTGTATGGCACAACACTTCAACCAAGCCACCTGGTCAAGGTAGTCTTTGAAGATTTAAATAAACTCAGCATAGTTTACTATATTAAACACAGCAAAGATATGTAAAGTCTAATTCCTGATGATTACTTAAGAAAAACCATCTCATATAATTCGATTTTTTAAGGTAAGTCCTTAGTGGCAATTAACTGGTTTGTCAAAAAAAGTTACATAGAATTAGATTCTGGATTTTTAATTCTTTACTAATTGCTTCCTTCTCAAATTTATTCATGCATGCATGCAAAAAAAAAAAAAAAAAAAAAAAGTTCACTGAACACCTACTATGTGCTAAACATGATTGCAAATGATGAAAATATACTACTAAATATTATTGCAAATGATGAAAATATAGTAGTGATTAAAGCAGACAAAAATTCCTCTTAGGATTTATGTTCTAGTTGAGGTGAAAAGAGACAAGCATATAAATAAAATATGCAGTATGTCACATGGCATTAAGTACTGTAAAGAAAAATAAGGCTCAGATGGAAGACTGTCACTAGTAAAAGAGGTAAGAAGAGAGAGGTTTCAGTTTTATATATCATTATGAAAGTAGTATTTTACTGAAGACCTAAAGGAAGTGAAAAGGAGCCATGAGGATATTTGAAGAGCATTCAAGATAGTGAAAACTGCAAGTACAAAGATTCTGATATAAAAATGCACTTGTTGTTTCCAAAGAACAGCAAGGGGGCCAGTGTGATTGACATGCATAGACCAAGAATTCCCCTGGCCTGACAGACTGAAGCCAAGTGAGCAAGGGATATAATAAGGAATGAGTTCAAAGAGATAATCTAGGACCAGAACATGCACAGAGTCTTCCAGGTCATTGTCAAAATTTCATTTCTATTGTGGATAAAAATTGAAAGTCCATGGAAAGTTTAAAAGACAGAAGTGGCATGATCTAACACGCTCTTTAAAAAGATCATTCAGGCCGCTGATTTGGAGACAGATTGAAAGTAGAAAGATTAAATGGCTGTTTTAATAGTTAAAAGAGTTGCTGATGGCTTGGACCAGAATATTGGAAGTGGAGAATTGTTAAGGTTCTGTGTATAATGTATTGAAGGTGACATCAATTTGTTGATGGATTGCGTGGGGTGTGAGAAAAAAATGAAATCAAGGATTACTACCAAGGATTAGGAGAAAGACTATTAGAGGATGAGATTTGATGGCAAGGAGCAGGAAAATGAACAGGACTTCAGTTTTTAATGTTAACTTGTAAATGCCTATTTACACATGCCTATTCACACTTCTACATAAGATTAATCATCAATAGGCAGTTGGACACACAAATCAGGACTACTAGGAATGCCAAAAGATATGAATTTAGGGTATCATCACTATAATCAGTATATGTAAGAATGCCCAAATGGAACTTTAATATTTAAATGATTACACCATTATAAGCACATTGAATCTAAGGCTTACAAGTAATATCTCACACCAAACTTTGTACAACAGAAACAAAAAGCAAGTAATCCTTGGATTGGTACATTTTACATTTTGTGCCTTTATTTACTTTTTATTAAAAAATCTCTAATGGAAGAAGGGGAGATTAGCATACTAATATCTAATCTTTTTTAGATTTCTACCAAAGTACTGCTGTTGGAAGAAGATAGCTTCGCATGTACATAGCTAGAAGCTGCCTGTGAAATTCATGCAAAATAAAAAGTCCCTATCATATGCCAGGCATTAACTAAGTGGTAAATAAAGAGAATACAAATTATTTAACTGTGAGGTTAGATAAGTAAACAAGCATACAACTACAAACTGATAATAATATGAGGGACTTTTCTTTGAGTGATCATACAAGTACTGAGAATATGACACAAAAGCAAGGTGAAAATTTCTCTAAAATCTCTAATTGATTTAGTTTTAGATTTGAACAGAAATGAAAATCTTAACTACCTATTACAGAATTACCATACAAACCTACATATCTCAAGGTTCTCTTCCTTTTGCCTTTCATTTCCCACATGTAAACAAGAAAACTGCTGCATTCTTAAAGGAGATGCTCAACAGTTTATATAATTCATATAAATAAGAATTTCATTGATAATTTATTATTTACAGCCACACCCAGGATATAATATTTGGTGAATATTCAAATTTATACTGTCAAATTAATAAAACATTTTCATAGTAAAACAAGTGAAATGTGAAAAATCTAAGTTATTAGTGATTTAAAGACTTAACAATAAAAGACATCTTAAATTTTATTTCATTAGCCCTGGCTGGTAGCACAGTGGATTACACCCCAGCCCATGAACCCAAAGGTCACTGATTTGATTCCCAGCCAAGGCACATAACCAGGTTGCAAGCCAGGTCTCCAGCCAGGTCCATAGCTGGAGGCAGGTGAAAGGCAACCATACATTGATGTCCCTCTCCCTCTCTGCCTCTCCCTCTTCCCCTCTCTCTGAAAATAATAAATAAAAAATCTTTAAAAATTTTTTTTATTTCATTAAAACATTTTCAGTCAAATTCCTGCGCTTCACCTCTCAGTAATCCAATATAGTATACTAACATACTGAGTGACAATGTTACTTAATAAACCAGGTCATCAGAATTGATATGTTATTTTATTTGTCAGACACTCATGTTCAGAGTAGCCACCAAACCAACCAATAAAAAACAAGTATTCATTCCTAGTGTTAAGACAAAAGAACCTAGAAAGGCACACACTACATATAAAAGTAAGAAATTTAGTATTGTTTAACTATAAATTGTTACATAGGCATTTTGACATTTCTTTAAGAAATGCCACTTGACACATGTATTTCAGATGGGGTTACTTTATTATATTTTTTAGATTATTTGTAAAATCTCAGACTGAGGAACCTATATCTTCACAAGTATAAACTACTACCATGATCACAGTGTTATTGTTATGACTGTCATTATAGGAATAATTCAAACAACCCATTTTGCAAGTAGATAGTAACTTACCTGAAATGTAGATGACCTTTTGATCACTTCTTTGACCAAGGGAATTAGTTACTTTACAGACATAAACACCAGAATAATTGATAGTCAGTGGATGGACAAAATGAAGAGTATTGTCTGAAGCCAATAAACCATCAGGCCATTGTCCGTCCAACCTAGATTTGAAAAACCAGGAAGTTACTTTATATATCCTCAGTCTCTATTCAGTGATAGCTGTTTAAATATGATATTAACTTTGAGATGTCAGTGAAAGAACCAGCATTCTATGAGTAAAATTCACTATGAAATGAAGTTTGTACTAAATTGTGAATTTTTATTTTAATAAAATTGAATAAAGTCCACTAAAATTTCTTTAGAAATATCAATTCATGTAAGTGTACCTAGGTCAACAAATTAGAATGGGACAGAGGAAGAGAAAAAATGATTTGATTTTAAAGAATTATATTCAGGAAACTGGAAAACTAGAAACATTTATTATTTACTAACATACTCATTATCAAAGGAATCACAATAATTATCTGAGTTATAAACTTACTCATGATATACCTACAATTTTCTAAATGAACTCATTTCATTTAAGTACAAGATCTATTTTAGCACTTTCTGTAGCATACTTAAAAGCACAATTTAATGCAAAACAAGTTTATACATGTGTCTTATCCAAAGATGGTTAGTTTCTAAACCACCAAGAAGGGTTTCTTATAAAATAATTTCATTTGTAAGATGGGCACATATGACAACAAAAACCAAGGCACCATTTGGTATCATAACTTTTTAAAAATGGTACCTATATGAAGAGGTCCTTTCTATGGTGGTGTATTACAGTGTATTACTAGAGACCACAATGAGAATACAATCTCATTCATTGCAATGGAATTAAGTATACCATTACACATCATTTTTCCATTCCTAGGATACAAAAAAACTCCACCAGTAAGCAGGTCTTTATTTTCAAACCAGCTTTAAAGGACATAGGTTATTTTTTCTTAAGATTAGAGGATAAAAATCAAGTAAACCAAGGCACTTAATTACTATAGTTTGAGTTAAGTAGATCTTCAAAACATTTCTTCACTCCTTCAACAGCCATCCACTATACTGTTTACCTTACTTTCCTCTGCTTGTGTTGCTGAGATGCAAAGCTAAATAAGATTTGATCTTTGCTTTCAATGATTTAAATGCACAGCAGGAGACCAACAACTAATTACAAAGAAAATAAAAACCAAAGAATAATACAAAGGTAGAACAAAGCAAATCAATACTGGAAAATAAGAGGGATGATTTCATTCTGTGATCCCAAGGACAGTAGGTAGAACAATCAGTAAAAATTTTTATAATTGCTAGTACTTTAATTTAGCAATGAAGAATAAAGATAAGAGTCTAGTGGTTAAAGAACAAAATCATCCAACTTCCTTCTTAAGAGAATTTTGGAAACATTTTTAGAAACATCTACACTTTCAAAAGGTAAACTCATTTTCTAAGAAGGTAAGAATAAATGCAAACTGTATCTTTCCAATGATCTCTACTTCGGACCTAAAATTCCAACTCCTTTAATTCTGAGATTTATAAAAATAGTCTTGTAATCCTTTAAATTGCTTATTCAAATAAACCGC
Source organism: Noctilio leporinus (assembly GCA_004026585.1). NCBI lineage: Eukaryota > Metazoa > Chordata > Mammalia > Chiroptera > Noctilionidae > Noctilio > Noctilio leporinus. The sequence goes on from PVIW01000826.1 coordinate 313,833, forward strand.
AGTCAGAGAAATCTAAAAATCGCATTGAGCTCCCAATAAATGGCATTCCAAGCACCTTTTATGCTCCTATATCCATAATCTATATTGTCTCTACCTTCACAAAAGCTCACTAAATTCTATTATGACTTCCTCAAAAAAGACATCTCCAAGTACAGACACTAGGATGAGAACTCAGAATTGTATGACTTTAAGAAATACCCTGTCACACATTTTAACCAATGACTGTTTCCCACATTTAAGAACATGTAAATAAAAAGACTTCTCCCATTTCTAAAACTATTATCTTTGCTTAAAGGCAACAGATTGATCAAATAACAAGTTTCCTTGCTCTCATAAAATCCCATCTCAAACAAGAGTAAAAAAATTAAAGCTATTAAATACTTATGAGGAGAATGAGAACAGGAGGTAGAATTCATAAGATATGATGCTTCAATAAACTTTTAGAAGACAGATAGACAGAACAATGTATGCTTGAAGCCAGTGTTTCTCAATCAGAAATGCCTTTTGTCTCCAGGGGACATCCAGCATGTCTGAAGACATTTTTGGTAGATGCAAACCTGGGATGTACAGGGATGGAGAGAAGGAAGTGGGAGGTGAGGTGCTACTAGTTCGACAGATGAGAGGTTAGGAATACTGCTAAGCACACTACAATTCAGAGTGCCTCCCACAAAAAAGATTTTTCCAAATCAAAATACCAACAGTGCCAGGTTGAAAGCTCTGCTTAGAAGTGCTTACAGGAGGCATGTGGATGACAAAGTAGCCAAACTGGTCCAAAGAACCCAAAATAGATTTGGAACTTAACTCATACTGCAGAAGGCCAGAATGAGGCAAAGGGCTAGAGATAAGAATAATAAAGTTGAAAACACAAGACAATAGTCTCCTCCCAACTGTTTACAGATACCAGGCATTTATGTTTAGGCAAAATAAACATGAATTCAATAAATAAACTCAATGACCATGAAAAAAAGATTCTCATCCTTCCACAGGTTACATCAGAAGCTTCCCCAGAGAAAATAACCACCTCTCTACCTGATCATTCTGTGTATAACCTACTAACAGAATAATTCCTGCTATGGAAAGCTTCCACTCAGCATTTTTGCTAAATGCATCCCTATGAAATGACTGGATGACTGAGAAAATTAGGGATTATCTACAAAATGAGTCAGGACACAAATGAAAAAAGAACTAGGAGAAAAAAAGGAGATAATATGTAGGGGGAAAGTCTGCAGAGGAAAAACTCTAGTATCTATCTCCAGGAAAAAGCAGTAAGATATCCATAAACTAAGAAAAGTAGGCTTTGCAAATGAACAGAGAGTAAGAAAATGCTCCTAGAAAATAAAAATATGTGCCAATATTTTTCATCAGTTGGGGAAAAATCAAGCCAATCTCCTAGAAAGAACAATAACATTATTTGAAAAATATGAAAGGATATTTAGTAAGCAATAAATATAAGTTCTAGTAAGAGCAAATAAAAAAGCAGGGGGAGTGAACAAAAACTAAGAAAATGATCCACAGTTGATAAATACAACTCTCTAGATTGAAGGGGTCTGTAAATATTGAGAAATCTGAATGAAAACCTTACTTTAGTAGTTTAAATTTTGTAACTAAAGATAATTAAAAATATTCAGATAGTAAGCTACAAAAGAAAAACAAGCAATCAATTATCAGCCTCAGGGACAATAGCTTTAGACAAGAGAAAACACAATTCCAGCATACTACTTAGCTCTCAGTAAACGTTTAGCTCTCATGAAGGGGCAAACAATAATCACAGAATTTAATTATAAGTAGCTTAATTTCATTAGAACTATGAAAAATAGGAATACGTATATGAGTATGTTCATGTGTGAAGGGATAGATACAAAATTCAATTTTTATCTATCATAATAAGAAGTGAACAGTGTTAAAAATTAGTAAATCAAGAAGTTGCAGTTTAAGACCTATAACAAGAACTACCAGCAGGCGTTGCTGAAATTGCTAGCTGTCTCTAAGGAATAGAACTGTGGGGAGTAGGAAGGTGGGGAGAAATGGACCAGGAGTACACTTAGAAACCCTTCATTGAATTTAATTTTCAACAATTACTATTACACTGATAAAAACTTCATGCATTTAAGAATACTTTTCACTTTTAAAATAAATTTAGAAGTATCTTATAGTAGTACCTGCTCCACACAGATTTGAAGGGTGGTGGATTTGCATCAGCATTACATTTGAGATTAACACCTTTTCTTCCTACAAACCAATTTCCATCGTAGCCTGTTACTGAAACCTCAGGAGCATCTATAAAATAAATGCATGACAGAACAGTTTATCTTTCATTAATAGTAAATATACAACAGTAGAGCATAAATTTAGAAAAATGGAAATTTTTCCTTTTCTCAATATATATAATCAATGTGAAAGATAGTACTAAATAAGTACTAGTTGACCAAATGAGTGCATGTCCAGTTCTAGTTATTATAAGCATTGAATAAGAATACTCAGAAACCTATGTTCACCAAACGCAAAATTTAAGAGTCTATTATGAAATATGTAAGAGCTATATGAACAAAGAAAACATATTAAATACTTAATTCAATAATGAATCATGGCATTTAAGTACAAAATCATCAAACAAAACTGTTTTTAATGAAATGTTTAATCTGAAAGGCAGTATCCCCAAAGAGATATCAAGTCAATTACAGGGATTAGATTCTCTATACTGCAATTAATTAATAAGCTATGGGCATGTAGCAATGTGACATAAACTTTCTAAGGCTATAGTCATTAACTCAAGTATAGTATCTAAAAACCTCAACTGTCCTAAAACATGAACACGCAACCATTCAATGTGCCCAAAGTCTTTTAGTATATGCACAATATAATTAGTTAAATGAACAATTATCCATGACTACCAGAAATATAAATTTATGACTTAAACTATAAAATCTAATACTAATCATTCATTTAATCATCATATGGTTTAGCTCCTAATAAGTGACAAGCATTGTTTTAGGTATTTGGTATACATATAGACACTGTATTCACCAAATTATATTTTAATGGTAATAAAAAAAGATGACGTTTAAAAACTAACTAAAACCTGTTATGAAAAAGAATAGGATGCTAAGAGAAAAGACATGAGGAAGGGCCCAATTTAGATTGGGGATATCATGAAAAACCTCCCTATGGAAGTAATATTTATACAAGATACAGGGACCCTCCATATTTCTGTGAGCTACACAGTAAGCTAGATAAACAGTGCATGGTCAGATGGGAAGTGACAACAAAATGAAGTCAGTCTTTAACTACACCAAGTAAAGTTTACAATAAAGTAGGAAAAGTAAACTCTTACTAAGCTATAATTACCTTAGAATTTACAAAAAGAAATGTCTACCTCTTATAAATGCCAAGAATTAACAAACATTTTTGAAACCAAATTGTTACTAAAAAATGTTGCTGAAAAGAACAGTATAGATATCTTTGAGTTTAATTTATTTTAAAAGGAAGAGAGGAAAGGTATAAAAGTATCCCCAAAGAATATCTCCAAATTTTGAAAGATAAATTTTGGATACAATTGGGACATGTTTTATAGGTCCCAACTGAAAAAAGGAAAAGGTCGTAAGTACTCTAAACAACATTTTATAAGCATGTCAATAAATCTAAATAATAATGATAAAGTATTAGAAAAAATATTTTTATATATTATAATTTTTAATATATTACAACAAAATAATATACATTAATACAAATTAAAGAAAATTTGTCATGATTAGACATTAAAAAATGAGAAAAGTATTAATAGTACTTATAATTAAGATCCAAATTTACAAGAAAAATGTTGAGTCTATAAAATCAAGGTAGAAAAGGAAAAAAAAATATTTAATTGGCTTCTCCAGAGAAGGAAGGAGGAAACAAGGTATTTGTATTCAAGAATACAATGGTAATAACATTCAAATAAGATTATCTTCTCAAGTTTAATCCTGTAAATGTTGGGAAAAAATATCCTTCAAATTAGCATTAGAAACTATAAAACCACGTATAATAAATATGTGTAATTTAAAACTCCATGTACCATACAAAAAAAAGAAAGAAAAAGAAAAACAGCACTCTTCACACATCTGTCTGCATTTATGATCTGTGCATGGATGCAAATGATTGTAGAACCTAAATACTTCTAATTTTATCCCTAGTCTGTTTCATTTTCACTTTCTTTGCTATAAACTACCTACACCATGTTTTTCTCTTGCTCAAATTTTAAAATACTACACAAAGAATGTAAATGAAAAAGTATACACACACACACAAACAAAAACATAACAGAGTACCGCATAACAAAAAAAAAAAAAAAACATAAGATGAGCCAGTTTTGAATCTTATCTATGATTATTTTCCCAATGATCATTTTAAAATTGTTTTACCCACATGAGAATCTTACAGAATGATCAATAAAACTGATAATATTTAAAGAATTTAATTTTCAAAATAATTTAAATGCATCTAGGAAGTAAAAGATTCTTACTGAAAAATAAAAACATCATGTGTACCATCAATAAAATGGTAAAAGCTAGAGTAGCTACAGTGAGGAAGTAGTTTGTCTCTAAGTATTGCACATTTTGAAGTATAAATTTCCACAATTCACTTAAGTCCAGCTTATTTTTAAGGTCTAAAATTGGATAATGTTAAATAATTAAGTTATAGAACTTTAAAATCACTGTCATCTTTATAAACTGATTTTTAAAAGTTCTGATTAAATGAAATCTCCATATTTTAAAAATTAAAGAAAAAATGTCAATAAAGAAAAACTGTAATAATTTCTGAATCCTAAATATTCAAACTAAAAATAGTTTAATACAGAATGATTTTAAAAGGAAGAAAATTAAAATGCATCACCATGTTACACCATTTACTTACACTGTATATCTAATATGAAAGAGTATCGGATGTCCTTTTCCAGGGCTGGGTGTTTTACAACACAAGTAATCCGCCTTCCTCTGGCAAATCTGGTCGGAAACAGCTTGTATTGGCTGACGATTGTGGCTGTTTCATTTGGAAAGGAAGTTGTAGTGGATTCCATTTCACCAAGATCACCTTCCCAGTTAATTTGTGCAACTGGTTTTCCAGTGGCTGCGATACAAATGGCTGCTACTGTTTCATTCCCTCCATCAATTAAAGAATCTGGCCCTTTTTTCAGGCTCACAGTGGGTTCAACTGTTCAAATTAAAAAAAAAAAAAAAAAAAGTTGTATTTCAATTAAGAATATATGTATATCCTTCCAAGCTGCATCTACACATATTTTTAAAAATTAGGAGTAACTGCATATAAAATCTACACACATATTTTTAAGTAATGTCAACATCAACTGGATTCTTGGAACAAGAGAAGATCATGAGTCAAGACAAGTAAGAAGCTGAGATTTTATATAACCATCATAAAGATGGCTCTCCTGGGAGAGATAGATTTTTCTTTATAGAGACAAATGAGTCCTTCCCCAAATTAGCATTATACAAAAAATTCATGTGAAATGGATCATACTTCTATCATGAAATTATATTATTTGTTACTTTATAGATTTTAATAGAGAATATTTCATTTTTATAGCAAAAATGTTTAAAGAAAATATAAAGTTACAAGAATAGAACCAACACTCTGGATGTGGAACAGCACTAATACTTATTCATTGGTATGTACATGCCATCTAAAAACTCCTCAGAAGGGAAATGTAACCTTAATGTTAAACACTTCCTATCTAAGGCCTTCAATTATCTTTGTATCTTCATTAAAAATTTTTATCTGATAAACACTACTAATCAGCTGTTTCCTAATTTTCTCCAACTCTGGAATAAGGCTTTATTCCAATTTCTAACCACCTGCCTGGTAATTTTGCCTATATAATTTCAAATATTTTTTTTAACATTTAATTTATTCTTTTCAGAGATGGGGGAAGAGAGAGAGGCAGAGGAAGAGAAACATCAAGATTTGGTTGGTTGCCTTTCATCTGCCTCCGGCTACGGACCTAGTTGGAGGCCTGGCTTGCAACCTGGTTATGTGCCCGGGCTGGGATTCGAACCAGCAACCTTTGGGTTCTCAGGCTGGCACCTATCCATTGAGCCACCAGCCATATAGTTTTAAACTTAATAAACCAAATAATGAACTATCATCCCACACTACCAATCCCTAACACGTTTTTCAAAGACATGCCCCTTTAAATTAATGGTAACATAATTGACTCAATCACCAAGGTTAAAGATTTGTTATTGTTCATACCACCCTTGTTTCTCATATCCAGTTACAAAGACCTGCTAGTTATTCCCTTATAATAGGCTTCCTTCTTCATTCAAGTGGCAAAAATTAGTGATTTTATTTCAAGTCTTCATGGTCTCATGGCTGAGGTAGTATGATTTCAAGACTTCATTTAAAATTCATCAAAAAAATACCAGACTGACCATCTTCAATCACACCACTTGCCACATTACTACCTAAATCAGATCTGAGTTAGTCATCCCCCAAAGAAAGGTGAGAAGGTGGTTTAGTAGTGTTTCTCAGATTTTTATTGTGCACAAAAATCACTTAGGGATCCTGATAAAATGTGGATTTATCACCTAGTAAGTCTGAGAGGGCTCTGAAATTCAGTATTTCTAACAAGTTCCCCAAGTGCTATCAATGCTGCTAGTTTATTAACCACACTTTAAAAGAGCAAGAACCTGAGAGGAGAAGGGAGATGAGAAGCACAACACTGTACACCTTCACATTTCTAGTAATTCCTCACCCTAACATTCAAGTTACTTTCATGTGTCCTTCTCTACCTTTCTAGCCTTTAATTCTTGTACTTTATATAAATCCTTTAAACAAGCAACAAATTATTTAGTGGTTCCACTACAGGTGTTCTCAACAGTGAGTAGTCTATCCCTCCTCCACCAGAGGACACTTGGCAAAACTGGAGATTCTAAGTTGTCACAACTGAGGGACTCTGACTAACATCTAATAGGGAGAGGCCATGGATGCTCCTAAACAATCTACAAAATGAACAGGATAGTTCATCATAACAAATTTCAGCCCCAAATTTCAAAAGTGCTAACTTTGAAGAAATTCTGCCCTGATGTAATTGTTTTCTGTCTGCCCTCTGCAGGCTCAGTTACTCTCTCTACACTTCTTTCCTGTTTGCCTACCCTACACCTATCCACCATTTGAGAATTGGCAATCATTTTTTTTCCTACAAAACATTTCTAACTACCTAGTTCACCAGCACATTCCTACAACCTACTTAAATAACATTAACAGTGAGACTGCTATAAACCAGTAACTCTTATATGCTTTAGGGAGATAATGTTAAATCGTACAGAGTTGCAGTCCTCCATGTATAGTGAAAAAAAAACAAACAAACAAAAAAAAAAACATTGAATAAAACAGTACGGTAACCACTACAATAAATACATGATCAAGATACAATGTCGAAAGAGAAAAAAGTGATCAAATTGTGTAAGGGTCAAGAATAGCCTCACAGCCCTGGCTGGTGGCATAGTGGATAAGGTGCCGGCCTGAGAACCCAAAGGTCACTGGTTCAATTCCCAGCCAGGGCACATAACCAGGTTGCAAGCCAGGTCTCCAGCCAGGTCTGTGGTTGGAGGCAGGTGAAAGACAACCATACATTGATATCTCTCTCCCTCTCTGCTTCTCTCCCTTTCCCTCTCTCTGGAAATAATAAATAAAATCTTTTAAAAAAAAAGAATAGCCTCACAAAGGATGTGGTTTGATGAAGAGTAGTTAAATAAAAGAATGTAGGAAGAGTTAAGAGAAAACTGAAAGCAATCCATGCAGAAGGACAAACACATGTGAAAACACAGACAGGTGTTAACAGAACTACAAATAATTTATGATTATAAAATTTGGGTTTTGGGGAGAGGCGGACCAAGAAATTAAACACATGAAGTTAAAACAAGTAGGCATGGTAAAATCATGATTAGTCTTATACAGGAAACAGTCTTGGGTGTTTAAAACCACTGAATATTGTAGGAATTTAGAAGAAATTCCTAAAATTTAAAGTAAAAACATTTATTCCCATGAGCTTGCTCTTCCGTATACAAACTATTCATTCATTATTTTCTTGACACAGAACTTTTTGTGACCTATTTTTTTTAATCCTGATGACCTGCATTAGATTTTTTTCAGGTATTTATACCTTACTTGCACCAATCAAAACCTTTCTCAAAAGCATCAATTTCATTAACGTAAATTGTATTTTCCCACAGCTCTTAGGATATTACATTAAACATATAAAGTCCACAAATGTTTAATTTAATTTCTATTTTTATATACTATGTCTCAACATGAAAAAAATATATAACAAATTTGAACAAAATTGCTTTCCTGCATTCAGGAGACCCTGAAATTATGGCATTAAGTATTAGGAGCTGCATACTTGTTTGGTTCTCTAAATGCAGACACTGAGACCAAGTGAGGAGGGCAAAAGGCTTATCAGGAACTAACATCTGGGAGAAGGGTGAAGAAAAAGGATTGAGTGGGGGCGGGGTAGGGGGGCAGTATGAGCACACTTGACAAAATCCATGACAGGTAAATTGGCAGATTTGGAGCAAATACTACCCCATTAAAGGAGTTCAACTCTGGACTGAAATGTCTAAGGTGCAATTTACTCCTTAATCCTTGTTCTATTATTCAAAAGTATTCACCAGCAATTTGAAAATGGTTTGTTTTCACTGCAAGTGGCTATCTTAATGCTAACATATTAGCTCAATCTAAATTTCATTATGAACTTCAATAATTATCAGACAGAAAAAGGTAAAAGGTCTTTCATTAGGAACAACAGACCAAAATTTCAAATAGCTATACAAATCCACAATAGCAGAAACAAAATTTGATTTGAAATACAAACCTAACATGTCAATAGCTCCAAGAAGAATCATTTTATTTTTATTTTTTATTTTGAAACTTTTTCTTTCTTTTTTTTTTTTTTTTTAAAGATTTTATTTATTATTTTTTGAGAAAGGGGTAGGGAGAGAGGCAAAGAGGGAGAGAGACATCAATGTATGATTGCCTTTCCCCTGCCTCCAGCTATGGATCTGGCTGGAGACCTGGCTTGCAACCTGATTATGTGCCCTGGCTAGGGAATCAGAACCAGTGACCTTTGGGTTCACAGGCCAGTGCCTTACCCACTGTGCAACCAGCCAGTGCGAGAATCATTTAAAAAATAAAAAACTATTTGAAGGTGGTAATGTAATTAAAAGTTGAAAATTTAAGGGAAAATAATCAAAATAAGTGTAGCAAAGAAACTCAGTACTTCGTATAAATTTAAAAAACCTTTCATGAAAAAATAAAATAGCTAAGACCTGCATATTATATAGATAAGTAGGTAGAGACAAGATATTGGTTAAATTAATTGCCCAGAATCATAGAGTCTTAAAAGAAAAATTTTAAAATGTATTTGAATTTTTAAATTTTAAACCTTAATTTATATATAATTTCAATCATTTTAAGTTCTTGAAAGTTCTTTCACTATAATCCTCACAACTACCACCAAAATACATAATTCAAGCATACCTACCTAATACAGTTATAGTTGTGGAAGACTGAGCATTTCCAAGTGGGAATGTAACAGCTTTGCATATGTATTTTCCAGAATCGGAAAATCCTATGTTATGTAGAGTAATTGTTGCATCATTAAGTGAATAGTTTTTAAACAATACTCTTCCCTGATATTCTCCTTGAACAGAGAATCCATATTGAGGATGATGAACTGCAATAGTCTGTGAGCTTTTGCCATGTACCTTTTCCCATGAAATTTGTGTTATAGTTTCATTTACTTCAATTAAACACTTCAATGAAACATTCTTTCCCCATACTGCTGTGACATGTGGCTCCACAATAATTGGTCCAGCTAAGGCACCTATGGAAAAAAAAAAGAAGTACAGTTCTTAAAACAGAAAAATGTTATGCTAAAATATGACCAATCTCCCTCCCCCTTTGTTGCTCTCTCTCCCTCCTTTCTTCTCCTCCTACAGGCACACTCTTACATTTATAACTGAATAACAGTGCTAGATGTTCCCAAGGCTGAATGTAAGACCCAAAGAATGACTCCCAAATAAAGCAAGTACCCATCAACGTTGCAGTGGACAAAAGCACTACATATGACCAAGAGTAAGCTTCGAAGCAGATCCTTCCCCAGTCAAGCCTTCAGATGAGATCCCAGCCATAGCTTGACACATTGAGTACATTCTCATGAGACTATGAACAAAGAATCCAGCTGAGCCAGGCCTGGATTCCTGGCCCTAAGAAACTAAGAGGTAATAAATTAATGTTCTTCTAAACATAGTAATTTATTATATTACTATTAGTAATTACTAATAGTAATTACTATTAGTAATTTTATTTTTAAGATTTTATTTAAAGTAATTTGTTACTCAGTAATAGATAACTAATACATGTAGGATCTGTCAAACCAAATATAATACCAAAGTATCTTGCTTTGAAGGTTTCCTCTATCAAAAATCTCTATAAAATGACTTAATTTAAAATACACCAATTCCCAAAAACATTAATTCAAAATCAAACAAAAATGTAACGTCAATTTTTTCCATTCCACAGATAAAGAAAAGAAATGCTACTTGCAAAAGTTAAACTAAAATGACATCAAACTTCCCCTATAATGCTAATTTTGTTCCTAAAAGCAATGGACCAAATCTAAATAAAACCATTATTATTCATGAATACTAAAGTTAAGCAAGATACTGCTCATAAGTATATAAAAACATAAAACATGTCCTTGGAGAGTTTTATAACTTACATATGTACTCTGATAAAATAAATTCTCACACTAAAATGTAAACTAAATATAAGCATTAAAAATGGCAAGTATAAACAATACCTTTAAAGTTTAGTTATTAAATATTTTAAATAAACACAAAATTTAAAAATTAGGGTATCACTTAAAAGATACCCAATAAAAATGTGAAAAAAAAAAAAAAAAAAAAGGTGCTAGTCTGATGGCTTGTTGGTTGGAGTGTCATTCCATACACCATTGAAAAAAAAAAAAGGATGCAGGTTTGATGCCTGGTCAGGGCACATATCTGAGTAGTAGGTTCCATCCCGGATGGGGCATGTATGGGAGGCAACCAACGGATGTTTATCTTTCTCTCTCCCTTCTTCTCTCTCAAATCAATAAACATGTCCTCGGGTGAGGCTTTAAAAAAAAATTATGCTTAAAATGTTCAAATATTTCTAAACAACAAAAACTTTACCCAGTATTTCCATGAACCCCTTTGTGAGATAAAATAGAGTAAGTAACTGCATGAAAAATAAATAAGAGGGAAGACTTTAAATAAGTTATAGGGCAACCTCTACTATCCAGAAAATGACTGAGAATACTACAAAACAGGGCTAACAACTCTTAACAGTTATGGAAGAAAAGTTGAGTTTTTGTTTTGTTTTTAAGCATTGCCTCAGAAAAGATTCAAGCCCCTGAAAGTTTACCATCATACTCTAACATGTTTTCAAGCTCTTAAAATTATTCTAAGACATAAAAACCATATAATTATTCTCATGTATTTTATTAACCTATCATAAGTCTGGCACTAAACCAGAAAATATGGATAATAAAAAAGCAATTTATAAATACTGATTAGAAGTTTGTATATTATAAAATAATACACAACTCTGTATTAAAAAGAAAAGAAACACTGAGCCAGTAGAAAACTCCAAGAATGTAAGAATATTATTAGGCTACTCATCACACTGAAATCTCACACAACTTACACAATAATGCTGTGAAAACATTTAATAAAACTTAACTCGTCTGTTTTTTTAAATCAATTGAGAAAAATATTCTTAAAGTTGATTCTTCTCAAATGGCTACCACAACAATAAAATAGAAAAAGGGGAGTATAGATATTAAAGAAAAATCAAGAAAACATAGTCTACTATCATTACTACAGTTCAGCTTAGACTGGAAAGTTCAATGCAAAGAGATAAGAAAATATCAGAAAAAAAAATCATTATTTGAAAAACCTATTACATGAAAAAATTTAAAAGGCCAAGTAAAGGGCATTGGAACCAATAAAGTGGTACTTACACAGCATGCAAAAATGTATGCAATATATAAAATCACCATAATAGGTGGTAACATTTATAAATTTATTACAGAAAAAAGATTAATATATGCATAAAAATTAAAACATCCATGAATAAAGCTGGAAAGAACCGTAAAACTGAATGGCTGACTTGAATAAATAAAGGATACTAATGTTGCCTAGACCAGTGTGGCTCAGTTGGTTGGGCACTGCCCACCAGCTAAAGGGTCACAGGTTCAATCCCCAATCGGAATACATACCTAGGTAGCGTGTTTGGTCCCTGGTTGGGGTGCATAGTAAAGGCAACCAACTGATGTTTCTCTCTGACATTAATGTTTCTTTCCCTCTCTTTCTCCTTCCCTTCTATCTAAAATATTGATAGGCATGACCACGGGTAAGGATAAAAAAAAAGATTATGTTTCTAGATGAAAATACCTAATACTACATAATCAGCTTATCTCCCCCATGTTAACCCACAAATTCAATGCAATTGCAGTGAAAACCCTGATTAAAATTACTAAAAATAAACTAAGGACAATAGCTAAGAAATATTTCAAAAACAATGAAGGTCCAGTTGAAGAAGAAAATATTTTTAAAAATTAGAAGTACACTATTAGTATCTTAAAACACTGAAACTACTAGACCAACACATATATAATGGCATAGGTGCATAAATAATAAATTATTTTGTATGAGTAGGGAAATAATTAGTCAAGACGTTAAAAAAACAAGAGCCAAATAGTAAGACTGTTCTATTAAACCACACGCATATGCACTCACACACACACAGCTAAAGTGAAGATTTTAAAGTGAAATTATCCATATATATACACATTCTAACAAAGATTGAAATAAACACAATATAGTAATTATGCGGTAATTATAGAATAGACTATACTAACAAATTCAGAAGATTCAGGCATGAAAAGTTTCCTTGAAAGTATTTTATAGACATCAACAGTTCCAGTTCCTGCTGGCACAAGAAACAGCCATGACTTTTTTGGGTAACAACTGCAGGAATTTGGCTGGTATCAACCAGCTCCAGGATGCTGATAACAAAGATCCATCCAGAAACAACAAGGACACTGCCTGAATACAGCCTCCCCCCTCCCCATCTCTTTGTTCTCCTTGACCCTCTCCCTCCTTAGTAAAACCCCCTGTCTGCACTGAGATGTTAAGAGGGGTTTTGAGTTGAGAGTACCTCATCTTCCAAGTTTCCAGCACCTAAATAAAACCACTTTCCTTTATATAAACACCTGCCTCTAGAGTATTGGCTTTTAAAGTAGCAGGCAGCCCAAACTGTGTTACAGTTCCAGTTTTTGGCGATTTAGATGGGACAGGGTGGAATAAGGCCCAGTGTACAGGCTCAAGTTCCAACTGCTGGTGGCAGGCTGACCCCCATTGGCAGGGATTGCAGAAATTTCCCAGCAACTACAGGAAGTCCATTATCTTAGGGACTCTCCATGCTCTCCCTCTCAAGGCATCAGTAGCTTTTTATCACTTTGCTGGTGAAAGGAAACAGGTGGAGGAGAATAAAATGGGTAAAGTCCTTGGTGTGCAAACCCAGGAGCCTTCAGCCCCTCTTTGAACTGCCTAGGATTACATAGGAATCAACAAGCGCAACAGGATAGTAGGGTAGGCACAGCTCAGTGACTAAGAAAATTCCATTTCCCAGTGTGGGATGTAGAGTATATGCTTCATGTTCTGGTTTAGGGATTTCTGGGTTTTGAGTATTTGTTCTGTTTTAAAGCTCTCATCTGTCTCATCTGTTGTATTTGGGAACTGTGAGAACCCCTGTCTCTGAAATGAAACTTTGGCTACCATTGTTCTTTGCTGTGTTATCTGTTAAGGCTTGGCTTGCTCTTTGCTGTTTTGTTCACAAGGGAATATTCTGTCTTTGTCACCTGGGCTTCATGATATTTAGAACTTGTGAAGGTCATTCACACTGATGTCCCAGTCCCTTCTTTTATAGGATTTAATTGGAGAGCACTCATTTGTTTGAAAGGTTGCCTTTGTTTTAGGTGTTTTGTTTGTTTTGCAAGGGGAGCTCAGTCTCCATCTCAATACAGAATCCATAATGTTACATTTTAGCTGACTGGTCAACTTACAGGTCTAAGTCAATGACTAATTAGAATTGTTCTGTCACTGGTTTGGTAAATGGGATCAGATCTCTTATGTGCAAATTTTCATGTTGTTATAACACAAGGATTCTATTCAAAATGGACTTAAATCGATGGTTCAAAGGAAAAAAGATCTTATTTCCTCACAGACTATAAACATAAGAGAAAAATGAGGAGATAAGTCTTTTAAATACTCTAGAGCCCCTCCTGGAGGTGCAGGAGTTGGTTCCTGGGAACTACGGGGAAATTAATGCCAGCAACAAATTGTAGAAATAGCAGGTGTGACTGTTCCACTTCAATGTGAAGGAAAAAAGCCAGCCAGCCTGATCATGTCCCCTGACACTCTTCCAACTTCCTTAAAGTTGTCAAGGACAAAAAGATAATCTTATTTCCTCTAAGATTATTAATAATAATATGTGGGTAGTAAAAAATAAATAAGAACTATCATTGATATTTTTATTTTACAAATATGTTACATCTTCAGAAAGATCCATGGAAAGGACTCTAGCTTATTCTAAATTACATATTTTCTGAGAATGAATTTTTAGCTCATATTTTTGAAGTGGATGAAGAGTACTAAAATTATATGGAATAACTCAATTTACAGAAATACTGGTGAGTAATTGGCATAAACAAAAATTGATTATGGGACAGAATGAACTAAAGATGACCGCACTTTTTGTAATCTTTTATTGAAAATATTGCTTTTTAATCTTTTTCTCAGACATAAGAAAACTTACTTAAAACAATTATGTAAATTATACTTTCATTAGCAATACTGAGACATTTATCTTTTTCCCCCTCTGGAATTTGGGAACTCTTAATGAATGAGGAGTACTATTTCCATGGCAATATATTTGTCTGCATAAATCTAATAGGAATCTGATTTCTTCACAATAGGACACATAAAATCAGTTTCCAGTTGTGGTTTTATTATCCAAGACTTTGACCAGAATGCCACGGCTGAGAGAGACATTCCAAGACTACGGATGTCAGCAAAAGCTTTAGGGAATGAAGATTGACTTTGAAGCCAATAAAAGACCCTTGGAGTAATGGCCTGGTATCCTGCTTGTTCATAAGGTTCATGGCATTCTTTCCATATAAGGAGCTAAGGCTGCTTTCTTGGGAGATGGCAAAGAAAAACCTTGAGACACTCTGGGGACTTGAGAATTGAGAAACTCACCCAAACTTACAGGTGTTGCAGGCAAAGCCCAATGGCAACTGGGTGGCTTGGCTTCCCTGTCCTGTCGGACTAACTGAAGCTCAATCTGCAAATTTCTTACAAGATTCCAGCAACGTACATTTAAGAAATGTACAATCATCTGCTATTCCTTTTGTGTTAATACAAATATGAGGCCAAATTGAAACTGTACTTAATGCAGTAAGTGAACTGGTTTTGATTAAAACAAACAAACGTGATTTTAGAAGAAGAAATTGTGTTTCAATAGGTTCTATATACATGGTTATGGATATTAAGCTCTAGTTAACTGTGTTCCAAGCTATATTTTTCACTTATGCACAGACCAAGATTAGAGGAAGGGCAACAGGCAAGGTGCAGAAGGTCACCAAGGTGGGAAGCCTCAGATGCCTAGCAACAGGCATGAAAAGAGAATTGAATAAAAGGGGTACACAGGCAGATGATGAAGTGGAATGGTGACTCAGATGATAAATGAGGGGACCTCTAGCTATCTTCCCAACCAATCATTATTCCCCTAAGAAGCCTCAGATAATACTGACAATGGGGAACAAGTTGTTTTAACTCTTAAGATTTTGCTTTACAACAGGCTCAGGTTTTTACATCACCCAGATGATTCAAAGGGCCTCAACAGATTCATAGATATGGAGAAAAATCTGTCAGTGGGGAATTATAACAGTGATTGAAATGAATATAATATACTAACCAGGTGGTAATTATAGAACAGAATGTACTAACAAACTCAAAGAAGATTCATGCATGAAATTCATGCATGAATTCCTTGAAAGTATTTTATAGGTATCAACAGTTCTAGTTTCTGCTTGTACAAGAAATAGCCATGACCATCACTTTGGGTGACACAGACCATTCCACTGCAGGAATTTGGCTGGTACCAACCAGATCCAGGATGCTGACATTAAAGCATCTATCCAGGACCAGCAAGGACACTGCCTGCACATCCATAGCTTCTCCCCTTGATCTCTTTGTTCTTCTTGTCCCTCGCCCACCTTATAAAAACCCTGCCTGCACTGAGATGCTAACATGGGCTTCAGATGACAGTCCCTCATCTTCCAGGTTGTCAGCACCTGAATAAAACCACTTTCCTTTACATTAGCACCTGCCTCTTGAGTATTGGCTTTTGAAGCAGCAGGCAACTGGACCTGCATTCAGTTACAACAACTTTTTGTATATTCTGGCAGATAACATTAGTTACTCCTAGGGAATGGGATTACTGAAGATTAAAAAAAAAAAAAAAAATCTTTCATTTTTACTTTGTGTTCTTTAATGTCAGAATGATTTATCATAAGTAATTTTCATTACAAAAAGCACACTGGAAATAAAAATAAACAGAATTATCCACCTAAGGTGGTGGTAGAAAAGAGATTAGATTAAAAAAACGTATTATAGATGAAATGATTTCAAACCTTTTAAAAGTGTCTATGTTGAAGCCCTAATCTGTCCTCTAAAGTGATGGTATCCAGGTGGGCCCTTTGTGTAATAATTAAATTTATATGAAGTCATGAGGGTGACCCTTGTGTTGGCATCAGAAAAGGAACAGAGAAGAGCTCTCTCCCTCCACTATATTAGGTGAGAGGGTGAGGATCCTCACCAAGAACCAATTCTCCTCTAATGAACAAAGAGCTTGATAGGTATTTAAAAATAAAACAAACAAACAAACAAAAAAAACCCAACTATAAATAGCTATTTTAATATTTAACTTTACTAATAAATAACCATTAACCTAAATATCATGTTTGTCTCTTTTTTTTGTTTTAATATCTAAGTGATTTTTACTTTGTAATTTTTCTACAAAAATAGTTTTTGCTAGTTGCAAAAGTAAATTCCAAAGTATATTTTTTCTCTGAGCAAAGTTCAACATTACTATTGAGCAAAGCTCAATATTACTATTCTAATATTCTCTCTCAGATTCCATAAGCTTCTAATGATATAATTCACTTTTTATACTCTAGTTAGCCAGAGTTAGTTTCTATTGCCTGCAAACAAAAGTGTCTAATACATTTCCAGTCCTAAACTAAACCACTTCTGAGTAAAATTTTTCTCACAGAATCTCAAAACGATGGAGGAAGAGAATTTCAATTGTGGTTTTAGGACCAAATTGAGTATTACAATGCATCACACCTCAAGGTCTCCCAAACACTTGTGGAAGAAAAGGAGCTACACATTAACCTGACAAACTCAGGGGAGGCCTGTATGGTAGTTAGCCTTACAAGTCCAGATGCCTTAAGTAACCACAAAGCAGGGTCTGAAATTAAACCTTATTAACTAAAAAGAAGCTCATTTCGGGTAAAGTACTAGGCTGGTATTTTTCCCTAACTATGGTCAAGCTTTACCTCAATTAAGCCTGTCTATTGTCTTTTTGCATCTACCATAATATATCTTTGGAATTTCAAGGTATCTTCCCTTTTTCAGAAGCCCTTGGGCACAACCACCAGAGCTGAGACCATCCTCTCATGGTTGTTGTTAGCCTATTAATTGTTATCTTGCTAATTGGCTGTTAAATACCCTTTACCCATCCATGTAAAAGAAGTACTGTCTACCATTTTACCTTTCATTTAATTCCAGAGGTTTCCCAGCTTTGCTTTCTCCTGCCTCCCTAATTATCACCAATAGATTTCATGTAACTCCCCCATATGTTTCATACTTTGATTGTAATATATAAAATAAGGTGCTAAACTGCCAGTTCTGGAGCATTTCTCAATCAGTTGAGATTTTGCTTCCTAGGAAATCTTGTCTGTTTGGCTCAAATAAACTCACCAAAAATTCTCTACAGATATGAATGTCTCTTATGTTGGCATTGAATCTTCTCCCTCCCTTCTACTTCCCCACATAAAGCTGAGTTTGAATGAAGAGCAAAATTCTGTCCTGGAGAAACATAAATGTTTATTACTAATGACCTAAATTATTTGAAGTACATATTTCATTAATAATGATGTACAATGGAATTCTATATAGCAGAAAGAAAGAAGGAACTCTTACCCTTTGCAACAACATGATGGAACTGGACAGTATTATGCTTAGTGAAATAAGCCAGTCAGTGAAGGACAAATATCATATGATCTCATCCATTACAGGACAATAATGAACAAAACTAACAACAAGCAAAACAGAACCAAATATATGAATACAGTGAATAGGCCTGCAGTGGTCAGGGGGAAAGGGGTTGTGGGGAGAGGGGAGGCAAAGGCAAGGAAGGGGAGCAGCTTAGACAAGAACCTAGTATAAAGGAACCATGGACATGGACAACAGGTGGGACTGACTTTGGGAGGAATGGGTGGGTAGGGAGGGGGACAGAGGGGAGCAAAAAGAGGATGGATATAATAAAACAACAATAAAATTTTTAAAAAAATTGTGATGTAATAAGCTTAGAATATAAACAGGCTAAGAAACAGCAAAAGATCAAACCTTTCATATCTGAAGAGATCCTAAAAATTGTCATGAGGTGTTCCTGGCTACTGCACATTCTCAGGGCCAAGAAAAAACATGGTAATATATGATGCTATGTTTTTTCTCTTGATGTCTCCTTGATTTATAAGTTTTATATCATTAACTAATTTAATAAAAATTATCTTAGAAAGGAATGTTTTTTACTACCAGTAACTCTCACTACAACCATGAAAATACAGCTCTAGAGTTTTCACATGTACTGACGAGTCCAATGTGTGCACACTGGTGTACCACAAAAATTTTAAAACATGCAATATCTGACCATTTAGTAGGGGCACTAACTTTACCCTTAGATTGTCAAATGAAAAATGAAAAATCAACACAATAGCCATCAGATGTGAAAGAATCAAAATAATACACTAAAATAATACCCATTTTTGTCAGATTGGCTAAATATATATATTATAGTGTGCCAGATGAAAAAGGTTGAAAATCACTAGAATAATTAATCAGGCAGGATTTAGAATGTCTAGAAGATATAAATCATCTGTAAATACATGTCCTTAAAAATAAAATTTAATGACTCATGCACTCTAACTCCTATGGGTTATTTAAAAACAGTAACAAACCTCTGGACAAGATGGAGGCATAGGTAGACACCCTGCATCACTCTCCACAGCTAAGAAGGAATACACTAGAGACAACCAGAAATTCCAGAAAATTCAGCTGCATGGAAGTCCAACAAACAAAGCTATAAAGAAGAAATACTCATCCAGACAGGTAGGAGTGGCAGAGCTGAAATAGAGAGATGCGGTTTGGCGGTGAGGCAGTTGTGGCTGGCCAGCAGAAAGCATAGTCGCACACACAAAATAAGTACGGGCACCTGATGAATGTTCCCAGCATCAGAGTAGACAGCAAGGCTCAGTTACAGTGCTAGGGAAAATAAAGCCTCATTGCTTCTGACCTGAAAACCAGCATGGGTTGGGGCAGGGGAAGAAACTGCCAGTCTCTCAGCAGTCTGTTTGTTTTGAGGGCTCTACGGTCCTAGAATGACCACAGACCCACCAACTCTGGGAACCACAGCAGGGCAACAGCTAGAGAAGTGCCAGCCCCACAGAGGAATAGGGAGAAGTACCTGGAAAAGGATGAGTACTGAGCAAGCAGCGTTGTTTCATCCTCTACATATGGCACCACAAAATGATGAAAAGGGTCCCCCTGCACTGGTGAATACCTAAGGTTCCACCCCTTATAATGTAACAGGTGTGACAGCTCTATCTAAGACACAGAGGCAAACACAGGAGCCTGTCAAGTTGAGGAGATGGAGAAGTATGGCCCAAAAAAAGGAAACATCAAATTTCAAGTGGGAGAACTAATCGATGAGATGATAGCCAATCTAACAGATGAGGAGATAGCCAATCTAACAGATGTAGAGTTCAAAACACTGGTGATAAAGGAAATAAGAACTGAAAAAACAAGGAGGCATTTAGAAACCTCTGGAACAACTTTAAACATGCCAACATCCAAAACATAGGAGTGCCAAAAGGAAAAAAGGAAGAGCGAGAAATTGAAAACTAGTATGAAAATATAATGAAGGAAAACTTCCCAAATTTGGCAAAGGAAATAGGCATACAAGGCCAGGAAGCATAGAAACTCCCTAACAAGCTAGACCACACCACAACTCATCACTAAAATGCCAAAAGTTAAAGAATCTTAAAAGCAGCAAGAAAAAGAAGAAATTTATCTACAAAGGGGTTCCTATAAGACTATTAGCTAATTTCTCAAAAGAAACTTTGCAGGCAAGAAGGGACTGGCAAGAAGTATTCAAAGTGATGAAAAACAAGGACCTACAACCAAGATTTATCTAGCAAAGCTATCATTTAGAATGGAATGATCAAGTGTTTCTCAAATGAAGTAAAGCTAAAGAATTCATCACCAAGCAAGCCATTATTATATGAAATGTTAAAGGGGCTTACTTAAGATCAAAACTATGAACATTAAAATGGCAACAAATGCCCAAATATCAACAGAATCTAAAAAACAAAAGCAAGCTAAGCAACCAGAATAAGATCAGAATCAAAGATACGGGGATCATTGGGAGGGTTATCAGCTGGGAGGGGGAAGGAGGAGAAATGGGGAAATGGTACAGGGATTAGAAAACATAATTGGTAGGTACAATACAGACAGGGAGAAGGTAAGGATAATATAGGAAAGGGTGAAATCAGAAACGTATATGCATGATCCATGGACATGAACTAAGGGGGAT
Organism: Noctilio leporinus; assembly: GCA_004026585.1. NCBI lineage: Eukaryota > Metazoa > Chordata > Mammalia > Chiroptera > Noctilionidae > Noctilio > Noctilio leporinus. Next base: position 334,872 of record PVIW01000826.1, read on the forward strand.
GAGATAGTAAGAGGGAAGGGGGTTGCTGGGTGGTGGGGAGCAAAAGAAAACAAACTGGTACAACTATAATAGCACAATCAATAAAATATACTTTAAAAAATAAAAATAAGAAGACCTGAGGTTCCTATTAAAGATCACCTAACATGGTCTGAAATGAAAGTGAGAAGAAATTGGCATCAATTCACTTTGTTACCTTTCCACTCCTAGCAATGAACCAAAAATAGAAATCACTAATCTATCTTTCATACTATCTTTTTTGATACTTTGATATTATCTTGTACCACATCTAAGTCCTCAACCTACAAAAACGAGCAGGCATGTTAGGCATTACAAGTCGAAGGATCTTTCAAATGTTAGGATCTACAAAATAGGTATGTATGAATATTCTACAAATGAAATACTTATTGCTCTCTGCATCCAACTACAAAAAATACCTCCAAAGATCTCTAAGGTATATATTCCTTCAGAGTCCTCAGAAATTAGAGTAATTTTTTGAAGTCACTGAAGTATACATTTTCAAGAAACTAGAAAAATCACAGCATCTAGATATTTCAGCATACTTAAAACATACGTTAGATAAATCAAATTTATAACTAGCACATTCAATAATTAATCTGAATTGGTTTAAATTGATGTTTGTTATACATCTTTGAACATGTAAGAGCAAAGAATTTTCAACAAAATCCCCACTTAAAACAGATATAAGAATAGTAGAGCAAAAAATAAAAATTATAAAATGTGGAGACTATTAAAAGTGCAAAATCAAATACTATTAAGAGTATGGTCCCTGGCTGGTAGCTCAGTGGATAGGCCTTGGCCTGCAAACCCAAAGGTCGCTGGTTCAATTCCCCAGCCAGGGCACATAACCAGGTGGCAAGCCAGGTCTCCAGCCAGGTCCATAGCTGGAGGCAGGTGAAAGGCAACCATACATTGATGTCCCTCTCCCTCTCTCCCTTCTCCTCTCCCTAAAACTAATAAATAAAATCTTAAAACAAATAATAATATGGAAGAATCTGTAACTTCCTGCCATGTCTTAACCACAAAAAATGTCTCTGGGGATAGTCGGTCCTATATTCTAAGGAGAAATGTGGATCACATCCCCAAAAGAAGGTTGAGAGAACTAAGGACATTCATTTATTAGTATGCATTAGGCATATATTTTGTGCCAGGCACTGTTCTAGCTGCTGGGCATGGTATCAAAAAGATGTCCATGTCTTTTTGAAGTTCCTACTGTAAGCAGAGGAACAGAATTAACAAGAAAACAGAAAGATACCAGATAGTAAGGAATACAGAGGAAAATAGGAAAGGTAATAGGAATGGTGATTACTTTAAGGCAGCACCATAGCTTTTTTTATCTAAGTGGTAAAAGAAGGCCTTTATAACAGGACATTGGAACAGAGACTTGAAAAAAAATGGAAGATGAGAACCTTGCATTGAAGTGTCCTTCAAGTGACGGAAGAAGAAAACTGGCAGGTGATGAAGTCACAGGAATAGCAGGGGATGAGACTAGACCATGCAGTTAAAGCTTGGCTTAAATCCTAAATTAGAAAGGAAACCACTAGAAAATTTTTAGCAGAAATGTGATATTTTAACTTACCTTTTAAAAGGATCGCATTTAAATAAACTTATACAGAGAAATAATTAATGGTATTTTATGAAACTCCCTTTACAATATGTAACTCAGGTTGTATTTATTATAAGAGCTATCGGTGCTAGGTTGGAAGTCAAAACCAGACCTGACAAACTACATGTGAGGACAAGTCCCACAATAGGATCAACAAATAACATGATGACTAATAATACTCAAAACATCTACCCTCCTCAATTATTTCATGCAATTCTATAATACATCATCTGTATGTTGTATTATATATAGAGCACACCAAGGCAAGTCTCATTCCAGAAGTGCTTATATCCTGGTATATCCTCTTTTACCTTCCCACACACACCTTTCCCTCTGATAATCACCACACTGTTGTCTAGTCTATGAGTTTTTATTTTTTATTTTTTACTGCTTAATCCCTTCACCTTTTTCACCTTGACCCCCTCTAATAGCTGTAAGCCTGTTTTTAGCAAAGACAGTACAAGTCCTTTTGTAGGACCTAAGATCAATATACAAAAACCAATTGTATTTCTATGTACATATTAGAGTAAAAACTGGAGAAAAAATAAAAAATATTGCTATTTAGAATAGCATCACGCTCAAAAAAAGATTAAAAAGGGGATATATCTGACAAAAGCTGTGAAAAACCTGTAAATTTAAACTACAAAATTTGCTCAGAAATTAACAGATATACTTTGTGAGAAATAGAGTTTAGAAGACTAAGCTTAAAATGTGAATTCTCTCTAAATTATCTAGAAGGTTAAGAATGTTCCAATCAAAATCCAATCAGACATTTTATAAAACTGACAAGCTATTTCTAAATTTCATGTGGAAATTCAAATATAAAGTTTTGTGATCTTTGGTTGGCAGATATTTCTCAGATTTGTGATCAAAAGTGCAGTCAATGAATTTCACCAAAATTTAAAGTTTCTGCTTTTCAAAAGACACTCTTGAGATAAGTTACTTAATGTGAAAAGAAATGTGCAAAACATGTTTCATAAAGCATATCTGATAAAGTACATGAACCCAAAATGCATTTAAAAAAAAACTCTCAAAACTTCATAAAACCCACCAAGACATAAATAAATAAATAAATAAGCAGAAGATGTGAACAGACACATTACCAAAAAGCACATGAAAATATGCTCAACATCAGTAGGGAAATGCAAATTAAGACCATAAAATATACCATGACATATCCATTAAAGTAGCTAAAATTAAAAACACTGACATACTGAGCTTTCTTTTTTCCTTAAGTGAGTCTTCTCTTTTTTCCTTAGTGAATCTAGCCAGAAGTTTGTAGATTTTATCAAATTTTTCAAAAAACCAGCTCTTTGTTGCATTTTTATTTTATTTTTTAAAGATTTTATTATTTTTAGAGAATGAGGGGAAGGAAAAGAGGCAGAGAGGGAAAGAGGCATCAATGTATTGTTGCCTTTTACTTGCCTCCAGTTACAGACTTGGCTGGAGACCTGGTTCGCAACCTGGTTATACTGCCCTGACTGGGAACTGAACCAGTGACCTTTGGGTTCGCAGGCTGGTGCCTTATCCACTGTGCCACCAGCCAGGGCATGCATTAAGTTTTTGTATAGTCTTTTTATTCTCTATTTGTTTTGGCCCCAAGTACAAAAATTAACTCAAAATTAATCAAAGACCTAAGACAATGAATCACACAGAAGAAAACATAGGTACTAAACTTATGAACCTTTGGCTTAGATTTTATGAGTTTGACTCCGAAGGTAAGGGAAATAAAAATAAAAATAAACAAATGGGACTATATTAAGCTAAAATCCATCTACAAAGCAAAAGAAACCACCAACGAAACAAAAAGGCAGCCACCCAAATGGGAGAAGATACTTTAAAACAACAGCTCCAAAAAAGAGTCAATCTTCAAAATATGGAAAGAATTTACACAACTCAACACCAAACAAATAATCCAATTTAAAAATGGGCAGAGAAGCTGAACAGACACTTCTCCCAAGACCTACAAATGACCAATATAAAACAACGCCCAACTTCACTAGCTCTTAGGGAAATGTAAATCAAAACTATAAAGAGCCCTGGCTGGTAGCACAGTGGATAAGGCACCAGCCTGCGAACCCAAAGATCGCAGGTTCGATTCCCCAGCCAGGGCACCTAACACAGTTGCAAACCAGGTCTCCAGTCAGATCTGTGGCTGGAGGCAGGTGAAAAGCAGCCATACATTGATGTCTCTCTCCCTCTCTGCCTCTCTACCTTCCCCTCTTTCTAGAAATGATGAAATAAAATCTTTCAAAAAATTTTTTTAAAAAACCCAAATACTATAAAGAGACACCACTCTCAGACCTTGTAGAAGGGTTATTATTAACAAGACAAGTACTAAAAAATGCAAAAGGTTGTGGAGGGGGGAGGAAAAACCCTCATTCACTGCTGGTGGGAACAATGATTTCACTCAACAAATAAACAAAAAAATCCAAAACTCAAAGATACAACAATATAATGGTTATAAGAGGGGAAGCACTTAGAGAAGGGTAGTAAAGGGCATCAAATATATAGTGACAGAAGATTTGAGTTGGGTGGTGGGCACATAATGCAATATTCAGATGATATATCATAGAACTGTACATTTGAAACCTATTTAATTTTATTAACCAATATCACCCCAATAACTAATTTTAAGACTGACAACTGTAAGGGAGAATGTGGAGGAATTAAAACTCTTCTATGCCCTGGCTGGTGGCACAGTGGATAAGGTGCCAGCCTGTGAACCAAAAGGTTGCTGGTTCAATTCCCAGCTAGGGCACATAACCAGGTTGCAAGCCAGGTCTCCAGCCAGGTCCATAGCTGGAGGCAGGTGAAAGGCAACCACACACTGATGTCTTTCTCCCTCTCTGTCTCTCTCCCTTCCCTTCTCTCTAAAAATAATAAATAAATTCTTTAAAAAAACAGAGAACTCTTCTAAATTGTTGACTAAACTCTGAAACTGTACAACTACACTGGAAGACATGTTGGCAGCTTCTTAAAACCTACAAGCAACATATTATCCACTCATTTCACTATGTCTCTACTTATTGGAAAAGAAAGTAAGTGCATCTATTCAAAGATTTGTTCACCAATGTTCATTAACAGCTTTATTCGTAATAGTCAAAAAGGGGAACCAACCCAAATGTCCCATCAACAGGTAAATACATAAATAGGCTGTGGTATACCCAGACAATGAAATAATATTCAGCAATAAAAAGGAGTACCTAATTAAGAAGAGACAAGATATTATTCAACTTGATTAAAAGCATTTATTTTAAAAACCTACAGCTAACATCATACTTAATGATGAAAAACTAGCTTTGCCAATAATATCAGAAACAAGGCAAGGATGCCCCCACAGTTGTACCTTTTCAGCATCATACTGTAAGTTCTTCTTAGCTAGTAAGAAAAAGAAATAAAAGGTATACTGATTGGGAAGGAAAAAATAAAATTCTGTTCACAAATGACATTACTATCAATGTAGAAAATGAAAAATAATTGAGGAAAGACTCAAAATAAGTAATTATAGCAAGGTCACAGTATACAATTGCCTTCCTATATAATTGCAATGAATAAGAATTTGAAATTAAAAATAATATTGTTTATAATTAGCACCCCAGAATTAAATAGTTATAAATTTAACAAAACATGTACAAGATCTATATGAGTGAAAGTGATAGGTGATCAAAGAAATCAAAGAACTAAATAAATGTAGAGATATTCTATATTCATGGACAGGAAGATTCTGTTGTTGTCAGGTTTTCCCAATACAATCCCAGTCAAAATCTCAGTGAGGCCGTGGTTGCTGTGACCCGGTGGACTGAGCACCAGCCTACCAACTGAAAGGTTGTCAGTTTGATTCTCAGCTGGGGTACATGCCTGGATTGTGGGCCAGATCCCCAGGCAGGGGTGTGCAAGAGCCAACTAATCAATGACCCTTTCCCTCCTTTCCCCCTCTCTAAAAATAAATTCTTAAAAAAAAATAAATCTCACCAAGTTACTGTGTGGATGTGACAAACTAATTCTAAAGATTCTAAAACTATATATGGAGCAACAAAAGAGTCAGAATAGCCAGCACAACATCAAAGGAGAAGAACAAAGTCAGAACAATGACACTACCTGACTTTGACTTATTATATTTAAAGCTAAAGTAATCAAGTCAAGGTGGCACTGGCTAAAGAACAAATAGGTTGATGAAAAAGAGCGCCCAGATATAGATTCAGAGAACTATAGTTGAATGATATTTGATGGAAAAGCAAAAGCAATATAATGAAGAGAGACTTTTAAGTAAATGATAGTGGAATAGCTGGACCTTCATATGCAAAAATATGACACAATTTTACACCCATCAAGAAAATTAACTTAAAATTGATCACTGACATAAATATAAAATATAAAACTCCTAAAAAGTTAACAGGAATAAAAATCTAGATGGCCTTGGGTATGGCAATGACTGTTTAGATGCAATACCAAAAGACATGATCCATGAACGAAATAAGCAATTGGCCTGATGACTTCAAAATTAAAATTTCTGTGCTGCAAAAGACACTATCCAAAGAATAAGACAAGCTTACAGAATGGGACAAAATATTTGTAAAAGATATATTTAATAAAAGGCCATTATCCAAAATGCAATAAACTTTTAAAACTCAACAACAAGGAAACAAACACTTCAATTGAAAAATGGGCCAACCAATAAACAGGGAGGTGTCTTACAAAGAAGATACACAGATGGTAAATAAGCATATGAAAAGATGCTCAGATCACGTCATTAAATAACTGCAAATTAACAATGAAGAACCATTACTCATCTATCAAAATTGTCAAAATACAAACACTGACAACACCGAATGCTGACCAGGATATGAAACAACAGGAACACCCACTTATTGCTGTTGAGCGTGAAAAATGGTACAGCCACTTCGGAAGAGTTTGGCAGTTTCTTACAACACTAAATACACTTTTATCATAGGACTCAGCAAAACTGATCAGTTTAGTGACTGATTAGTTTAACAGCTAAGGCAGAAAATAGAAAGCAGCCAAAATGGGAAGACAAAGAAACAGACCCCAAATGAAAAAACAAGAGAATTCTCCAGAAGAAGGTCTCCATAAATTGGAGGCAAGCAAGTAATCTGACAGAATTTAGAATCATGATTATAAGGACACTCAACAGCATGAAAAAGGACACAAACTATAAAAAGGATGAGCTGGAAATAAAGAATGCAATATCTGAAATAAATAATACACTGGAAGGAATAAAAGTAGGTTACATGAAGCAAGAAAATAGAATCAGTGGTTTGAAGACAAGGTAGAAAAAACAACCAGGCAGACCAGCAAAAGGAAAAAGCATTTTAAAATGTGAGAGCTTAAGAAACATTCTAGAAAACATGAAACATAAAAACATCAGCATGATGGGAATACCAGGAGAAAAGAGTAAGCAAGGGATGGAGAACCTATTTTTTGAAACAGTGACTGAAAACTTCCCTAATCTGATAAAGGAAAAAGTCACACAAATCCAGGAAGTTCAGAGAGCCCCAAATGAGTTGAATCCAAAGAGGCCTACACCAAGACACATCATAATTAAAATGACAAAGCTTAAAGACAGTAAAAGAATCCTAAAAGCTCCGAGAGAAAAGCAGGGAGTTATCCATAAAGGAGCACCAATTAGATTGGCATCTGATTACTCACAGAAACATTTCAGGCCAGAAGGGAGTGGCATAAATATTCAAGGTGCTGAAAAGGAAGGACCTACAACTAAGGCTACCTACCCAGCAAGGCTATAATTTTAAATCGAAGGACAAATAAGGAGCCTCCCTGATAAGAAAAAGCTAAAGGAATTACGTTAACACCAAACCAGCACTGCAAGAAATGTTAAAGGGCTTGCTTTACTGGGGCGGGGGGAGGACAACAACAACACATGGGGGATGGGGAGAGAGGAAAATAGTTTAACAATAAAATGTCAGTAACTATTATCTATCAATAACTGCCTTAAATGTAAATGACTTATGTATTCCCATTGAAAGACAGAGGATAGCTGAATGGATAAGAAAATATGACCCATACAAATGCTGCCTCCAAGAGACCCACCTAAAATCTAAAGATACAGTATACAAAGACTAAAAGGGTTGAAAAAAGGTATTTCAGGCAAATGGGGGGGGGGGGGAGCTGGGGTTGCAGTATTTATCCAACAAAATACTTCAAAACTAAAGCTATAGTAAGAGACAAAAAAGGCTACTACATAATAATAAAGGTAACAATCTAAGAAGAAGCTATAACCCTAGTAAATCTTATCCACCCAATATAAGAGCACTTAAACACATAACACAAATCTTGATCAACATAAATGGAGAAATTACCAGAAACACAGTCATAGTAGGGGGTTTTAACACCTCATTGACTTCAATAGATAGATCTTCCAGACAGAAAATCAATAAGGAAGCAGTGACTTTAACTGACACAAGAGGCCAAGTGGGTATCTTCAAAGCATTTCAACCCCAAAGCAGCAGGATATACATACTTTTCAAGTGCACATGGAATGTTTTCTAGGATAGATCACATCTTCAGACACAAAAGAAGTCTCAATATATTTATGAAGACTGAAATCACATTAAGCATCTTCTGTAACCACAATGCAACGAAACTAGGAATCAATCACAAGAACACTGAAAAATATGTAAAACATGGAAGCTAAATTAACATGTTATTAAACAATGAATGGGTCAACAAGATCAAAGAAGAAATTAAAACATATCTTGAAACAAATGAAAATGAGGACACAATAATCCAAAATCTGTAGAAGAGAGGAAAAGCAGTCCTAAGAAAGAAGTTTATAGCATTATAGGCCTATCTCAAAAAACAAAAAAAGCTTGAATTATCTAACTTCACACTTAAAGGAACTTGAAAAAGAACTATGCATAAAGCCACATGTGAGTAGAAAGAAGGAAATAATAATGGTTAGACCAGAAATAAATGTAGTAAAGTCTAAAAAAATGATACATAAGATCACTGAATCCAAGAGCTAGTTCTTTGAAAAGATAAATAAGACTGACAAACTTTTTTTTTTTTTTTAAAGATTTTCTTTATTATTTTTAGAAGGAGGGGAAGGGGGAGAGGCAGAGAGGGAGAGAGACATCAATGTATGGCTGCTTTTCACCTGCCTCCAGCCACAGACCTGACTGGAGACCTGGTTTGCAACCTTGTTATGTGCCCTGGTTGGGGAATCGAACCTGCGACCTTTGGGTTCGCAGGCCGGCACCTTATCCACTGTGCTACCAGCCAGGGCAAGACTGACAAACTTTTAACCAGACTCATTCAGAAAAAGAGAGGACCCAAATAAAATAAAAAATGAAAGACAAGAAATAACAAATGACACCACAGAAATACAAATGATTGTATTTGTTCAAAAATATTATGAACAATTGTATGCCAACAAACTGGACAACCTGGACAAAACGGGTAAATTCCTAGAAACATAGCATCTACCAAAACTAAATCAGGAAGAATCAGAGCGTGTGAATAGATAGATTACACCTAGTGAAATTGAAGCAATAATCAAGAGACTCCCAACAAACAAAAGCCCTGGACCAGATGCTTTCACAGGTGAATTTTACCAAATATTCCAACACCGCTCCTTCTCAAACTACTTCACAAAACTGAGAAGGGAAGGCTCCCAAACTCATTTTATGAGACCAGCATTATCCTAATTTCAAAACTAGATAGACACTACAAAGAAAATTATAGGCTAACACCCTTGATGAACACAGATGCTAAACTCCTCAATAAAATATTAGCAAGCCAAATACAGCAATGCATCAAAAAGACTTATACCATGATCAAATGAGACTTACTCTGAGAATGCATGGTTTGTACAACATTTACAAACCAATAAATGTGATTCACCAAATAAACAAAATAAAGGATAAAATCCACATGATCATATCAATACCCGCAGAAAAAGCTTTTGAAAAAAATCCAGCACCCATTTATAATAGAAACTCTCAGCAAAGTGGGAATAGGGGAACATACCTAAACATAATAAAGGCCATATATGACAAAGCCACTGGCAGCATCATACTCAACAAGCAAAAACTACAAGTGTTCCCCTAAGATTGGGAACAAGATAGGGATGTGTGCCTTCATCTCTCTTATTCAACACAGTACTGGAAATCCTAGCCACAGCAATCAAACAAGAAGAAAAGACAAATGGCATCCAAATCAGAAAGAAATAAGTATAACTGTCTTTATTTGCAAATGACATGATACTGTACATAGAGAACCCCCAAAGGTTCCATCAAGAAACTACTAGATCTGATAAATTAATTTAGCAGAGTAGCAAGATACAAAATCAATAACCAGAAATCAGCTGTAATTTTATATGTTAATACTGAACTTACAGAAAGGGAAATTAAGAAAACAATCCATTCACAACTGCTTCAAAAAGAATACCTAGGAATAAACCTAACCAAGGATGCCACCTGTCAGAATAGCTATCATCAGGAAGTTAACAAACAAAAAGTGCTGGTGAAGATATGAAGAAAGGTAACCCTTCTGCACTGTTGGTGGGAACGTAGACTAGTACACCTACTGTGAATAGTAGTCTGGAGATACCCTAAAAAATTAGAAATGGATCTGCCTTTTGACCCATCAATCTCACTCCTGGGAATGTATCTGAAGGAACCCAAAATACTACTTTGAAAGAACATATGCACCCCTCTGTTCATGGCAGTGTTGTTTACAATTGCCAAGAGAAAGAAGCAGCCCAAGTGTCCCATCAGTAGATGAGTAGACAAAACAATGATGGGACATTTATACTTTGGAATTCTACTTGGCCATAAAAAAAGAAGAAAATTTTACACTTTGTGACAGTGTGAACAGACTGGCTAAGTGAAACAGCCAGTCAGAGAAAGACAATACTATATGATTTCATACATGGAATCTAACAAACAACTGAACTAACAAGCAAACTAGAGACAAGACTCATAGTTGGAGAGTAGATGACAGCTACTAGGCGGGGGTACAGTTTAAGGGGGTAGAGGGACTGAGCAAAAAAGAAAAAGGAAGGACTTGTGGACAACAGTGTGGTGATTTGCTGGGGGGTTGGGGTATAAATGGATTAAAGGGTAATGGAAAAAATATAAAAATTAAATTAAAAATTTTTTTTTAAATTTTTTAAAAGATTTTATTTAATTATTTTTAGAAAGAGGGGAAGGGAGAGAGGCAAAGAGGGAGAGAGACATCAATGTATGGTTGGGTTTCACCTGCCTCCAGCCACAGACCTGACTGGAGACCTGTTTTGCAACCTGGTTATGTGCCCTGGCTGGGGAATCGAACCTGCAAGCTTTGGGTTCGCAGGCCGGTGCCTTATCCACTGTGCTACCAGCCAGGGCTAAATAAAAATTTTTTTAAATGTTGTTTCCACCATCTATCTATTTTCAATCAAGCACTAACTTAATTTCAAATAAAGAAAATAATTTAAGCAATGTTAACAAAGGTTCTATTTACTTGAATTTACTTTATACTTAAATTCATTTTTTGAGAATAGAGGCACAAATCTTACATCAGGAAGAGAAGTTATAGGGTATCTACATAACCTCATTGGGGTGACAGTAAAGTGGTATGTCCTCATTACATGGCGGGCCAGTGGCAAAACATAAAGAAGAATCCTCCTGGCTTCAAAAGGTGATCTTTCCAATTTCACCATGCTGAGCACATTATAAAGAAATTCTAAATGTTTCACAGAAAGAAAACCTAGAAGCACTGTTAGTTGAAACATGCAAAAGCTCAGAGATTTTCAAAATAAAAAGGTGGAAGGGGGTGCTAGTTAAGTCAGCACTATTTCCACCAGAGGTGAAATGCATGGGACAATGAAATTTTATAAGAATTACTAAAATTGGCTCTTTTAATTCCCATTTCAACCTGTGAACCTGTGGCAAAAGTTTTTAACAATTAAATTGTTTAAATAAATTTGAATTTTAATCATCATAATGAAATTCCTCAAAATAGTAATTATATTATCTTAGGCTTTACAGTTGTTATTCCAGGAGTAAAATTTACAGTCAACAGTAAACAATTTTCACAAATAAATTATTTTTTAACCATGCTATTGAATTTACTTCTGATTCTTTAATTTATTTATGCCTTATTATAAGTCATATATAAAAACAGAAAGGTCTGTGATATATTCTCAGATGAAGAAGCTATTTTAAAGAACTAGTGCTTCAAAGAATGATGCATTATCAATTCTCATGTATGATAACATCCCATATTTCACATAAAATTTATACACACACACACTTTTGTGGTATGCTGTTTATTTTACTAAAATTTTGCAATTCATTGCATGCACCCTGCCATCAGCTGCCCCATCATATTTCCCTGAATCTCATCAACAGTCTGAAATCTCTTCCTTTTCAAAGGTGACTTTAGTTTTGGAAAAAGGCTAAAGTTGCAGGATGCCAAACTTGGGAGACTTGATGTTTCACCAAAAAAATATGCACAAAACATGATGCATGAGCAGGCACATTGTTGGGACAAAGCTGCCAATCACCAGTTGTCCATAGCTGTAGCCTTCTAAACCATCCTAATTTCCATGAAGGAATCTTCAAGCTTAATGAAAAATCTGATGCAGATTTGTTATTCTATTCCAGTCCACTATCTTGGCTGCCAGGTTACATTGATGTCCCACAACCCATTTTCATTATATTAACAACAGCTGGACTTTTTCTGAACAGATCATGTACACTTATATAAATGTAAGTAACATGTATTAATAATTCAAAAATCTGTTTTTAAAAAAGGCATCTCTAAAGCATGTGGAGCTTATGGTTCAGTAGTATATTTCTCAGAGTCAAGAATGAGACTTAACCCTGGCTTGTGACACAGTGGATAAGGTGCTGGCCTGAGAATCCAAAGGTCACTGGTTTGATTCCCAGCCAGGGCACAACAACCAGGTTGAAAGCTGGGTCTCCAGCCAGGTCAGTAGCTGGAGGTAGGTGAAAGGCAACCAAACATAGATGTCTCTCCCTCTCTGCCTCCCTCCTTTCCCCTCTCTCTAAAAATAATAAACTCTTAAAAAAACAAAAAGAATGAGACTTAAAATTATGAATGGTAACAGTTAAAAAAAAAACAAAAAACAAAAACGCTTAGAGCCAGACTAACCTAAACCAAATAATGTTCTTTTAAGTGACACACAGAGGAAAGACAGAGGAGAAGGCCATGTAAAGATAGTGGCAGAGAATGGAGGAGTATGCAGTCACAAGTCAAAGATCCACCAGAAGCTGAAAGAACCTCCCCTAGAGCTTTCTGGAGAGAATATAGCCCTGTTAACACCTATACTCCAAAACTGAGAGAATGAATGTGTTGTTTTAAGCCACCATGTTAATGGTAATTTGTTATGGTGACCCTAGGAAATGATTATAGGTTGTAAGTCTAAACTAGGCATGAGAAAAGAATGTCCAGAACAAAAGCAGCGACAGCACATGGAAACAGGAAAGACGCTTAAACTTAGACATCACTCGAAAGCCCCAGAATCATGGTGTTAATTTAGAAGTGTTTTTCTTCTCTGTTCAAAATCTGTAGAAAAATTTTACAGATTAAGACAAAAAAGCACAATTATAACCACAATAGGTCTAGGATTTTTCATCTAGAAAAGGAAAACTCCAGACTAGAAAAGTGGTTTCAAATTGGTCTCCAGGTCCAATTCTAATCATGTCATTCAAGAAGGGGAAGGGATAAAGTACAGAAGAACATTTCAAGAAACAGGGCTTAGAACTTCTACTACAGCAGCTTCACTCTGGTAGATGTAAAACTGTTGAGGGAGGAAGAGAAAGAACAAGAAGGCTGAATATTACAAGACTACATATCTAGTTATTTTCAGTACTGTTCGGCAATTTGTCCCTTCTGCATTATGGACAAAACATGGTCAAAGCTAAACCAAAACAAATTACACTTAATCCACTCCTCTCTCTTCCACCACAACTTCCATAAGACACCTTAGCAGCAAATATGGGTTGACCAAAAGTTCATTTGTTTTTTTTCCCCTAAGATGGCTCTAGCAGCACTTAGTTGTGTTTAACTTTATTTGAAACAATTTTGTTAAATTATAGTTGTAGCTATCCTATCAGTGTGTTAAAAAAAATCAAAATTGAATTTTTGTGTAGCCATTTTAATATTTAAAATGAAAGAAAATATGCAACATTTTTGACATATTATACTTTATTTCAAAAAAGATTTAAAAAAAAAACAACCAAAACACACACACACAAAAAAAAGGCTTTGAGAAGTTGCTGTGACTGAGTGAACATGTCAAAAGTAGTTTGTGAAGTTACGTGCCGCAGATTTCTTGCTAAACCATGCTCCACAGTCAGGGAGACCAGTTGAAATTGATAATGATCAAATTGAGACATGAGTCAAGATCAATGTTATACCACAGGGGGAATAGCAACAAACACAAAAATTCCAAATAAATAAAGTCATTGGTGAAAATAATAAATGCCTCTTATGTAAAACTAAACCAACATTTTGACCAGCCTATTATTTGTTATCCTTTGAATTTGAGTAAATTCTTCAATATAGCATTCAATATAGTAAGCTAAAAAATTAGATCCTCTATGAAGTCTTCCCCCATTCCTAAACTGTTCTTTCTCTGAAATTCCACACTTTTGTATTTCTAAGACAGTTTATTTTCCCTTTCATTACTGTTAGTTGCATTTGTAAAGCACTTTATTGCAGTTTAGTAAGGATTTCATTTAACTTTCACATCAACTTTATACATTTTACAGATGAAACAGGGAGGGATTAGTAACAGGGTTTAAAACAAATGCAGACTGTCTTCCCTTTCTTCCCTCACCCCTCTAATTCCAAACCTCCTAATAATTAAATATTACATTTCATCAGGGCAAAGACTCCAAGGAGCCTAGACAATCCTTCTATGTAACAGATGCTTTGTGTTTCAATATTCTCTTCTCTGTTTGAAATAACTGTTTTACCTGCCTGAACTGTAATCTGTTCTTGAAATAGCTCAAAAATTTCTCCACTAATTAGCTTTCCTTAACCCTTTCAAGCCTTACTCACCTTTTTTTTTTTTTTTTTTTTTTTTTTTAGGTTGTATCATACTACTTGGTATGTTGTTACAAATGTCTTTTTACATATATATTTTAAAATGCATTAGTCTTACTATTGGGTTTATAAGCTTGGGAGCAGCCATTGTCTTATTGTGGTCTTCCATACTACCTAGCACTTAGTTGGTGCTCCTGATTGCTCAAAAGTCCTTAATCTACTCCCTGCTCAAAGTGTAAGTTAAGCCCCTTATTTTTTTCATTACAGGTAGAGGTTAACTGTTGTGACTAACTAAACACTATTGTATTTTAACAGTAAATATCACTCAAATCACTCCTGAAATTTAAAGCTCACAGGTCAAAGAACTATTTTAATCATTTGACTGGAGAAAAATCCAGAGTGACTACTGTAGGTGACTGTAGAGGGCAGCAAAGCAGCAGTAGTATCCTCAAAGAAAAAGGTTTTCTTAGGGAACTTCAGATTTGTTTTTTATTTAACAAGTGCTGTTATAATTTAGAATACAGACCTTTTATCATGTTATACACAAATTTCATCAACTACTCATATAAACATTTTCACTATCAATTATAAATATAAAAAATGTATCAATGCCTAGATGTTTTTACACACAATTGAAAAAATAAGTTGGACAAACAATGCATGACTTCAAAACAGCCACCATAACTGCAAACTTACAAATCTAATTTAAAAATGTTTTCCTATTGAGAAGTATAAAAATAACCTATCTTAAATAGAATAAAGAATGTCAACAGTGGAACTAAAGTCTTCTTGCTCAGATGTAATAGATGTCTTCAGTAGTATTATTGATTCTAGCCTTGATATGCCTGTTTTGTTACTCAAGATCAGTCAATTGTAGGAATTATCCCAACTTTACAAGAAAAAATTATAAATCTTCTGGCATTGTACTGGAGTGCAACCAACAGTAGGTAACACATTGAAAGACAACAGGAATTCCATACTATAATTCCAATATTAAAGTTCATTTTAGTTCTATTATGAACTAGGCAAATGAAATTATATCATCAAAATCATATGTGCATAATCTATCTCAGAATTGCTTAGGAATGGGAAACAACTGTGAAAGTAGATATTCAACACAACTGCATTATTTGCATATGTTCATTGAAGGTTTCTGTTGGCAATAATTTTTTTAACCTCTTTTTAAGTTTAACAAGTAGAAATCAAAGAATCAGTATAGCTGCTACACCCATTAACATGCTTAGACTCATAACGTAGTAAAAAATGCTATGATGTTCTAGCCCTTTGCCATTACTGAGGGTAGAACTCCTAGCTATGTACCTTTTCTACTTGAATAGATTCAAAAAGAAAAATATCTGAAAAGCTTTTCTAAATTTTTGCATTTCAAATAAAGAAACCAGGGTATCTCTGAGGAGATAAAACTAGACAGTTTATTGTCTTAGTATTAAATTGAACTTACTAGTTATAATTATCTCTAATCTAAATAAAATTAGAAGGGGATATCAAGTTCATAATGACAAGACACTTGTGAAATGAATCTTAATCTATCCCACGGTAGCTATGACTAAAGTAATAATTTTCAAAAACAATGGCCTGAGATTATGTTAGTAATGACAGTCCATGTCTGTCACAGATAACTTACAGAAATAGTTCTACACAAAATGAATCTTATTAGTTTATCAATACTAACATTTCATTACTAGTTTTTGCTCTGAATTGAAGCCATTAGCAGGGTTAAACAAACTCTTAATTATAGAATTATATAGAACTCTTAATTTATATATTAATTATAAATATATAGAATGTTCTTAAATACTGAGTTTAGTACTAGCTGTGTGCACCTATTTTTATATTTATCTCATAGGTTTCCCTTGTCCTTCCTAATAACAGCTCTGTCATATTTCCATTATAATATAGGTCAGCCATCTAAAATTTACTCAATTTATTCCTAAAACTCAAACCGAGAGTAAGATATCTTGAATAGCAAGTGAGGCATGCCCCATAGAAGCTGCTTAAACTACTATCTATAGCTGATTTTGCAATACTGAAGAATAATTGTTTTCATCCTACATCAATGTTGCAAATACTTCAGATTCAAATGGGTAAGACAATGGGGAATAAAGAAACAGAACTGAAGAAAGGAAAGAGAATTTTTAGGGGAAAAAAACCAACAATGAAGTATCTCATTGAGCAGCATCTTTAAAATCCATCGACTTTTCTAGTTTAAGCAAAATGTGTGTGTCTGTGTGTATATTCCCACCCACCTTGGCAAGTAGGGTAGGAATAATATCAAGGTATGGATTAATAAGAAGTATAGAAACCTCTCTAATGATATATTTTATAGAAGGTGTTTGGCACAACATAACTTCTGCAACATAATAATTGTTAACACATACACAAACACACAATTTGCTTAGTCTGTAAAACAGAATATTTTACTGAAGAATTTCTTAGGACATTAACAAACTAATGTACACAGTGACTTTCCATGAGGGGGCTATATGGTCAGTTTTTTCCATTCCAAAATGTATTCAATCATCGTATTTTGTTCCAAAAATTTCTGAGACTAGTATTCCACTGAAATATTTCAACAAACATTGCTTTAAACCTAAAAACATGGAAAAATGAAGAAAATTTGCATGCACTTCCACTAGTGACCACATTAAACTCAGAACAGGATAGGATCAGACAGGAAATAAAAACAAATTCAGGAAAGTTTTTATAGTCACTTATGATAGCAATTATTCTATTTTACTACTTTATTTCAACATGGGAGATGAAATCATAAACCAAGTATTCTCAGATACCATTTGGTCAATTTCCTCAACAGTTATAATGGGAGAAAACGCAAAAGTTAAAAACAACATAATTTAAAAAAGAATGTTTATTCTGTGATATGTGTTGTGATATATACCATGAACTTGAAGAAAAGTCTTTATAGTAAAGAGTACACATTCCAAAACAATTTATAATTAAATACTAATTAACAGTAGTACATAATTAATTATGTACTATATAGTATAAAAGGCTTATAGAGAAAATTAATCTTAAACTGGACACTTTAGAACCTGACTAGATAAAGGAAGGAAAAATAATGTCATTTTAGGATTTTAGGTCTTATAAGGTCCAGAGAAGGACAAACTACTTCAGAGAAAATGAGTAATTTAGACCCGCACTGCCCAATATAATAGCCACAATTGACTACTCAACACATGAAATACAGCTAGTTCAAATAACAACCTGTAAGTATAAAATATATACCAGATTTCAAATACTATGAAAAAAAAAAATGAACTTCAATTTTAAAATGTTAATTTGATGCTAAGGTGACATTTTGGTTATATTGTGTTAAATAACATACTAAGATTAATTTCATCTGTGTCTTATTTTTTTAACATGCCATCAGGACAACTTAAAATTACATATGTTGCTCACATTTTATTTAAATGGTGCTGGTTTAAACTAAATTTGATTTTGCTGTTGAATAAAGAAATAAAGAAATTTGTGCACTACTCCATGCCAAGCAAATGAAGACACGTGAACAAAATAGTGGAGTATTATTTCTTTCAGAAGAGCAGTATCTAGTCAATTATAAATAAAAATGCTGTAAAAATAGCATTTGGAGAGAAGAATCACCTGATAATGTCTCTTAAAATACAAATGATCCTATCCCCACACTCAATTTCCCACCCCTCTTGCAAAACCTGCATACCCTCCTTAGGCTGACTCTCGCTAGCTAAAAATAGTGACTTATATGCCCCTCACCACTTTAAAAACTTTCATTTCTTCCAAAGAAGCCTAGGCTTGAGAGCCTCTACTGGGTATAACGGCCAACCTACTCAGAAAACTTTTGTCTTTTAATGATCAAAAAAAAAAACAACCAGTTTTTAAAAAACTATTACAACTTCTCCTATTTATAAAGTCACATTTACTATCTTACACCTACAAAATAATCAACTAAAGTGTTGAAAAGCATACTGTCAATTCTAGCCACTTAATCTACTCTACTTATGGAGCTAGCATGTTTACACACATGCCTCAAATTTCAGTTTATGAATATCTACTCAGAATATATCAGATTGTTATTTCCTACCCAACATTTTTTTTTAAAGATTTTTATTTATTATTTCCACAGAAAAAGGAAGGGAGAGAGGCAGAGAGGGAGAAAGACATTAATGTATGGTTGTCTTTCACCTGCCTCCAGCCACAGACCTGGCTGGAGACCTGGCTTGCAAACCTGGTTATGTGCCCTGGCTGGGAATCGAACCAGAGACCTTTGGGTTCGCAGGCTGGAGCCTTATCCACTGTGCCACCAGCCAGGGCTTTCCTAATCATCTTAATTAGCAGAATGAATATTGGGTAGTCAACAGGGTTATAAGAAAAACAACCTCCTGGATGCTGTAAGTATGCAATACAGTATCTTTCCTTAAACAACTATAGTACCTGCAATGTGGCTTGTATCTATAGACCCAAGAGGCAGCTCTCACTAAAATGTTATAGCAGTGACATACACTATAAGAAGTGAGTCCCATCCCTGGCTGATGGCACAGTGGATAAGGCACCAGCCTGTGAATCCAAGGGTCACTGATTTGATTCCCAGCCAGGGCGCATGGCCAGGTTGCAAGGCAGGTCTCCAGCCAGGTCTGTAGTTGGAGGCAGGTGAAAGGCAACCTGCATTGATATCTCTCTCCCTTCCTGCCTCTCTTCCTAAAAATAATCAATAAATAAATCTTTTTAAAATCTATTAATTAATTAATTTTAAAAAAATGAGTCTCTTGGGAAACACTTAAAGCTCACCTTTGATAAAGGTTTGCAACAAATTATATTTAAATAAATGACTAAACTATGTCAAAGCCTGTCATAAAATAAAACCTTAAGTTAAATAAAATTCAGAAAAGTATATAGTTTCAAGACTTAACAGAAAATTTTAGATAAAGATATAAAAGGTGGGGAGAGGGGGGAGGCAGAGGCAAGAAAGGGGAGCAGCTTAGACAAGAACCTAGTATAAAGGAACCATGGACAAGGACAACAGGTGGGATTGACTTTGGTGGGGAATGGGTGGGTGGGGAGGGGGACAGAGGGGAGCAAAAAGGGGATGAATGTAATACAACAACAATAAAATTTTTTAAAAAAGATATTAAAAGGTAATCAAAAGTAGGTTAATGGCATTAAGATTTTTGGATCTTGGCTCTTGACACACAAAATCATTTTTAGTATTCATTCCATTACTAATTTAAGGGTTATTTGACTTCATGTTAATAACTATGATTAATTAAATACCTTATCTTTTGTAAGCCATATCGTACTTCTTGCCAATTTTTATGAAGACTTTTAATAGATTACAGAATATAGTATAACAATATACTACTTACTTTTAAGGAGTAATTTACAGAATGTCAACAGGTTTTTAGCAGGCTTCTCTTCAATAATTTCCAAATAACAGGCAATAGGCCATAAGTTTAATTCTTTAACTACACAGTTATAAAATGTATATCAGAGCTGCTGAATCACTAAATTACATGTGTTAAAATATATACAAGTGTAAGTGACATTAACAAGATGATAGTACACGCATATAAATATGTGAATGCCCAGCTTTTTCCAATTCCTATTCCTGATACTGTAGATAAATACAAGAAAATACATGATCCTTTTTGCTTCCTTTTAAGTTCGTTTCGCTTTCCAATTACATTTGTTTAGGATGAAGAAAGAGTCGTATGTGCAATATGTATTTTAGCCTCCAGCCTGATACTATAAGTAACTTAATAAAAGTGTAAGCGAAATTGAGACTCCGCCCTTCAACTCCACATTTTCAACATAATACTAACATTCTAAGTGACTTTACCGTCCTACCAAATCCTAAAATGCATTTCATATCATGAAGGGAAGATTCAACTAGATTTCATACAACTACAGTTGTTTTCACCATACATTTATCTGAAGTAAATTGAACAAATATCTAAAGAGCACTGACTAAGCCATTCACTTAAAATACTGATGTGAAGTACAAAGATAGCAAGTCAATGAATAAATTTAAAAACTCAACTATTCAAGACATTGTGGCAGGATTTAAGAATGACAAATATCAGGCTGATTGGCTTTCATGTGCAATACACTTAAATGCTAACATCTGAATGTTTACCATATTGCATGCACTCTGCTAAGTGTTTTCTTTTTTCATTTAATCCCCACAATAATTCTATAGGCAAGATGATGGTACCTTTTTTAAAAAATGAGAAATCTTACGTTTACTGAAGTTAAAAAACTTGCCACTCACACATCTAGTAAATGACAGTCTTTTTTTAGAGTCAAATTATTTAGCATCTAAATCATAAATTACAGAGAGAGAGAGAAGAGGGGAGACAGAAACAGAAGGGATGAGAGAAAAAAAAAGAGAGGACGAACCTGTACCATCTACCACAATGTCTAATCTCAATTAAGAAGATCTGACTCAACTTATTCTTTTAAAGTTTTTTACCCACCTCAGTCACATTTACGTATCATTACCTAATTGGTTAGGTATCCTTCTTCTGGGCATAGTATCTCATGCAGATCTCTATCACGAACTCCATACTGTCCTACAATAATCTATTTCCTTTATGTCTGCCACAATGTGGTAAGATAGTTGAAGCCACGATTATGCTTTATTCATGTTTATATGCCCAAGCACCTATCAACTGCCAGGAATGTAAAAAGTACTGAAAGTGTTGTAAAAGGTTCGCTATCATATTGGATCTCTTCCATAATCTTCTACACATGCATCTTAAGATAGAACCTTACTGAAATTGGAAATAATAAAATCCTAGATTCATATAGGAACTTACTAAAGTCAATCAGTCTAGCTTCCCTTTAACTATATCCCTGATAATATTCCCTACATCTCGAGGGCAATGTTGGAAAGAAAAAGCTAATCACTTATAAGCTGACCATAAATATGGAATTGCAGAATTAAATAATGAGGTTTATCAAGTCAGATGGTATTGTAAATCTAGTCTCCTTAACCTTTACATCTAGGAATTTGTTAGGCTTAAAAAATATATCAAAACCTGGTAGTCTGTCAACCTGTAAATTCTTCAATTATGACAGTAAATTTGATGTAATTTTTTATAGCTTCAAATATTAAGTCTACCAGCTGCAAGGTTTTTTTGTCAGTTAAATTAATATATGAAAATTACCTGTGGTAATAGATATTCCAAAATCTGAGTCTAGTTAAGGGTACGCTGAATATAAACCACATATCAAAACCACCAGCAAAAAGAAAATATCTGTCTCTACATTACTTAAAAAGTAAAGTATGCTATTTAAAAACAAAATCATCAGATAAATATTTTTTAAAAGCCTAAAAATATTTTCACCTCTAAAACTGACAACTCAAACATTAGTACCTGCTAAACCTTGTATGAAGTACTATGAATATTAGATCAATAAAGAAGTTATATGAAGAAAATTCCGTTTCCATACTTACTAAGTAAGCATCCATAAGTCACAACTGTGACTGTATCCAACTCAAAGACTAAATTTAAAAGAGAAATGTTAATGGAAAAAACTCATCATAAGGATTCACAAATTAGGGTGTTATAACACTACAAGCCAAAAAAGGAAGCTCTTAAAAATGAGCAGTGCACAGCAACACAAAGCTAGTGCCTGCCTCTACATCTCAAAGCAGAGTTGACTTTAAAACTTCAATTTACACCTCCTCTAAATCACAGTCCATTTGCCTGAATTTTTAGGACTCTAAAAATGTCAACTCCCTTCTATTCTATAGTACATTATTAGAGATTTTTAAAAACCTTCTTCCATGAAAACAACCAATGTGTTGTTTTCACTTAAGTGCAGTGCAACACTTCACTTGCACAACTGTGAAATTATTACCCAAATTCTATTTCCTTGTATTAGCTGTACATTATTACCTTGCTTCAGTCTTCCCTAAGTCTTCCACCTGGGTAGTTAAACCTTTATTGGAGGTACAAATAATATTCTCTCAGTCCTTAACACAATCTAATAAGTCAAGATAGTAAAACTCTGAACACTTTTTTCCCACCCAACTGCAATAGACAATCTTCCTTGATGGGAAAGAATAGTACACAAATTCAATCTAGAACGTTGTAGCAAGACGTAACAGCACTAAGAATTGTGTGGTGGCGCCCAACATCTGAGGGCAAGGAAGGAAGGAAGCACTGTAGATTAAATAACATGCCGTTTACGGTGGTGTGCCTGGTACATCAGAAACTTTCATTACAGTGGTTGAAATGTAGTGGTGAAGTGCAGCCTAGGGCACCTGATCTCTAGATAAACGTTGCCTCCCTTATAACCAACCACCTGACACACCTACCCAAACAGGGGTCTCTTTCTTCTAAACCACACTGCTCAAGAAATCCGCGCACATCCTTCCTTTTAATAAGGATGGGTAAACTTCGAGTTTCATTTAAGATTTTACTACACACTGAGATCCAACAGTAGTCTTAAATACCCGTAAAAAAAAAAAAAAAAAAAAAAGGTCCTAGGCAACCTGTCTCAATTTGTTTCCCCACCTTCCTCAGCAAGTAGGAGTCTCCGAATGAAGAACGTCCTACAGCCTTTCGGTCCAGTACCACCCAAGGACAGAGTGAGCTACTCCCCAAAGACTGGTGGCCTTATTTTGCCAAATCATCTATTAATGACCGCTTATATCCGTTTCTCTTGAAGGAGAGAGAATTTTTATACAATCCCTACCAAGCAGATGTCTAGTCTCCCATACCTAGGGACAGAGCTTACAGGGACTACCTCCCAAATGTGACAGGAAAACTGTCATAAACACCCAGGGAAGAGATGGGGAAGAGCCATGGGGTTTGCTGTGGTCAGAAGAGCTGGGCACAGTCGATGCCATCAGGTATTTAGCACATCAATCCAAGTCCTGAGGACAAATAAGTGGCTGCAAAAATAAACGCCGGCGGTGAGAAAGGCGTCCCACAACGAAAGCAGAGACGGGCTCCATACAAAGCCCTCCGGAGGCAGCCAGGGCAGCACCGGGCGGGAGGAGCGAGCAACACTGGCTGCAGGGGATGCTGCAGGGTGGGCAACATGGTGCCTTCTCCAGGGTGGAAGAAGGGGGAGGTGGCCCGGCGGGCTTCCTCATTCCGTCGGACTCTGGCCCCCACAGGTACTTGGGCTAACAGCTCAAGTTTGACCGGGGAAAAGGGCGGCGACAGCGTGCTTCCCGGCCCCTGAGACCCGGCCCAGAAGTCCGCGCTCTCGTCTTCCGGCCCGAATTAGCGAGGAAATAACGGTCTCCGCCGCACCCTGCAAGGTCGGCCCGCAAGCGGTCCCGCCGACCCGCGGCCGTCAGCGCGGCCGAGCAGGGGAGCTGGCGGCCAGCGTCGCCCTCGCCGGCCCGGCCCGGCCCGGCCCAGCCCAGCCCCGGCCTCACCCCGGGCGCGGCTAAAAGTTTCCAACCAAAGTCCGCGGCACCCGCTCGCGCAGCCAACCGCCGAACGCAACCGCCTAGCCGCTGGGGAGAGCGGCCGGCGCCTGCCGGTGCGCGGCTCCCGGACCCTCGGTCGCGCCTCCCTCAGCCCACGCCGGCCGCCGAGGTTCACCTACCACAGAGCCGCGAGAAGAGCAGCAGCGGGAAGAGCAGCAGCAGCAGCGGCGGCGGCGTCGGGGGCGGCAGCAGGAGCCCAGCTCCGGGGGGAGAAGCGGAGGAAAGTTGTGCTTTGCCGCCTACGGGACACAGCGGAGCCGGTCCCGGGGTCCGCGCCATTCCCCACCCTCCCCCCGACCCGCTCGCAAGCTCGCCCGCCCCAACCCGCTCCCCCGGACCCGGCGCCTCAGGCTCCGGGCGGCGGCAGTAGCGGCCGCGGCCAGGCGGCGGCGGAAGGACTAGCACGCGCGTCCCTAACTCCTAGTTCCTGAGCCTTCGCCGCCGGCTGACACTGAGCGGAGCGCTCGCGGCTGCCTGGGCACCGTCGTCGCCGACGCCAGTGTCAAGGCTCAGGCGGGAGCCGCCCGCCACAGCCGCCGCCGCCGCCACTCCCCTCCCCCCTGGCTCCCGCCCGCCCAGAACTCTTGGGAACTCGGAACGCACCACCCCGCCCCGTGCGGGAGGGGGGAGGAAGCCGACCCTCTGAGCGGGCGCAGGACCTCGCCCACCCGCCCCAAGCCGCTCCTGCTCGCGTTTGATCTCGGAAGGCCTGCCGCGTCTCCTCCCACCTCACTCCCCTACACAAGCTCCACCCCCTTCAAAAAAATCTCTGCTCTCCACTTTGATAACGGGGCTTGTCCCAAAGCAGGGCTCTAAAAAGGCTTTAACAATCTGGAATAGATTAGTAGGCCCCGCCCCTCGTTCCAGCGTCCTACCCCCTTCCCAGCGTTTCCAATGGTCTCGCCCACCCCGCCCCTCCTGGGTCCCCCGCTGCCCTGGCGCAGACGGAGGCGGAGGGCGGCGACGGGACAATCGGGCCCGAGACTGGCCTCTCCCGGGCGGCGCGTTTTCTATCCGGCGGGGTTCGGGACTGGGAGGATGTGGGAAGGGGGAGGCAGGATGGGGTTGCCCCTCCGTTGCCCACTTAGGAAGCTGGAGGCAGCCTGATGGACTAGTCTCTTTCCTCGGCAGTGGCGCTAAGGGCTGAGAGACTGTCCTTCCTGCTTCCCGGGACCTCTTTGCTCTTCGAATTCCTCCCTTCTTCCCAGCCCCACTTCCCCTCAGCCCGCTGAGGCACGTTGGCTCGGGCATTTTTCTTGTTCCTTTGACTGGGAGGGCGGCTCAGGGAGAGGTCAGCGCTGCCCCGCGAGGAGAGGGACCCCAGAAGGTTTGCTTTCCCGCTCTTGCTTCTCCCGGCTGTCGGGCCGTCCGCTCCCCTCGCCTGGCGACCGGCAACAGGAGGCCACGGATTGCCCCCATCGGAGCGCCTCAAGTGTGGTGGTGCTTTTCTTTTGGTTTCATTTGCATGTTCGCATGAGTAATTTTATTTTCATTGCTTGCTTTCCTTTGAACTTACTCGGGAAGTGTCAACCTTTGCCCTAAGAAGAGCGTCTTTGGGCCGCCACGACTCGCTCTCACCCCAGAAGGGTTGCTCGCCCTGCCCGCTTTGTCCGCGCGCCGCGCGCGGCTCTGGTGGCCTGACCTGGGAGCCACAGCCCCGGCGGGTCCGCGGGGGTGGTGGACCACGGGAACTGGCCCGAGGGGACTGGCGGCAGAGGGCACACGCCCCCAGGCCTGACACCATTAATTATGCGTAGATCTCCCCGTCTCCGATAGTCACAGGTACGCTTTAGTGAGAAAGTGGAACTAGGATTTAGCCGCCTGTCTCAGCTAAACTAATGATTGCCTGGCGCCCAGACCACACTGTCATTCCTCTTCAGTCGCTAGGGTCCCTCATCCTCCACCCACTGAATACTTTACTCACCTGGAAGACTACCCACCATTCTACCCTTCTGCCAGCAAATGTTTTAACTTCCGCCTCCTATCCTAGTTCTGAGTTTAGAACCTCTTTTCCTCCACCCTCTTCTTTTCTCCACTATGCCTGCCTGCCTGCCTTTGCCATTCTCTTTAAGCCTGTCTCCTTTCGTCACCTATTCTCGGGATGCACTTAGGACTCAACCTTGCCCTGCGATCGCTCCAGGAGATCCCCTGATGGTGATCATAACTGACGAAATGTAGCTATTGTGACATTCCTAAGCTCTGCTGACACCACTGTTTCCCTTGAGAAAATTTATTTTTCGCTTTTCGCATTCTCTAAACCGAATTTCACCGCTAAATTTAGAGTTCACTGCGCAGCGACTGGCTGCTTAACTGTTTAGATAACACTTTAAAACGCTGTTGATCCTCAGCTAAATGTTAAATAACCAAAATTTTACCATCCCTCGCCAATTTCACGCTCCTTCTGCCCCCAGCCTTTCCCTGGTGGTTCCAGTCGCCATAAAAAGTAATTTAGCCAACATTTGAAAAGGTGCCAAAGGCTTAATATGGGGACTACTGTTCGATTGCCACAGAGACCATGAGGGATTAGCTGGTTTAGTGCTTCTCAAAAGGATGATGCGGAGATTTAAGAAATATATATCCTCGGTATTTTGAGAAATTGGATTAGTAGCATGCTATGATTATGTTCTCCTCTGACCTAAAGTGAAGAGAGCTTGGAAGAGGTGTATTTATAGATGTTACATAAGCATTAAAAGAGCGCCATGCTGGTGTTTTATGTGCATACAAGCATTATGTTATAATAATAATTTGTGTTGATCTAGCATCTTCAGCTAGAGATGTCAAAGCACACTCTTCCCACAGAAGGTGGTAATTACTATTATTCCTCCTTGACAGCTGGAGGAACCTAGGCACAGAGGTTAAGTGCACCATGTGTGGTGGTTTTCCTGCCAGCACCAGGTTTTTGCCTTCCAATGGGCACCACTGACCTCTCAGGATTCCTACATAAATTAAAAACAAATTTGCGGAGGTAACTCAAAATTTTTGCTTTCTAAGTGTCCAGTCTTAAATTGCATTCTCCTCAAGAAAAGACATACTCACATCCCAAGCTTTCCTATTGGAAATTATACTTAGCTACAGAAAAAGATTTCACATTACATAGTACAGCATTTTTTTTCTTCAAGGACCAGAACTAGAGTTGATTTTATAAAAATCTTTAACATGAGAGCATTGCTTGGTTTTACACCTTCTTAATTGTCTAAAAACAAGTTCATCTTCATTGTTCAAGGGACAAACTGGTTGAAGGAATATTAGTAAATGAGTATAGTTAACTAACGTTTGTGATACCATTAAATCCAAAGTGTGCATATATTTTCTAAGAAGGAAAATATGAATAAAAAGTAACATGATCCTAATGCCAAAAATAATTTCATTTGTTGTGGGTTACGAAAAATGATGATAACCATCCCACTTTCTGCCTCAAAAACCTGTTGGCCAAATATTGAGGTTCATTAACTCTTAACTAAAAAACAAAGGTTGACATGTTAACAAAGAAGTAATTAAATGCAATACTGGGCATTTTACACTTAATCCAAATAAGATTTAAGACTATTATTAGAATTTGATAGCTGACTCTGAAACAAAGAAAGTATTATATAGTAGAGGTAGGCCATTAGGTACTCTAGGTAGTTCCACTTAGCATCAGCAAATTTTTTATTAACTGCTATGTAAAGAAGCATAGCTTTTCCCTCAATAAAAGAGATGAGCAATGCTTTCTGGAATGTTTGAACTTGGTACTATATTTGATCATAAGCTGATTATACCTGGCTATAATCATAGTCTTCTAAAGCAGAACTATGCAAATATTTAAAAAACAAACTATAAACCCACCCAAAAAGTCCACCTATTTGCAAGTCCTTACCAACCTCACACTTATTAAATGAAACTACTTCCCACTGACAAGATCTCCCTATCTCCCTGGATTTATACTGTTTTCTCCTTCATATTTCCTTAGGGTCTTTGCTTAAATTTCACTCTGACATCAAGATCTTCTATGACCATCTCATATGAAAGAGCTACCCCGATGTCAATCCCCATTTTGTCCTAACTTGCTCTATTTTCTCCACTGCACTCACCATTTGACATATGTATCTTTATTTATTGTCAGTTTTCACTTTGCTAAAATGAAAGTTCTACAAGGATGGGTGGGAGCTGTCTGTTTTTTCATTATTGAAACCCAACCATCTAGAACAATATTTGCCATATGGGTCCCAGATTGGAAGATTAAATGGTAAGTATAGAGACATAATATACTCAGGTGCATATCTGGTGACAGATAAGAGAAGAATATTAATTTTTTAAAGTTTTATTATATAATCATGTTGAATTTTATTTTTTTTAACTGGAAGATGATTATACTAACTCTTGCTTAAGACTCTTGATTTCATATCTTTTAGTCCTGCTTATTGAGCTATATTATCTCTCCCCTGCACATTTACACTTCCATGCTGGGTTTGTCATCTGGGGGCTGTTGTTCTGCAATCTTCCTCCTTGTCCAACTGACTTTCTGGTAGGTGCTGTCAATAGATGTCACTGTGGGGGAGGTGAAAGGCAAGAGTAGAGGAGAGGCCTATTCCGTCCTGCTTGCGTCCTGCTTCTATAAGCATCCCCTCAGCAGTATGATCCCTTGACTGTCATCAGTAGTTGGTCCCAGCTTCCCAAATGGTTTTACACTCTAAGAATCAGACTCGTCATGACCCGTCAAAAGTACCAGTACCACCCAGGCTGTGCCTACTTCTCAAAGGTCTAATCCCTGGTTCAGCAGAATCCCTCCTCTGGCCTTCTGAGTTCTAATAACCCAACCTTTTCCCTTTGTTCCCACAGCTTTAAAGGTGTTAATAGATTCTTAAATCTCCTATCTCTGGATCATCTCAGTGTTCCATTTTTGAGTCTGGAGACCTGCCTTTGAACCTCTGTGTATCAATACCCTATTATTAAGTTCCCTCAGTAACATAGTAGGGTTTTCTGTTTTCCTGATCAGACCTTAACTGATGCTCTATTTTTCCATGGCTAGTTCTCAAAATCTTCCCTTGTAACAGTTATTTTCTCCAAGTCAAACTATTTAAAATCACAGAGCCAACATCAATTCATCAATTAATGTAAATTAAAAAGTAAGGAAAATGAGCAAAATTTGTCCCTTTAATAGGCAATAATCTAGATGAAGCAGAGGCGGGTTTGAAATAAGTAAAATTAAAGGACATTATGTTGGTGTTTTAGTCATATATACATATGATTTGTTGTTCCTCATCTAGATTGTGGTAAAAACAAATAGAAGTTTCTAAATTTTGTGATTTTTTTTTTTCAGACCTCTCATAAACTTACAATGAAAACAAATATACACTTCACATAGCTATCTAAATAAAGGCTAACTCTATAATATACAACTCTGTTGTAGAGCACTAGGGTTCCAAAGAATATTTGGAACTTTTATTTAGGCAGAAAAAAGAGCTATGACATAGCATTATGGTAGGCTAAATAAAAGGGAACTGAAAGCAATAAACAAGCAAGACAAACAAAACTTCACACACACAACTATGGTGGTTACCAGGAAGAAAGGGATGGGAGGGGGTAGTCATGGGTAAAGGCAGTCAAGTAAATATGTGGCAACTGAAGATACAGAAGAAGATTTGACTTTGGGTAGCAAACACAATGCAATATACAGATGATGTATTATAGGACTGTATACTCAAAACCTATATAATTTTGTTAACCAATGTCACCTCAATAAATTCAATTTAAAAAAAAAACAGTGCTCAGAAACAAAAATAAATAATAAATGTAGGAAAATGATTGAGTTACAATGTGCTGGAACCTGTGTTAGCTATTGGGAATGGAAAAACCCAAAATCTTACTTTCCAAACCATAATATTCTTGAAAATAATGGAGTGTGGTACAGTACAGGAAAGGGCAGTGAAGTCCAACATATGCTTAAAAGAGACTTGGGGGCTCTGGCTGGTGGCATAATGGATAAGGTGCCAGCTTGTGAACCCAAAGGTCGCTGGTTTGATTCCCCAGCCAGAGCAACATAACCAGGTTGCAAACCAGGTCTCCAGCCAGCTCCATAGCTGGAGGCAGGTGAAACGCAACCATACATTGATGTCTCTCTCCCTCTACCCCTCTCCCTTCCCCTCTTTCTAAAAATAATGAAATAAAATCTTTAAAAAAAAGAAAGATAAATAAAATTGAGAGAGAGAGAGAGACTTGGAAGCCCCAACAGCAAAGATAACATTTGAATAATCTTAAAGAATGACCAACAGTTTTCCATACAAGTAGCGGGTAAAAGCAACAGAGGGAATAGGAAAATGACAGATAGAAGGTTGCAGAGGTATGATAGAGTTTTGGATAGAGGTATGGTGTGGTTTGGAAACTATACATGTTTTTGTGCTGCTGGAGCATAAAATCCAAAGAATTAGGAGAAAAAGTAAAAGAGATGTGTAGGTAGGATGTTTTTAAACCTCATAAAGAAGTTCAGATTGTATCTGGTAGATCATGGAAACAAGTGAAGAATTTTAAGTAGGAAATAACGAAAGTAAGTTTGCTAGAAATGTCAGAGAACAGTGTGAAGGTGAAGATGGATGAACTGTTAGGGGATTTGGGAGAATTATAAGCAGAAATTTAGGAAGAACAGAGAGAATGAAGGTCTGAATTGAACAGTGATAAAGTGGGTGGGAAAAAAAAAATGAATTCGGAAGAACTTAGTATTTAAAACAAAACAGTTTATTCTCAGTATGTTTGCATGTGGCATGGCTAGCTAAGAAAGAGTAAAGCAGGCAAATAAGGGAAGTAGAAGACAAAAGAGATATGAGCAAAAGGAAAAGGAGCACTAAAAAGAAGGTAGTGAAAATGTGGATAAAGACAGGGGTATTGGGAGAGAGAATATGGAGAAGAAAATAGAGGCAGATCAAATGACAAAGATTGTAATAATAAAATTGATGGTTTTAGAAACTATTGGGCAGATTTTAGGGCAAGTTTTATAATTTATTTCCACTTTATATTATTATATTACATGATATTATAAATTTTAATACTGTGGGCATGTCTCAGATTTATATAATGTCAGTATAGTTTCTTTTATATTAGCATTAATCAATAAGTTAAATAGAAGGGAGGAAAAAGAAAGTAATTTTGAGGGTGGTCTTGCTGTTGTATTTAGATTGAACTGAACTAAAGAAATATGGTTTCTGTGTAGGTTTATTACAATAAAGAGCTACTTTTCTCCCTATAGGTATTTCAACAGATTCTAATTAATTTGTACCCTTTGGTATCTGAGCCAAAACAGATACTTGTCAGTCACTTTATTTCTAACAATCCAGAGATGCACATAGGGAAGCTGTCTGATGTAATAATGTTAAAAGCCCTGGAGCTTCACTGCCTGGGTTTCAGTTAAAACACTGAGTAACTACTCGGTGTTTTAGTTTCCTCAGGGGCAAATAGTTATTCCTTTCTCATAATGTTGTTTAAGGATAAAATTAGTTCATACAATGACTTTAAAACAGATTTGATGAATACAAAGACCCAAAAATCTTTTGTTGTCATTATTAGTAGCACTGTAACCAAGCACAGGTCTGGTTGCCCACTGCTTTGAAAGCCAATACGCAAGAGGTAGTTGCCGATGTAAAGGAAAGTGATTTTATTTGGGTGCCAGTGACCTGGAAGATGGGGGACTCTTATCTCAAAGTCCATCATAGCAGCTCAGGCATCATGGCTAGTTGATATAGAGCAACCCTGGGAAGAGGGAAACTAAAGAATTTCTGGTGATATGCAGTTTCTCAGCTCTGCTTTTGGGGGCTTTCCTCATTCTATCTTCAGATTCACTGCTGATAATCTGGAAATAAGATGTACAAGCAGCCTTTCTGCTGGTTCGGATATGAGTTGCTGACAGTTGCCCAATTTCTTGTGATTAAGCAGGAACTAAAACTGCTGATGTCTGTAGAATACTTATAAGGAAACTTTTAATACATGAATCTTCTGTGAGTTTGTTAGTGTAGCCTATTCTATAATTACCACCTGATTAGTGTATTATGTTTACTTCAATCACTCTCAATCCCCCACCATCAATTTTCCCTTCGTATCTATGGAGCTATAGATGTCCTCTGAGTCTTCTGGGGAAATGAAAAACTTTAGCCTGTTGTAAAGCCAAATCTTGTGAGTTAAAAGCAGATATACTTTTAATAGGCACCTGTTGAAGAGAGATAATTTTCCCAGTGTGGGAAAAAACAAGCCATAAAATTTTGAAACAATAAAGATTAGCATTATTAATAAAAGAATAGTTAAACCTAAATTAAATTCCTCTTAATGTGGACTTGAGTCCTTGTGGTATCCATGAAAATAGAAATGGATACCACAAACCAATCTCCAGTTCCCTCAAAGAGGAGTGTGATGATCTGATGTTTGTTGAAGCCAGGAAGCCTGTTGCCTGATTTTGGAACGCTTGTTTCATCCTGAGCTGAGGTATCAATGTAAGTACAAGAGGAGGTGATGGTCATACAAACTTCCCCTTGTTCTGTAAATATGTAATTTAAGGCAACTCAATTACTTAAGACAACTTTAGCTTGAGAGTCCAGAGATTTCTGAATATTAGTAAGGTGACAGTTTCATTGGCTACCGAGATTAAAGTCTTAGAGAGATTCTGAAGGACATGCTGATGTGTAGCTGCCCCTCCGTAGGGTAATAGAGTACATCTGAAGAAATACTCATCACCATCTGAGATTTCTCTGGGAACATCTCAGGCCATTTGAGTAAACATTGATTGCTCGCCCTGGAGTCCCACCTGTCCAGTGTTACTCAATTTCCAATACAGCTGATGAAGGGACAGTTCTTCTCTGAGTCTCCCTAACCAGGGTAAAAAACACCTGGAATTGGAGTGCATGTTCTGGAGGGACGGACCTGCAGGTGAAGCTGCTGACTTTCAGGAAAATAGGTTACATGGGTAGACAATTCATAGACCAGTCCTTCCCTAGCAGAGAGAATGGGACATTCAGTCAAACAGAGGAAGCTGAGGAAGTCATGTGATAACTTTAATCTCTGGAGGCTTTCCAAAGGCTGGAGGGAAGCTTATTGCTGCATTTGTCTTGTTATCCTTACAACCAAGACTGTTGTGTTGTTGTTGTTTTTTTCTTTATCTTTTTTTTTAGTTGATTTGGTGTTTGATACAGAATTCGTAGCTCCTGTGTCTACTGAAAGTCAACATTTTCCCGCTGTCAGTTGTACCTGGGGGCATCTGTGGGGAAGTATTAATGGGTTGGGAGGTATAAAGAGGCACTTTGGGCCTCCTCATTCACCATTCCATTTCATCATCTGCCTTTGTGTCTTTCCTATTGCTGTTGATATCACTGGAGGTTTTCCATCTTGGTGACCTTCTGCACCTGGTCTATTGTCCTTGCTCTGATCTCATCTGTGCACACGTGAAAAATAAAGCTTTGAAGACAATTAACTGAACTAGAGCATATTATCCATGATTGTGTATTATAAAGTCTATTGAAACACAATTTATCCCCTTAAAATTACCCTTTATTTATTAAAGAGCCAACTCAACCCCAATTCATTTACTGAATTCCATTTCAATTCAGTCTAATTATTTGCCTAAACGTAACAGGAATAGCAATTGATCCTTTAAATGTACTTGGCTGGAATCTTATAAGAAATTTTCAGATTGAACTTTAATTAGCACCACAGAGAGAAAAGCCAAGCCACCCAGTCACCATCAGGCTTTGCCTGCAATACCTCTAACTTTAGTTCCTCAGTTCCTCAATTTCTTGAGGTCCTCCAAAATGTCTTGAGGTTGCTCCTTGCCACCTCCCAGGAAAGCAACATTTGTTTCTTACCTGGAAAGACTCCCATGAACATTATAAATAAGCAGAGTACCAGGCCATTACTCCAAGAAGCTTTTATTAGTTCAAAGTCAGTCTTCATTTGTTCAAGTTTTCTGGTGTCATCCAGTGTTTAGGCATGTCTCTCCACCAGACATGACATTCCAGTCAAAGTCTTGGTTAATAAAACCACAATTGGAAACTGGCTTTATGTGTCCTGTTATGAAGAAGTCAGATTCTTCTTGGATTTATGCAAGCAAATATATTGCCATATAAATAATAACACTCACTTATTAAGAGTTTCCAAATTCCAGAGGGATCGGGTAGGGAGACAAATATAAATGTCTCAAAAATGCCTCAATATTGCTTATGAAAGTATAATTTATCATACTGTTTTTTAAGAAAATAAAAACAGTTTTTCTTATGTTTGAAAAATAAAAACATTAAAAATTATAATTTTCAATAAAAATTTACAAAACTACAATCATCTTTATTTCATTTTGTCCCATAATCAATTTTTGTCTATGTTGATTATTTACCAGTATTTCTATAAATACTGGTTATCTTCATCCAGTTAAAAAATATAATCTGAAAATTTATTCTCAGAAATATATAATTTAGAATAAGTCAGAGTAATTTCTAGGGCTATTTCTCAAGATGTAACATTTGTAAATGCATCAGGGTAAAACATGACCATCTCTAAATGATAAAAAACTTTAAATAACATGGTTAAAGATCTAATTATAATGTAATTGACAAGGAATTTGCTTTCTTGTAACCACATTTAGGATAACTTAAAATTACAAATGAAGTCAGATCAGAACTTCGTAGACTCCTGGAGATTTTTATATAATCTCTACAGCATCCATTTTTATAATAAAATATGTGTATACAAACAGAACATCATTGTTATTTATTTGACAAAGCTTCCTATATAATTTAAGCATATCAAGTAGACTTAATTTTTTTCAAAATTTCTTATTCATAAGGAGAAATTCAGTCCCCACTCATTCAAGGGACCCATAGGAATGACCAAAAACCAATTTTAGGTCAAGAAAAAGTCTTAAAACTTAAACCCTGGGAAGATTGTCAAACAAACTTGACCAAGAGATTATATAGCATTAGAAAACAATATTAACACATTATTGACTGATCACAAAAAACCTCATGTTTTCAAGCCCAAACATTGTTGACCAATAATGAGTTAACTCCTGTTTGCACTTGCATTAGCTTTTGTATAAAATTGCCAGTCAACAATGTGTTAAATTTTTTATTTACTCTAAGTGATGATAAAAGCATCAAACTTAAGGATGTACAGGCCAGCAAAACTTTAGTTATTGCAATCAAGAATTTGGGTTTTTAAGTAATCAAGTAGCTGATTAATAAACCATCATGCAAAACTGTTTCATTTTTTTTTAGTTTTTAAAAAATATATATTTTATTTATTATTTTTAGAGAGAGGAGAAGGGAGAGAGGCATCAATGTATGGTTGCCTTTCACCTGCCTCCAGCTGTGAACCCTGCTGGAGACCTGGCTTGCAACCTGGTTAAATGCCCTGGCTGGGAAATCGAACCAGCGACCTTTGGGTTCTCAGGCCGGAGCCTTATCCACTGTGCCACCAGCAAGGGTTGCAAAACTGGTTTTTAAGTAAAATCTTAACTATCTAGGAAGGTATAGGAAAAACTTTTTCCCTTTTAACAGACTGTAGAACCAAACAAAGTGTGTTAGTTTACTTTTGATATGTACCTAATTAAATTCATTATTCAGTTTAACTAGAATATTAATATATAATTTCCTCTTAAGATCTCTCCTCATAAACCTTCCTCAATTTGCACAGACTATGCAATGTAAACAATCTTTCTGCAATTTAGTTTGCTGCTTCTTAACTTATTCAGAAATAACCAACTTTAAAACAAAGTACTTCCTTCTTTTTCATTCACAAGTGTTTTTATACTTTATACCTTTTAAGTCAAACCATACAATTTCTTTCCACTAATTAGAATTCTTAATTCTTAGAAACCTTTAGTTTTGGTGACAATTTAAAAAAACATTCTTTAGATTGATACTTTGATGAATGCATTTCATAACTTCTAGAAACAGGTTTTTCCAATGTCAAACAGACTCACACTTTCAAGAGACATATTTCAAATAAAGTATAAGATATATCTGTTAACAGATCCAAATTCATTTTCTGCAATAAGAAATCAAAGTAGGCAAACTCAGATCAATTAATATTATAGTCCTCTGTTATGTCAAAATATATAGGTATATATTTAATAATTTTCACCATTTAAACCAACAAAACTCCAAAGATCCAAGTCACCCAATACTCTGGAAAATTATGTGATGTATATTTATAATTATTACTAAAAATCTTTCTGAAAAAATCCTTCATTTTAATTACACCTATTTATTTATTCTTAACAACTTTATAAGATTTTAAAGCTAATTATTTCCCATAGAATTTTCTTGACAACTTCTGCTACAGAGATAACATGAACTTACTCCTGCAAAGATAAAACATATTTCATATTAATAACTTTTATAATATAAATTCAATTTAAATCAGTTTTGAAATCAAATATTTTTTCAGAGCACATGATCCTAGAAAAAAATTTAAGATAGTTCTTATATTTTTTAACCATACATAGAAACAGTATTACTAATAATTGGAGAGAGACAAGATTTTATTTTTCTGTCCTTGACAACTTTAGGGAAGCTGCAGGAAAGGCAGGGGTGATACCAGGCTTGGCTGGCTTTAGCTTCTTGAGTTTAAAATACCCCCTTTTCCTTCATATTGAGGTGGGGCAGTTGCTGCTGCTGTTTCCGAAAGATTTTGGGGTGGTATTAATTTTCCCATTATTCCTGTGAACACCACAGCTTTCATGCTTCCAGGAAAAGGATCCAAAATGTTTGAAAGGCTTGCCTCTTCAGTTTTCTTCTTTCTAAATTATAGTCTGAGAGGAGAGAGATATTTTCTCTCTCTTTGAACTATCCATTTAAATCCTTTCTGAGTAGAATCCCTGTGATTTAAATACAGCAGGGATTCCAGCCCGGGATGTCCAGGCATTACCAGAGTCCGCAGTGGTTTGCCATGGTCACCAAAAACTGTAACAAAGTGCAGATCTGGCTCCCTGCTATTTTAAAGGCAATACTTGAGAAGGAAACACTGATGTAAAAGAAAGTGGCTTTATTCAGGTGCTAGCAACCTGGAAGATGGGGTATTCTCATCCCAAAGGCCATTTTAGCATCTCTGGCATCCTGGCTAGTTGATATAGGGCAACCATTGGTAGGGAGAACTAAGGAATTTCTGGTAATGTGCAGTTTCTCAGCTCTGCTCTCGGGGAATTTCAATGTTAGCTCCTGTGTGCATCATCACGTAGTTCTGTTGCTCTACTCACAGTTTCACTGCTGATATCTGGGACCAGGATGCACAGGCAGTGTTTTCTGCTGGTTCCGCTACGAGTCCAATTCGTACTGAAAGTAGTCCAATTTCTTTGGTCAAGGTCATGCCATGGTTAAACAGGAGCCACAACTGCTGACACCTACAAAATACTTATAAGAAAACTTTTAAAGCATGAATCTTCTATGAGTTTGTTAGTACACCTATTCTGTAATTACCACTTGATTAGTATGATATGTTTACTTCACTCACAATATTAGTGTGAGTGGTTTTAAACATAGATTCAGGAATTGCATATTAATCATAATCATCAGCAAAATGGGAGTGGAATTTTGTTAAGGTTCATGTTCCCCCATCCACTGAAATTTTGAAACCAGTTTTGATAAACTCTGCTCGCCTTTAACCAGATTACATTAATCCAGCATCTTTCTTTATTTCAGCTATCCTCCAGAGGGAGGCAGAGAAATGGTCCCCCAAAGATATTCACATTCTAATCCTCTAAAACTGTGTATGAGTTAGGTTACATGGCAATGGGAGATTAAGTTTGCAAATGGCTCAAATGCTGATTTTAAAAACAGGGAGAATATTCTGAATTATTCAGGTGGCTCAACATAATCACAGGGGTCTTTAAAAGTCAAAGGGGAAGGTTGAAGAATCAGAGGGAGATGTTACTACAGAAAATGGTCAGAAGGGCAATGTTAATGGCTTTGAAAATAGAAGAAAGGGATAAATAAGCCAAAGAACATGACAGTGTTTGCAATGGAAAGGGTAAAAACAAGGATTTTCTTCTACAACTTCTGGAAGAGGATGTTGTAAACCATTGAGTCTGGTAATTTGTTATAGCAGCAGTAGAAACTTAATTGTGATATAATAAGAAATAAACACTTAATTTTCATCTCTCTAGTTCCTGGCACAGAGCTCCTATAACCCTTGGAATTTCCAGAGTAATAGGATGAGATAAGCCCCTTTCAACTATGTCTGAATTTATGCTAATGAGGTAACTCTTGGAGGCAGGAGACTGGTTGTAGGAGAACTAACCATGTGATTAGAGAATTGGAACTTTCAGACCCGCCTCCCCCAACCTTCAACTTGCAGAATGAAAAGATCAGCTGGGGATGAGTTGATTATCAAAGGCCAATGATTTAATCAATCATGCATAGATCAGAGGCTGCTTGATAAAACTTCAATAGGGCACCTGTTATTATTCTTGAAATTCGTAGTATCAAACTTCCCCTAAGATTTTCAAAGCTTCTCAATATACTTACAATCATCCTTTTTGAAATATTTACAGTGACTGCTCCAAACATTTTCCTTTCTCCTCAGGCTTCTATCCCTTTCCTTGCTTGTTTTTCTGAAAAAAAAAAAAAAAAAAAGTGAAAGCTCTCCTAGACTGGATTGCATCAGCCATTTTATTATTTAACTTAGCTGTTCCTCCTTCAGCAATCATTTACAAGTTCATTGACAGTAACCTCAGCTCCACTTCTAACACAAGTCAGAACCTAGAGCTTATTATATTCTAAGCTGATGAGGATGGAAGAACATAGATACAGCCCACCTCTTAGAAACAGATCAAACACTTTAAATATTAAAATTCTTAAAATCCAATTTCAGAATCAGGAACTCAGCTTTAAAGATAACAGACTGATGGTAGCTCTGCAACACTTGTACCCCACCATCTGTTATGAAAATAAAAAGCCAAACAAAGGTGTTGACCTAATGAATAAACTAAATTGGGGAGCTATTAGCCATTTGTCAAGGAAATCGGTTCTAACTCTGTCATGGTCAAATACCTTAATGCTTAGCTATTAACACCCCCTGTTGGAAATTAATTTTGCTATAAAATTTATGTAAATATTTGAGAAAATAAACTGGTTTTATTATTTATTTCATATGTGATTGTATAACTAAATGGCTAGAGCCTTAGGATTGAAGGATCTTTGCTTTCTGATTTTCTTTGTACATTTTGCATTTGTTTCATAAGAATTTCATTTATTTAATTCCTTGAATTTGTCTTTTCCTATCTATTTTGATAACTATCTTCATGGTTACTTAAATAATTGTGAAATACGCTGTGTTATTGAAAAAGATCTAGGAATTCATACTTCTAATATAACTCATCTAGGAAAACTAACATGTCATCGTTTCCAAAGCTGTATCACAGCACGAGAGAATGCTTGAGAAACTGACCCCTTTGGCTAATAATAAAATAACCTTTCAGAACTATTATATATTTTGTCCCTGACCAAAGAGGAATTATTGGCAATGAATGAACTACCCATTCAAATGCCATAATAGAAGATACCAGGTCTGTCCCAAAAGTATTGGCCATGCAAACTTTTAATTATATTGACATTGACTCAATACTTTCAGGACAAACCTCATACAGTTCATTTATTTTATGTCATTCATGCTCCTTGCAGTAGAGATATAGCAGGAAAGAAAACATAGAGGTTCTTCTTTCCAATGACCTTTCAGCTTCACATGGGAGGCAGATATTAAATAAATCATTATTTAACTTTTTAGCCACAATTTTATTAATGTTGTGAGAAAAGTCATAGGGTATCAGAGAGTATATACTAAGGAATACAAATTAATACATGGGGTCAAAATAAATTTATGATAGACTATTATTTAAGCGGAACCCCCCAAAATAAATCAGTATTAACCCTATGGAAACCAAATCAGTAAGTGTGTGTATTGAAAGGATTCAGTGTAAAGTCCATAGTTCGGTCAGTTTAATAGCCTAGAAGGGGATCATGTGCCAGTTATTTGTGTGCCGCTCTTGGCTTCATCTCTGATATTTTTTGTTTGAGTGTTCTGAATCACAGGAGCTAGAAGACAGTAAACTACATTTTGTAGACTCCTTTTTTCCAGCACATTTTCTGTTGGTTTCTGCGACTATGCAGCACTGTCAGGATATTTTGAATAGGAGAAATGAAGAAGCCACTTTCTTTTCTGCTTCTGGTAGAGCCTCCAGTAGCAGCAACAAAATGGTAGAAGACTCTGGGCTCTAGTAGTCAGAAAAGGTTTTTCGCAGCATCTATTGAAGGGCAAGTGCCTATTTAGTTTCAACAGCAATAGGAACATATCTTGTGTCTTCTGCATACCAAGAGAAGTGAAGGCTCCAGCCCAGGGTGCATAGCAGTTTCCTGATCTTCAAGTATGATCTCACTCGTAGAAACGGTCCTTGGGTTTGATTTTTCTGGCTGAATGGATGAATTCTGGATGAATACAAAATAGAAGAATGGCATAAGATCCTAGAAAAGTAGAAAAAGTCCAAGTAAAGGAAATTCTTATAGATCATCTTAAGTATTTTGAGCTTCATCCTAACAATAATGGGAAGCCACTGAAAGATTCTCAATAGAGAAGTGACATGACTAACTTTCCATTTTAAAAAGAGTGATCTGAGTAAATTCAAAAATTAGTTAAGTAGATATAGAAAGTCAGACAAGTAAAGATAATAGCGACAAAGAGATGAAAATAGAGATGTTGACAGAGTTGAAAATAAACTGGTAGGATTTGGAGATTGGTTGAATTTTGAGAGAAAAAGCAACAAAGTCAAGGATGACTCTAAGGTTTCCAACATGTGCGCTGAGTAGGTGGTGATGCCATTCACCAAGATAAAACAATTTTAGGAGCAAATATAACTTTGAGTTTGAAGTGCAGACTCATCTGCACTCTCCAAGCAACTATGCTAAGTACACTATTAGATATCCAGAATAGAAGTCACAACATTGGTTTAGGATGAGTAAATAAGTTCAGGGGTAATAAGCCAATTGGTTGTATTCAAGTTGTGTAAGTGCTGTATACGAGTTCACTTGAGACAGGAGTAGAGCAGATAAAGCATAATTCTGACAAGTGGAAGAAAATGCAGCTCTAGCAAAAGAGACTGATGAGTTGTCTGAGAGAGGAAAAAAAAAAAAAAAAAAAAGAAACAACAGATACAGTATCATTAAAACTGAGGGACAAAAATGTGTTCAGAAAGAGGAACTAATCTATTGGGTTGAATGTTATGGTTAGAATGAGGATATTGATAATGTCAAAAACAAATAAATAAATAAAACAAGTAACATAAAGCAAGTTGATAATATAAGCAGAATTTATTATATTAATATAATAACAATATAATATATTATTTAACAATTTATTTTTAAAATATTGGGTAGTTCATTAAGTTTCTGGAAGGCAGCTTGTCACTGCAGGGGTGATTAAGAGAAGATACTGTTGCTGCAGCTACTGAACACAAGACACCACATTTGACCCCAGGGAGAAGCCTTGAACTGTATATTGGATGTATAGAGGAGGAAAGGTTTTCCTCAGCCCTCTTAAGGTTCCTGTTTGGTTCTAAATATTAAACTGACAAAGCCAGATTAATAGGAGAAAAACATACAAATTTGTTTCATGAAAGTTTTACATAATGAGGGAGCCTTCATGAGGAAATGAAGGCCCGAAGAAACAGTTAAATCTGAGTATTTTGTCCTATGTTTGATGAAGAGTAGACAGTCATGGAGAAATATGATAGCACAAAGAATATGAAGTAATTATAATAAAATGGAGGAAATTAGCAAGGACTGCTTATTTGAGCCTTCCTCGTGGGTGTCTCTCTCTCTTTTTAATCCTCACCCAATGGCATTTTTTAGAGGAAAGGAGAAAGAGAAACATCCATGGGAAAGAGAAGCATAGGTTGTTTGCCCTGTCCTTGTAAACAGCAGGACAGGGATTGAATTTGCAACCTTTTAATTACCAGATGATATTCCAACCAAATAAAGGACACCTGCCAGTCTGGAAAGACACCTTTTATAAGAGGGTCTTGCGGGCTGCTTCAGGAGAGAAAAGCAGGGGCAAGGTCAGAAAGACTTTATTTCTGCCATTTTTACTTTCTTTCTGATTAAAATATTCAATATGCCAAAGTGCCGCATCTTGGGGTAGCATGTTCTGAACCCCACCAGACACCATCTTTTACACTGCTGCCACTGTTACCACATGACTTAAGTCTTCCTGCAACCAACCGTCACCACCATAAGAGTTTCTTGGGTACCACTTGACTGACAAATCAGTGCCTCTGATCTGCCTAGTGGTAGAAAGATAAGCTAAATCGAAATTAGTGGAGAAATGAATGAAAGTGAAGGATATGAGAAGAACAAGCATAGATAAGTTTTTCAAGACATTGGGCTTTGAAAGAAAAGTGAAAGAAGAACAGCTGGAGTGCAGTGTAGTATCCACAGAGAGCTTTTCAAGATTGAAAAATCTAGGAGATGGAGACAAGCTGATGATATTAGAGAGGTAGAAAGAAAGTAATGTACAAGGTAAGATTATCTGAGTAACAAGATAAGAATGCCTATGATCACACTATTTTCTAACATTATTCTGGAGATACTAAAAAAAGTGGGGGAAAAAATAATTTCAAGGTTTAAACATTGGAAAGGGAGATAGATATTCTTTTTTGATACCGCACTAAAATGTAACCAACTTCTTAAAGGTTAGTTGCAATGTGGAATCTGAAAGTGTATCAATGAATTTTTGTACTCTGTTACATTAAAATCCATTGCTTTGTTGTGTACTTTGAGAAAAATAAATAAAATGAAAATAAACATTAGAGAGGGAGATATTGAATTATCACTATTTGTAGGCAATATAATTGGGTGCCTAAAAAAAAACTCAAGATAATTAACTAAAAATTGGAGAATTTAGTAAGGTAATTGACTATAAAATTAATATACAGAAATTAGTAGCCTTAATATATTGAAATGAATTAAGAGATCTAATAAAAGATAGGATCCACTTATCATAACAGTAAAAATGACAAAATACCCATAAATAATCTTAATAAGAAATACATAAAATTTTTATGAAGAATATTGAAGATAGAAATCATAAAAGTAGTAAAGGAAACCATAAGAATTTTCCCTTCCATAAATTTGGAGTAGGAAAGGACTCACTTTCTAAGTATCACAAAAGCCAGAAGTCATGAATGTAAAAGTTTAGTAAATCTGACTATAAAATATTTTATTCATAGCCCCAAAATTGCAACTCATATTTAAAAAGCTTTCTTTGTGTATAAATAACTTCTCTGAATCAATTAAAAAAATATACAATATGATAAAATTGAAAAAAGGTGCAAACAGAGATTGTTAGAAAGGAGTTATAAGTGGATTTTAAATATTTAAAAAGCTTATCAATCTTATAATAAGTAAAATATCAAAGTCATGAGGTCAGCAGAACACTTGGTAGTACACTTTTGTTGGGTGAATGTTATTACTCATACATTTCTGATGAGACTGTAGTTTGATTTAACATCTATGAGGATAATTTGGCAATATTTATCAAAATCATAATTATGTTTATCTTTTAACCCTATAATCCCCACTAATAGGCATTTAACCTGTAGGTATATCTCCACATATGTGAAATAACGTATAATGTTTTGTTGTTGCAATGTTTATTATAATGATAAAAGTTTGGAGACAAGTTAAATGTTCATCAGTGAGGTCAGGTTAAATAATTTATAGGATATTTATAATTGATGCTATGTAGCTAAAAAAGAATGAACCAATACTTAATGAGTTAATATTGTCTTCCAGATATTTTTGAATGAAAAAAGCAGGGTGCATAACAGCGTGTAAGGTGTATTGCTTTTATAAAACACAAGATAGTTTGCATAATTTACTTGTGCATGCATAGAATATCTTTGGCAGAATACTTGGCTCAAGGATAAGATAGGTTACTGGGACTAGGAATGGAAAAGAGACTTCTCGTCATATTCTATTTTATAATTTTTGAACTTTGAACTATTTATATATATTGTCTACTCAAAACAGTTAAAAATTTGGAACAAAGAGGCTGCAGGATAGAGTGAAGAGATAAAATGGAGTAAATATAGTCAAACTGCTAAATTATTAAAATAAAGTAGGCTGATGCAGAAGAAAATGATTCCATTCTTGTTGTAACTAACCTGGGAACTTAAACTTCTGAACCTTCCAGTCATTTTAAACACCTGGAGAAACATCATGTCATTGTACATCAATGCCTGAATACACATTAAACCCTTCAGTGACCTCAAGAAAAAATTGTTCCATTGTTCAGACCACGGGACATCTGAAGATTACCATTTTGAATCAATCCTGAAGCTAAGAATGCAGTACTGATTCTTTCCAAGACTGTGCTTTTTATTACAAAACTGTCAGCTTTTCTTTTTTTTCTTCAGATCATTTCTTGGTTTTGCTTAACTGTTTCAAAAATCCTTAAATAAATTTTTGTCATTTATTTTCTAGCAAAGCCTCTTTATTCTTTTTGAGCTTATTCAACAAGCCAGTGAGTTTCCTGAAAGTATGGAAGGGAATATAATCCACAGAATATGGCCTTGAATAAGAAGGGGAGACATTTCCTTCATTTTTATAAGTCAGAGAAATATGAGAGGGAGAGATAGCATTGATTTGACAGCAGGAGATTGAAGGGTTAAATGAACTTTCTATTTGAAACTTTTAAAAAAAG
This sequence comes from Noctilio leporinus, assembly GCA_004026585.1. Taxonomy (NCBI): domain Eukaryota; kingdom Metazoa; phylum Chordata; class Mammalia; order Chiroptera; family Noctilionidae; genus Noctilio; species Noctilio leporinus. The sequence goes on from PVIW01000826.1 coordinate 379,691, forward strand.
TTTTGTGTTTTTTAAGATCATGCAAAGTCCTGAACATGGAAAAACTACTACACAAGAGAATGGATTCTGAGAAGGGTAGAAGTTTAAAATAATTGTTGTGTAGGAAGAAGAATGAGCTGACGATAGGAATATAATCAAATTGCAAGGCCATATTGAGGGCTAAATAATGGTTGGCGATTAGATCCAAACTATTTCCTATCTGCTCGCATGTCCAATTTGCTTCCAATTTTTAGCTGGTTGGAATGAGAGGTTAAAAAAATCGTGAAATGTTTAATTTTTCTCTTTTGTGTTCTTGCTAATGGGAAGACTGAGAAAGAGACCTCATGGGTTGAAGGGCATCCTAAGAATGGATGATTAATATGCCTGAAAATGCTAATCAGTAGAAAAAAGTATTCTTTTGTTGTTTGCCATCATCTGTCACACAGAAACAAGAACAACTTGACAAGGATTTGCTTACACAGAAGCAACACAAATTCTATTTGGTTTTCTTTGTGAGATTCTAATTTAAACTTCATCAATAAAAATCATTAACAAGTTGTCAGTTTAATGTAAACTCTTTCCTACTTATTACTCATGTTAAACCTAGTATAATATGAATATCTTTTGAATGTTATTTTAATTAAAGGAACTTCTAAAAGAATAGTATACTAAACTGAATTTTTAAATTTTTCTACCATTTGAGCCAAAGTTAGAACTATATCCTGAATCATGCTAATTTATAATGTCACCCCTAAGAAACAAGATTCAGTTGATAGAAACCCAAGAAGAGATTTAGCTATAGAGAGCCCAAATTTTATAATAAGAGCCTAATGGCCATTGGTGAAAAAGGGCTTCTTATGTGTTCTGTATTCTGAGAGAAAAACCTCAGAATGAAGTCTCAGCTGCCCACACTTTGTCCCACTTTGTTACTCTGAGCCAACTATTGCAGGGGAAACCCTTGTTTGTCTTTCTGCCACGGAACTAAGATCTGCCCCATCTAATTGGAACTGCACAATTTGAGTACATCATTTACATGAAACAAACCTGATAAAGAACTGGTTGGGAACCTTTCCTATAAACTATGGCCTCTCCTTTTTCTTGGTGGAACACAGCCTGGGTAATTGCTACCTGAATCCATGTCTCTTGGGCTGTAGCTCTTTTTGCCCAAATAAATGCTTTTAGTTCTTTATTACAGTCTAATATTAACTTTGGTTTACAATAATTATTAAAATGTTAAGAGCAGAAAGACTGTATGTGTCAGCTGTTTCTGATGCATTAATCTGCTAAAAATATTGAAACACATAAAAGTAATAACATCATTTTTTAAAGCTTTTATCCCCAAATATTATACTCTGGAACACTCTCCTTACTATGATTGCTTTTTAAATAGTCTAGTTTTAAGATTGAAAATAAATGTACTTTTTCAGAAATTTAGTCTTTGACTTAGCTAAGACACTTCTGTCACTTAAAACTCTTAAAATTATATGTAAGAGACATAATAACATGGTCTTCTATTAAAAATGAGCGTGACATTCATTCCTTGAAAGTCTGTTGTTGCAAATCTACTTTGGAAGTACTTTAATTCTTTTACCTATGAAAATAGTTTCTTTTCAGTGACTAAGCATTACCTCTTGTAGTGATCTTTAAATAGCAACAATAAAAAGACTTCTTCTTCAAAATTGTCACCGGAAAAAGGTATTTTCCATGTGCTGGGCTCAGAATAAGGATGGGATTTATAGGCCTTTTCTAATTAAGTCTTTTTTGCAATTTAAAATTTTTATTTTCAATTACAGTTTACGTTCAATATTATTTTGTATTGGTTTCAGGTGTACAGTATAGTGGTTATGTGGTAAGCAGTCAGATACTCATGAGCAGAGCAGGACCATGGGTCAGGTACAGGAGGTCACCAGGGAAGAAAGTTTCAGCCACCTAGCAACAAGTACCTACCAACTGGCAAAACTGGGATAACAAGTATAGGAAATAAATATTGTTAGTCAGGACCTCATTCCTGAGGCACCCTTTCCTCCACTAGATGGTCCTAGGTCATGTGACTCAAATCCACCCACTGACTTTTCTCCCCTGGTATGGAGCTGGTTATGTGATAGATAAACCCTCACCCTTAGAAAAGAACTAGGGTGCTGGAGAAAAGCCCCATCTGCCTTTCATTTAAGGACTGGAGAGGATGAGACAGGCAGCGATAGGTCAGCTGGAAGAAGAAAGCGGTTAATCTGCCTTCAAGGTGTTAAAAACAGCTTTAACCCATACTCCAGGGCAGATCTATGAGTCTCCCTCTCAAAAGTTTCTTTCTAGTGTAATTTTGCTTTGTTTGCTGAAGTATACTTTCTCTTTCGAGTTTGAGTTTTGGCTTTGAATTTTTTCTTAGCCATAACTCAGGTAACAGGGTCTACTCTTTTTTTTTTTTTTTAAGATTTTATTCATTATCTTTTTATAGAAAGAAGGACAGAGAGGGAAGAAGGAAGGGAGAGAAACATCAATGTATGGTTGCCTTTCACCTGTCTCCAGCTATGGACCTGGCTGGAGACCTGGCTTGCAGGATATGTGCCCTGACTGGGAGCCAAACCAGCGACCCTTGGGTTCACAGGCTGGTGCCTATCCATTGAGCCACCAGCCAGGGCCCTGAAGTCTATTTTTACTGTTTACAGTCAAGACAGTCATATACTTTACAAAAGGCTCCCCCCTCAATATGTCCAGTACCCCCCTGGTACCATGAAAACACATTGCAATATTATTGACTATATTCCCTATGCTGTACTTTTCATACCCATAACTATTTTGTAACTACCAATGTGTACTTAAAAATTTCACCTCTCAGTTTTCCAAATACCCTCTTTTCAGGAAACCACCAGTCTGCTCTCTGTGTCTATGAGTTGGGTTCAATTTTATTATTATTATTATTTTTTAGATTATAAATACAAGTATGAGTAAAATCATATGGAATTTGTCTTTAATATTTTTCAATGATCATAATACCCTCTAGGTCCATCCATGCTATTGCAAATAGTAAAATTTCATTCTTTTCTGTGGCCAAGTAATATTCTATATTATATGCAAGGTGAGGCAAAAGTAGGTTTATAGTCATGAGCACACAAAACGGTTTATCCTTGTATTATTATTTATTGTATTATTTTTCAAATGAACAACTATAAATGTACTTTTGTCTCACCTTGTAAGTACCATAACTTTTTTCATCAACTTGTCTATTGATAGGCATTTGAGTGGCTTCTATAGCCTGACTATTATAAATAATGACTTACTAAAATTAGGGGTGCAAACATGCAAACATTTTTTCAAACTAGTGTGTGTTTTGGTGTTTTTATTTATTTGCTTTTTGATAAACACACAGAAGTGAAATCACTGGGTCGTAAGGAAGTTCCATTTTTAATTTTTTTAAAAAGATTTTATTTAATTATTTTTAGAAAGAGGGGAAGAGAGAGAGGCAGAGAGGGAGGCAGAGAGGGAGAAAGACATCCATGTATGGTTGCTTTTCACCTGCCTCCAGCCACAGACCTGACTGTAGACCTGTGTTCGCAACCTTGTTATGTGCCCTGGCTGGGGAATCGAACCTTTGACCTTTGGGTTCGCAGGCCGGCGCCTTATCCACTGTGCTACCAGCCAGGGCTCCATTGTTTTATTTTTGAGGATTGTTCATACTGTTCTCTGTAGTAGCTGCACCAACCTGCATTTGCTTTTCTCCACATCTTTGCCAACACTTGTTGTTTTGTTGATTTATTGATGCTAGTCATTCTGACAAGTGTGTGGTGATATCTCATTGTGCTTTGAATTTGCATTTCTCTGACAATGAAGTTGAGAATCTTCTCATATGTCTATTGGCCATCTATATGTCCACTTTGGAGATGTGTTTATTCATGTCATCTGCCCATTTTTAAAATTGGATTGTTTGGGTTTTTGTTATTTGTTTGAATTCCTTGTAAATTTTGGATGTTAGCTCCTTATTAGATGTATCATTTTTGAATACCATCATTTAGTAAGTTGTCTTTTTGTTTCTGAACACAATAGGGCCAATCTAATTTTGAATCAAAATTCTTAGATCTAAAAGCATTTAACCTTCTTCTATTTTATACACAAGGAGACAGGTTCAAACCCTTTTATGTAACTAGCTCAAAGCTGATAACTGTTAGTAGCTGAACACCTTCAACTGCATGTATAGAAAATCTCAAGAACAGTAACTTGAACAAAGAGGGATTTACTTTCTCGTATAATGGAAAATTTGAAATAGCCAATTGCTGGCATTGATTCAGCTGACTGACCATATTTAAAGTCTAGGCTCTTTCAGTCTTTCTATCAATGTCTCCACAGATTTCTGGTTCTTCATCCTCACAATCTTAATATTCATAGTCACAAAAAGTCCATGGCAGCTCCAGGCATCATGGTTAAGTTAAAGGCAAGAAGAACGGAGAATTGGAAGTCAATAGTATCTTTTCAATGGTACATTGAAACTCCCCAGTAGCTTTCCAAAAGACTTCCTCTTGTTTCTTTGGTGAGGACTGGGTCACAAGGCTACGAGTATGGTCCTTTCTAGGTTTTTGCAAGAATAATTTTCAGAATGATTGTTGGGTTGGCCAAACAACAATGTCAGTCAAGCACAGCTATTATGATTTTAGAAAACAATTTTTCTTACAATTAGAAATTAGGTGTATTCTCCCTAAATACTATTATGTGGAACATAATTCAAGGATGCTTTAGTTGCCAAAAGTGGAATTACTTCAGAATAATGGAGACAAACTAAATGAAGTGTCTCATTCTCCACACTGCCATTATTATTGTTGTTGTTATTATTATTATTATCTTGACTTAAGATCAGGGACATGCTTTTCTTTAAATGTTGTCAGTATTAAAACATACACACCTCTTTTCAGAAAGATTTTAGGTCTCCTTTAAAGAGCAAACAAGTCTTTTTTTTTGTTTTTTTTTTGCTTTTTTAAATACATTTTATTTATTTTGCTATTACAGTTGTGCCAATTTTCCCCCTTTTGCACCCCCCTCCACCCAGTACCCCATTTCCTCCAGCAATGCCCCCCTTAGTTCATGCCCATGAGTCATGCTTCTAAGTTCTTTGGCTTCTCTATTTCCTTTGTTCTCCTTAACATCCCCCTGTCTATTTTGTAACCACTAATGTGTAATTTTTTTTCTCTTTCACATCCAGACCACTCACCATTTAATTACTGCCTTCTGTCAGCTTCTCAAATCATATTAATACAAAGTTTTCTTTTTATTATTCCAAAATGCCTATGTTAATTCATTTGTTTAAAGAATTACCCTTTTAAGTAGTATGAATTGCAATATTACCAAACATACATATTTTTATACATATTTAAAGTACATACTGGATTTTGAAGAGTTAATACAAAGCCCTGGCTGGTAGCACAGTGGTTAAGGCGCCGGCCTGCGAACCCAAAGGTCGCAGGTTTGATTCCCCAGCCAGGGCACATAACCAGGTTGCAAACCAGGTCTCCAGTCAGGTCTGTGGCTGGAAGCAGATGAAATGAAACCATACATTGATGTCTCTCTCCCTCTCTGCCTCTCTCCCTTCCCCTCTTTCTAAAAAATAATGAAATAAAATCTTTAAAAACAACAACAACAACAAAAAAAAGAGTTAATACAAAAAATTTAAAATATGCCAATAGCTTACAGTTATTGCATGTTAGATAGTATTTTAGATATATTGTAGCAAGATTAAGCAGTTTTTCTTCTTTAATGCTTATTTTATTCTGGAATGCAATTTTTGTAAAATGTATCACAGAAATGGTGTATTGCAGAACTCACTTTTGTGAAAGTTGTCCTAGACAGAGTGCCACACCCATAGTAAAAAATGAATTTGGTTTTTGAGTCAGATCCTCCCCCTTCTAATAATACAACTCAACTTTATTTTAAGCTACTAGAACTACAACTTATTCTTTTTGGAGTTTTCCATCTTAAATAGTAGATTTATCTATTTATTTATTTAGGCTGTACACAGGTCTTACTTCTTTCAATACCCTCTGTTTTTCCTCTACATGTGTTTTACAAGTTGAAGCCTTCAGAAATAATGGCACTTGCAATGCTCAGCTGGTCCCCAGAGTAGAAATTATTATGTCTACTAAGTTGAGGTCAAAAATAAAAATCCCTGGGATTTAAATAATTTTGTAGAATAGTATTCTAGCTATTTTTTCAATTTGTGGTTAACTTCCTATGTGGTCCTAAACTAACCCCTGAACTATTTAAGAGTCTGTTGAGATAGAGACTAGGTATGTTCACATTTCAATAATAAAGTTTACTATAGTATTAATTCTTTTCCCAAGTATCCCCAGTTTGGAGGCATTCATAACTGGAAATGGATATTTCCATGATGTAGTTGAAAGACATCTCATCTAATTTACATGCTAATATTAGAATATATATTGTCTATGTACATGAATCATAGAGTTTAGTACTTTGCAACTTCCATCCAAATTGCTCTTCATTCTCAGCCTCTTTTCTTTTCTTTTTTTCTTTTAATTTTATTGTTGTTGTATTACATCCATCCCTTTTTTTCTCCCCTCTGTCCCCCTCCCCACCCACCCTTTCCCCCCAAAGTCAATCCCACCTGTTGTCCATGTCCATGGTTCCTTTATACTAGGTTCTTGTCTAAGCTGCTCCCCTTCTTTGCCTCTGCCTCCCCCCTCCCCCCTACCCCTT